>CM055116.1:1021980888-1022490976 GCA_029206835.1 Rana muscosa
ATTAACCAAAAAAACATAAGTTGCAGTTCAGTGAGTAAAATAAGGATTTGATCGCCCCCCCCACAAGAAAAACATAACTTAGTACTTGGTGGAGAAACCCTTGTCAGCAAGCACACAGGTCAGATGTTTCTTGTAGTTGATGACTAGGTTTGCACACACCTCCAGGAGGAGTTTTGGTCCACTCTTTACAGATCTTCTCTAAATCCTTAAGGTTTCTTGGCTGTCTCTTGGCAACTTGAAGTTTGATACATTATTATGATTTATTCTTATTCAGGCTTGAGGTCTGGAGACTGACTAGGCCACTCCATGACCTTAATGTGCTTCTTCTTGAGCCACTTTTTTGTTGCCTTGGTAGTATGTTATGGGTCATTGTCATGCTGGAAGACACATCCACGACCCATCTTCAGCGTTTTGGCCGAAGGAAGAAGGTTCTCAAGATTTTAGAATACATGGCCCTGTTCCTTAGCCCCTCAATGCGACAAGGTCAGCTCTGTACATTGAGCAGAGAAACCGTCCCAAAGCATCTTGTTTCCACCTCCCTTCTTGGGGTCGTAGTCAGCATTTTTCTTCCTCCAAACATGGCGAGTTGAGTTAAAGCCAAAGAGCTCAATTTTAGTCTTGCCTGACCACAGCACTTTCTCCCAATCCTTCTCTAAATCCTTTAGATGTTCATTGGCTTGACTGTACATGCGCCTTTTGAGGAGCGAGACTCGCTGTGTTTGCAGGAGGAAAAATGCTGACTATGACGCCAAGATCACCATCCCTACAGTCAAGCACAGAGGTGAAAACATGATGCTTTGGGGCTTTCTCTGCTAAAGGTGCAGACTGAACTTGCTACATTGAGGGGCCAATGGACGGGACCATGGATTGTAAAATCTTGGATGAGAACCTTCTTCCCTCAGCCAGATCACTGAAGATGGATGGGTCATAGATGGGTCTTCCAGCTTGACAATGTAGGCCAAGGCAACAAAGGAGTGGCTCAAGAAGAACAACATTTTAGTGTATTTGTTAACCTCAAAAATAAAAACAGATGCTGTTCTTTCAAAGGGGAGTTATAGCCTTTTTTATGTTTATTAAATGTCAGCAGCTACAAAAAGTGTATTTGCTGGCTTTTAATAAACAGACACCTGTTCCACTGTCCAGCGACGCGGCCGAACGGAGCTTCGCTCTTCTCCCCCTTTCCGCCGGCGCCTCCAACTGGGCCCCTGCCAGCTTTCAGGTTCATGGCCAGGCGCTCACTGCGCATGCGCCAGCGGCGCTGCACAATCGGAGTGGACAGGCAATCGCCTGGGACTTGCCCCAGGTGACCGCCTACAGGGAGGGGCCGCCTTAGGCGATATGACGAGTCGCCTAAGCGGTCCCTGGGTGGAAAAATGGACAGGAAGTCCCACTCCTGCTGAAAGCCCCCACTCCTGCCCCCCCCCAAAAAAAAAATTACATGCCAAATGTGGCATGTAAGGGGGCGAGGAGTGGTTTAAGCAGAAGTTCCACTTTTGGGTGGAACTCCGCTTTAAAGCATGTTGTAAAGCGCAGAGCTTGTGCTGTGCCTTTTGGGCCCCCTGTATACAATAAAAAACCTGGCTGATCCTGCCTGACTTTTACCCTCCCCTCTGCAAACAGACCACTGCTTAATGTAAAATATCCGCCAATCTGTACCTTGTATAAGCGTGGCTCCAGGCGCTCAGCTGATTGTCGGCTCTGTCTCTTCTCTCCTCCCTGGCTGACGTCAGCCACCCACTGCAGCCATGAGAAGGAGGAGAGGAATTGGCTGTGCTCCTGGAGCTTATATCGGTACAAATCGGCAGATTTTTTATTTTTTTTGCAGAACACAGGGACACATGTTGTTAAGGTACCGAGGGGATAATAAGAATTCATAGAAGTGGGTTAACAACCACTTTAAGGTCATGGAGTGGCCTAGCCAGTCTCCAGACCCTAATCCTATAGAGGGAGCTGAAACTTCAAGTTGCCAAGCGACATCAAAGAAATCTTGTGGATTTAGAGAAGATCTGTAAGTGGACCAAACCCCCCCCATAGAGATGTGTGCAAACCTGGTAACCAACTACAAGAAACATCTTGCCTCTGTGCTTGCCAACAAGGGTTTCTCCACCAGTACCAAGTCATGTTTTGCTTGGGGATCAAATAATAATTTTACTCGCTGAACTGCAGTTAAATTTTTAAGTGTGTGTCACGTGATCAGAGAAAAAAAACAGAGTTCACAAGGACACAAGCCCCACCCCACCTCCCGTAATACCAAACCGGCGCCAAGGGGTTATGGTGTGGGCAGAAGCTACAGGTGCCCTGTTCAGCCCTGCTGCCGGGAACATGTTAAACTCTTAGTCTGGCTGGACAGTGCACCAAACATAATGAACATTGAGCCCAGGTCCACCCTGACAGCGGGAATGAAATCGTGCGAGTTCAGCTGAACTTGCACAATTTCATTCCCGCATGTCAGTCCCCACATCGGGGAGACATCTGTGTGGGTTGCTGCACAGATGTCAATGGAAATCGCACCCCAAAGTAGTACAGAAACTACTTTTGGGAATCGCTGCAACGATTCAGATGGTGCAGTTTCTGCCGATTTGGTGCGATTTGACGTGTCAAATCGCATGCCAATGTGAACCAGGGCTTAGGGCAGTATGTGCCCAGGGATGAATTCTTGCGCTCCCATTAGTCCCTGGGTGCTTACTGCCTTAAATTGTAATACTGCTTCGTACATCGTCCAACTCCCATTTAACAGGGGGCTGGATGGGGCACCTAAGCATCAGACCCTCATTGACTGGGGCTATTAATCTGCCCTACCCTACATGGGTTTACTTTAACTGCCTGCATTGCTAATCTTAAAAACAAAATGGTGTTTAGCTAGAAAGGTTCCAGTTTTCTTCCTACACCCCCCCCCTTTTTTTTTATTTTATTTTTCTTCTAACATCGTTTAAGGTTTCCCTAGGTGATCCTAAATGTTGACTTTTGTGACGCCTTCTGTAAAAAAATGACTTGAGATGATCCGTGACATGAGATCTAATTAATTTGGCCTTTGTACCATTTTTTTTTTTTTCTTTTTGCTAATCCTATCTTGCCATTGTAAAATGTATGTTGATTATACTGTACTTCCTAAGTCAGGACTGTACGGAGTGGTGTATGGCTTTCTCTAGAACGTGTGCTCATTTAGTTCTTTTCCCACACAAGTCCTAAATGTGCAGACAAAATGCCCCTTCCGAATGATTAACTACAGGCCAGAGCTTTCTCCTAATGCGCTCAGCCAGACTGTAATTCACTCTCCTCTGTGCATCAGTGTAATTGAAGGAGACAGTCCCCCATCATGCATCTACTCTGTAATGTGATTTATTCCAACTGCTGGGCCTAGGTTTGGTGCATACATCCAGGAGTTTGTGGTGTAGTCCTGTTAACCTGTTGGCAATAATGGGGAATGTGTATAAACAAGTCGTCTCCTCTCTCCAGTAATAAAGAAAAGCAGAAAAATGTGCCCACCACTTGCTTTTATTCATGTCCTCCCTTTCCTTTTTCGGGTTTTGCAAATGTAGGGCAAAACAATAAGTTCACTATAAGGCTCCAAATCGGTTGTTTTTAAAGCAGCAGAAAAAGCTAGCTTTTATCAGCGTTTTTTTACTAGCTTAGTGTTTTTCAGTGTAGCGTCTTTTCTTTTTCTTTATGCTTTTTGCGAAAAACTGCACTTTGAACGCAAATTTCTTGCGTTCAGAAAAAAGCCCATTAACTCCACTGCTCATTAAAGCTAAAAAACGTTGTGTACATGAACACATAGGCTAACATAGAGTGCAGTTAATGGGCCTTTTAAAAAAAACGCCAATAAACTGCAGTTTATCAGCTTCTGTGTACATGGAGCCTTATGCTACCCAGCAGGGCGATATTTTTAGAATATTTTTTTTTCTTTTTTTCAATCCCTTGCCACTCTTTTCAGCTGCAAAGACGCTTTAGAGACCCTAGCCTTGTGTAGCATTTGAAATGGGCAACTTGCAGCGTCTTTCACTGTATATTAAAATGTATATGATGGCGTTTTTGGATAGAGTGGGGAACAATTTAAGTATAACTAAAGTCAACGCTATGGGAGGATTATAAACCCTGCACTTTTTTTGCCATCTGTGTGCCATAGGAGAGCTTTTCCTTCACTTCCTGCCCCATTGCCAAACAGGAAGTGGGGGGGGGGGGAATCTCAGTGTGTCACCAGAACTAGTGTCCCCGTTGGAAGATATACCTGTGCTCCATTCCCAATAGCTTGTACATGTATTTATTTAAAGCGTTCCGCCGGAAAAAATAAAAAAGGCAGCAGCTACAAATACTGCAGCTGCTGACTTTTAATATATGGAAACTTACCTGTCCAGAGTGCCCGCGATGTCAGCACCCGAAGCTGATCTGTCTCTTGGTTCTTGGGTGGAGGCGCTGCCAACTTCAGTAAGGGAATCGGAAGTAAAGCCTTGCGGTTTCACTTCCTGGTTTCCTACTGCTAGTCGCGCTGCACGATTTCACTGGTCCCTGCTGTCTTCTGGGACTTGTGTGTTTCAAGTCAGCAGGGGGGGGAGGAGGGGCCGGACTTGGCGTAGATCGATCGCCACGGATACTGTGGTGGTCTGTGCCCGGAAGTGGGAGCAAATAACTGGATTACAGGTATCTGCTAAACCCAATGTGCCAAATGTGACACCGGGAGGGGGGAATAAATCCAAAAAGTGGAAGTTCCATTTTTGGGTGGAACTCGGCTTTAAACAGGTGATAAAGGGGTGTGACCATGTTGAAACTACAAATTCTAGATGAACACTCTAGAGGTCGACCGATATGGGTTTTTCGCTGGCCGATGCCGATATTTAGAAATTTGGGCGGCCGATTTTTGTGGCCGATTTTTGTGTGGCCGATTAAAAAAAAAAAAAAAAAAACCTCACCCACTCCACTCCTTCCTGCTTACTCCCCTCACTCTAGCACACACTTGATGTCCTCAGTACAGATGGCACTGGCAGGTGGCACTGGTTTGGAACTGGCAGGTGGCACTGGTTTGGCACTGGCAGGTGGCACTGGTTTGGCACTGGCAGGTGGCACTGGTTTGGCACTGGCAGGTGGCACTGGTTTGGCACTGGTTTGGCACTGGCAGGTGGCACTGGTTTGGCACTGGCAGGTGGCACTGGTTTGGAACTGACAGTTGGCACTGGCAGGTGGCACTGGTTTGGAACTGACAGATGGCACTATTGGCACTGATTGGCACTAGCAGGTGGCACTGGTTTGGAACTGACAGATGGCACTAGTTTGGGAAGGTGGCGGGCGGCGCTGGCTGGCGGCGGGTGGCGCTGGCTGGCTGGCTGGTGGTGGCGCTGGCTGGCGGTGGCGGGTGGTGCTGGCGGTGGCGGGTGGCACTGGCTGGCGGTGGCGGCACTGACAGATTGCACTGATTTTGCAGACCCAGCAGCTAAATTACATCAGCCAATGATTGGGCTGCTTTAGAAAGGAGGCGGGGCCACATACACATAGCGACCCGCCCAGATACCATCCCATTAGCTGGTGTAATATAGCTGCTGGGTCCCGCCCACCCCGGCCAGGTCCCGCCCACCCCGACATCGAGCTGACAGCTCCTCTCTCTCTCTCTCTCTCTCTCCTTTCTGCTCACACACTCAGCGCGCACACTCATGGAATGGCGCCAAACTTCGGTACTTAAAAATCTCCATAGGCGACGCTTTAATTTTTTTTACAGGTTACCAGGTTAGAATTAGAGGAGGTCTAGTGCTAGAATTGTTGCACACGCTCTAACGCACGCGGCGATACCTCACATGCGTGGTTTGAACAGCGTTTGCATATGTGGGCGACTTGCGTGTGCATTCGCTTCTGATCGCGAGCTACCGGGGACAGGGGCGTTTTAATATTTTTATTTTTTATTTTTTTTACTTTATTTTTTTTACAATGATTTTACTTTTTTTTTTTTTTTTTTGATCACTTTTATTCCTATTACAAGGAATGTAAACATCCCTTGTAATAGGAATGTGTGTGACAGGTTCTCTTTATTGAGAGATGCGGGGTCAATAAGACCCCACATCTCTCCTCCAGGCTGGAAAGCATGAGATCAGTGAAATTTTTTTCACTGATCTCATACTTACAGCCGCAATGGCGGCTTTGTTTACATTTGAGACCCGGGCGTGACGTCATCACATCGCGCCCGGGCCTCCGACGATCATAGAGATGACTGGTGACCATCTGGTCACCAGTCATCTCTATGCTCATCACGTGACCCCACCAACGACGCCGGAAGATTCGCTCCGGGTCCCCGATCGCACAGGGGAGCCCGGAGAAGCACCGGATGGCGGCGGGAGGGGGGGGGGTGTCCCCTCCCGCCGCCTATAAGAACGATCAAGCGGCGGAACCGCTGCTATGATCGTTCTTATTGTGCACAGAATCGCCGGCACTTCAAAAGGATATCTGAATGATGCCTCTAGCTTCAGGCATCATTCAGATATCCCCCTACAAAGCCGAGGACGTCATATGACATCCACCCAGGATGGGAGATCCCATCTGTGGACGTCATTTGACTATGGCTGGGTAGGGAAGTGGTTAAGCAGTTGCATGAGTACTTTTACTCGCACAAATGCTCAGATACCTAAAACTGATACCTTTTGCGGTGTGATTTGAGCCCATACAAAATGAAACTTTGAGCCCATTGAAACTTCGGTCTGTAGATGAGGGAAGCTTAACCACTTGGACTAAACCTGTGTGTGTGTGTGTGTGTGTGTGTGTGTGTGTTTTTTTTAGCAGACACTAGGGAATAAAATGCCGATTGTTGCTATATTTTATGTTGCACTGCATTTGCGCAGCAGTCTTTCTAATGCAATTTTTTTGGGAACAAAATACACTTCAATTAATAAAAAAAAACAGTAAAGTTAGCCTATTTTTTTATAATGTGAGAATCGGGATTCTCATTTTAGCCAGAATCGTGCAGCTCTCGTATGACTAAATTTATGCACTTAAGTATTATGTGCACTTTTGTCTTTTATGAACAAGGTGATTAATTTACTACAATTCTACATCCTTGGCTCCAAAACTACTTCTTTTTTTTTTTTTTTTTTCCTTCTTTTAGTCATTTGTATTTTTTTTTTTTTCCTCCCAGGCTGTGATTAGAAATATTGAGCGAGAGCTGATGTGTCCTTCCTGCAAGGAGCTGTACACCCATCCCTTGATTTTACCATGTCAGCACAGCATCTGTCACAAGTGTGTAAAGGAGCTCCTCTTCCTGACTATGGAAGATTCCACCGATGTCAGTTCAGAAGTGTCCTCACCAGGAAGTCCGCGTGTTCGGATACAGTCGCCTAGTGTGGAAAGGCTTGACCGAATTCTCAGATCAGGTTAGTGTCGGATCACAAAGTTGTACATTTTGCATGTCTCTGCAACCCTTGCTCAAACTAATCGTTCAAGCATGGGGTTATTTTATATCATTTCTTCCTAGAGGTTTAGTGTATGGGAGGGGATCTAAAGCAATGTATTGCCCACAGCAACCATCGTTTTTTCCCGTACAGGATTGAAAATTCTAAACTCCTTCAGTAAATTGTCCCTTTGTTCATTATAAGAATGCTATAAGCAGTAACAAGCTAACCACTGTTGCTGCTGCTCACAGCCTTGCCATACTATGGTTATTTTGGCTTATAAGCATGTGTTTAAAGCATGGATATGCAATTAGCGGACCTCCAGCTGTTGCAAAACTACAAGTCCCATCATGCCTCTGCCTCTGGGTGTCATGCTTGCTGCTGTCAGTCTCTCGCTATGCCTCATGGGACTTGTAGTTTGGCAACAGCTGGAGGTCCGCTAATTGCATATCCCTGGTTTAAAGTATGACCAAAGTTTTTTTTTTTTCGTCCATACTTCTCGTCTTGGTCACAGGAGTGTATTTGTGCTCTCCTGTGACCCAGAATCAGGCAACAGCAGACTAAAGCCCATTGTTGGCTCTAGGCTGTGGAAGCATCCTGATAAAGTCGGGATCCACCCAGATATCTGATTGACAGCTGGCTTAGCCTCCCAGCATGCCACTGAGAGCTTGAGCCAGCTGTACCCTCCCACTCCCCAGCCCCGTGCTCTAGTGAGTGCTGGAGGGGCAGAGAGCTGGTGACAGTCACTGCTCATAGCAGAATGAGAACTAAGTAGTGTGAGTGCTTAGTTCTCAGGTTGGAGCCGGTGGGGAACAGCTGCAGCACCAGTCAGATTGTTGCAGCAGGGAGATGAGTATATATGTATGTTTATAAAAAAAAAATCTGAATCCCACACTTCTCAGATTGTAGGCACAAAGACAGATGCCAGATCTGGCTGTTTTTGTCCAGATTAGACATTGATCATGTATTTGATGGTCCTTGTCATTGGGTGTCTGCGGTTTGGAGAGGGGTTTAGAAAACCTGACCTAGTCAGTTTTGGGGGGCCCTTTCTTACTGCCCTGTAGCAAAAATACATTTGCATTTTTACTTTTTTATTTTTTTTGTATTTTTTTTTGCCGTGTTTCAGGTGTGTTTTTTGGTTGCCTGCGTCTCAAAAATGGACACATGACTCAAACGCACCAAAAACGTAAAACTTTTTATCTATTCATGTCAATAGAGAGCTGTGTTTTTGGTGTGGTTTTCAAATCACACCGCATCCGTAGCGCAGTGGTGTGAAGCGTCCCAAACTAAAGGAAACCTTTTTCTTGCAAGGTAAAAATACAGGAAAAATGTTTCGGTGTGAAAGAGCCAGTGTCTGCCAGTGCCATCAATTATGCACATACACGCATAATTGGACACCTATGGGTGCACTTTCTTTTTCAGTGGCTAGATTAAATGAAAATTCTGGGCAGTAGAATGAGTTTATATGTAAAACGCACCTAATGTATAAAAGTTAGTATGCTGATAGTGTTTGGCCTTCACTATGTAAATGCTGTTCACCTTATAAACATTAATTTTTTGCAGCCACACATCATCGGAGCTATTTTATAATGAGAAGCAGAGGTGATTTATTCTCCATATGTAGATGTTATAGGCTGTGTGCTTCAGTGTGTATTGGCTTTATTCCTTTTTTCCAAATTTCATTCTGTTGGAGAGGTAAAACTTGGTAACTGTTTACGAATGATCTATCAGCATGTTCTTTTGTTGGAGGTGTCTTTTGGGGAGCTGGGTAAACAGGGTCTAACTTTGCTAGGTTTTATTTTAATAATGACAATTTTGATGCAGTAATATTCAAAGCATTGGTGCTATTTTCAGTGTACCTTCATGCCTAGGAAAGTGTACAAATTACAGCATGCTATTACCAAGTTAGGGGATTGTGTACGCTTCCATGCGTTGGGCTGTCTGCTGCGCCATGCTCCGACACCGCATGACAGTTTGCAGGAAACTAGTGTAAAGCCTCGTATGCACGATCGGATTTTCTGCAGACAAAGCATAGGACTTTTGTCCGAAGTGCATTGGCCGCAAACTTTTATTGCATACAAAGGTCAAATAATTGTAGGCCAACAAACCCGAAACAACGTGGTTTTTCAGCTCTTTAGCGCCACCCTTTGGGCAATTTCTGCTAATGTTGTGTTATGGTTAGCATTGCTTCTGAGCATGCATGTTTGTACTTTGGAGTTTTGTCCGATTAAACTTCTGTACACACAATCGGATAATCCGACAACTCAGATTTGTTGTTGGAAATTTTTTAAAGCAGGCTATCCAACATTTGTTGGCGGAAAATCCGACAACAATTGTCCAATGGAGCATACAAACTGTCGGATTTTCAGACGACAGCCTGCCATTGCACAATTCTCGTAGGAATATCCGATCGTGTATACAGGCCTTAAGGCAACCAGCAAGAATGTTGGAAATGTATTGAAAAGCCATCTTCAGTTACCTCTTATCACCATTGCTCTGCTTTCATTGCAGTATTAGATATATACTGTTCAGTAGGGATATATAAGATACTGCCCAGTCTGGTTATCTTGATTTATCTTATCGTTTGAGGACCCCAGTGGAAAGCTCTACCTGTACCAGAGCAATTAGCAGTGGCAAGAACCTGATTCCTGCTGCTGGGTTTGACAACAGCTGCAATCAGCGGTGTTCAATGCATGTAATCTCTGCCTGTGCAAATTGCTGCGACTGCCAACAGCCTGTCATAGTTCAGCGGCTGCAGCTATCCGCTTTCAGCAGGAATCCGATTCTTGCAATTGGGATTTGCACAGTGGCTAAGTGCTCTTGCAAATCCTGCCTAAGTTTCTGGCTTTGTTCTCACCAGCCTTTGGGTATGCCAGGGCCTCCCATCCAATAACAATGTTGTTTGGCCTTAAATAGGGATAGCAAAATCTTCTCCTGAAAGCCATTGTAGATCTGCAAAGTTAAAAACTCAAATGCAGAGATATCAGGCAGTCCCATGAATTGCCATTTTTCCACCCCCAATTCGGATGGCGTGTGCTCAGATTGTGTTTAGCACAAGTGTTGTGTGTTTTTTTTTTTTTTTTTTTTTTTTTTTTACTGTTAATGAGTATGATGGTGAAATTGTCAGGAAGGAGAATTTGCACAATATCCAATATACAGTGGCAAGAAAAAGTATGTGAAACCCTTGGAATGAACTGTTTTTCTGCAGCAAAAAGGTGATCTCTCTACCGGGATAACAGTGATTATTTCTAGTAGCTATAGCCACTGGCAATCACATGAAAAATCTGATTAAGTGATCCCATAGGCCAAGCCCTCTGTCGGCACGCCAGGGGAATCCCCCAGCCAGGCAATCATTTGCGCTGACGGTGCAGGCACGGAGGAGCTGGCTCCCTTCCTTGCATCAGTGCCAGTGACGTCAGCAGGGCGTGGACAGCCAGTCATCCTTTTAATGTGCGCGGTTTGGGGGGGTGGAAAATTCTTCCTTCACTGTCTGGACTCTGTGCTTAAGGCTTATTGCTTCCCACGGACCCCTACATCTACTGTAAGGCATTCGGGCATTCCTTTCTGCAGGTGCCTTATTCCAGCTCCCCCTGCTCCAGGACGACTTTTGGTTTAGTCTGTCCTCCTAGTGCAGCCTGTGAAAAAGTGGAGGGGGAGGGGCGGTGCTCAGAGCAGATCATTCATGGGAAGAGGTGCAGTGGCTGCTAGCTGACCTCCCTGCGGTGGGGATATCGAGGAGCAACTGGATGGCGGGGATTCCTTCAATACTGCCTGGGAGAGCTGGACGATGAGGCCATGGAAAGGTAAGGAGGAGGATGGATCCTCCGATCTACATTGTACTGTGTATGGGGGGGGGTGGGGATGTGAGTAGTGCAGAAAGCATGTGTCAGGTAGGTGAGTGCATGTATCGGGTAGGTCAGTGTATGTTGCACAACGCATTCCTGATCCTTGCATTCTGAGCGAATCTGGCAGAATCTTGCGTTTTTGGTCCCTTAGGGCTCATTCAGAAGGGTGATCAGTCCCATCTTCTGTAGAGCCGCTGGTAGGTTTAATTCTGTTGGCACTTTGAAAGAAATAAGTTGGTTTTGCGTTGCGGTTTGGGCACTCGGTCAAAAAGGTTCGCCATCACTACCATAGGCTAATTACTTAAATGAAAAGGAATTGGAGTCAGTAGTTTGCACATCTAGAGTCCAATTAATGAAATGAGGTTGGAGGTGCGGTTTAGAGCTACTTTGGCGGATAAAAGGCTCAAACATTTTAAGATTGCTGTTCATAAGAAGCATTAGCTAATTTGAACCTGGCCTTGCAAAAATTGGCTCTCTGAAGACATTCAATCGAGTAGTTGCTCTGCATAAGCCTGGAAAGGGATTCAAAGCAATCTGTGTTTTTAGGCATCTATCAGTCGACAGATAAATTCTCTATAAATGTAGACAGTTTAGTACTGCGGCTATTCTTTCTAGAAGTGGGCTCCTAGCCAAGAGGACTTTCAGGGCACAATCCTCATTGAGTTAAAGAACACACAAGTAAAGTAACTGCTAAAGGCTTGAAGACATCACTGGACCTTGCAAACATCCCATACATATGTCTTTGAACAGGCAGGGTGTCCATAGCAGAACACCATGGAGGAAGCTGCTGTTGTCCAAAAAAAAAACATTGCTGATTGACTTAAGTTTACCAAAGAGCACCTTGACAAACCACAACACTACTAGGCAAATGTTTTGTGGACTGCTGAAAATGTTGAATTGTTAGCAAAGAATACTCAGCACCATGTATGGTGCAAAATAAGGGCACAGTCTACCAACATCATCCCAATGATGAAGTATGGCATAGGAAACCTGATTTGGGCTTCCTTTGCTGCCTTAAGTCCTGGACCACCATAGAGATGCTGTGGAATGACCAAGAGAGCCACCCACACAGGCATCCTACAAATGTTTGAGCTGAAGGGGCTTTGTAAAGAGGAATGGTCAAAAAAATTCTTCCTGAACGTTGTGCAGGTCTGATTCGGAGCTACTGAAATTGCTTGCTTGAAGTCATCACTGCCAAAGGATGCTCAACCAGCCATTACCTCAAGTTCACTTAGGCCGGACATGGAGTCTTCAAATCTCAGCCAGTTCAGCAGGGACTGGCTGAGATTCAAGCCATGTATGGGCAGGCTGATTGTACCAAAGTTGAACAATCGATCAACTTGGTTACAACCAGCCTGCCAGATTTTACATGCGATTATCACTAGCGGCTAGCAATGGGAGAATGCAATGGCTCAGCAAGAGGGATCCCCTATCAACACTATCTGCGTGGTTGCAGGATTCGCTCCGTGTATGCCCTGCATAAGATTTTCCTCCAGCACTGTGAATGGTTAATGGGTGTGTTCAATAAGGACACCATAAATTGGAATTTTTCGTGTTATCAGTTTAAAAACATTGTGTTTTGTCTATATCTTAACTTGGATGAGGATAAGGTCCTTAATTATGGCAAATTACTACAGGAAAGCAGTTAAAGTTAATGGGTTCATATACTTTTTCTTGCCACTGTGCTGTTCAAAAGTTGACACACACTGATCTTTCTTAATGATTTAATCATAACAGTGTATGGCTAAATCTTCCAATAAGCCTTTCCCCTGATGGACAGACTAGACTTGCTGGTGTTTAGATTGCAATGGCTAAACAGATGGCATTGAAAGCCCTATAGCAGTCTACTGGTCACAAGTGTCAGATATGTAATATGTTTGAATGAAAGGCTTATGTTTTGAAGGATGCTGGCAATCAATGGTGGTCATTCCATTGACAAACATCCACCCTTATGCTTGAATATTTTATTTGATCCCATAATAAGCAATAATTTGTGTGCAACATATTGCCATACATGATACCTGTTGAGCTCTGCATGATTGCCAAGCTTTATTTTAAGTGCATGCTGCTTCTCTACTAATTGTCAGTGACTCTTATCCAAGTATAGGTTTAAGTGTTCCATCTTTGGCAAATTTAGGTAATGTTGCCCTGGGCATGCCAATGTAGACAGTATATTCTCTGCCCCTAGAATGCCCTAATCTGATAAAGGAGATTTCACTCTACTGGTGGTGTTTTTTATGTAATTAATGTACTCTGCTAGTGATGGTTTTGATGTTTATGCTGGGATTACAATATTTGATATCTTGCCTATCACTTTAAAAAAATAAAATTATTGGGTTGATATAAATTGTGGAAGCATTGGCCGTGTGGTCCCAGGCCTTACACCTTTACAGTTATCCCAATATTTTTTTTCTTAATAATCAGGCTGGGTTCACATAGTCATACAGTATATGCAAACTGGATGTGGTTTTTAACGCATCTGCTTTGCATGACATGGCTTTCATAGGAGCACGTTCACAAATGTCTGGGGTGTCTGCAGTGCAGTTTGAAAAAGGGTCCTGCGCTTTTTTGGGTCCAGTTCGGGTGCGATTTCAAGTAACAATTTGCACCTGAGCCAGTGAACAAAACCACACCGAACTGCAAATACATATGTGAACCCAGCCTCTGTTACTATACCCAGGACCCTGCATTTACTATATCTGTTCTCCCACAGAACATGGAAATGCAGTTTATCTTAGTAATTCTAAACTGCTAAATACCTTTTTTCTCATCAGCAGTCTTGTGACTTCTATCAGTGTCTGGCTGAGCACTGGTTAAAGCTTGTAGGACAGTGGTTCTCAACTCCTGTCCTCAGGACCCACTAACAGGCCAGATTTTAAGTATTACCTTGGTGAGATGCAGACTAGAATACTGCAATCCCTGAGCAGCAAATTATATCACCTGTGATGCATTTCAGTTATCTTGCAAACCTGGCCTGTTGGCGGGCCCTGAGGACTGGAGTTGAGAACCACTGTTGTAGGAGGATTTAATTTTTATTTTTTCCTCTGACTGTCCTATGAGGTTTCATGACCCCTGACTGTCTGGACGGTGCTGATTGGCCCTGTGCTGATCACATGCACCTTCCCAAAAAAGAAAAAAAAAACTTGCAATAGACCCCAAACTAAGCATGTGCAGAGTGCTTCCTAGGGCTCTGTACTATCAGGTAGATTGGGGAAAGCAAAATGGGAGGATCAGAGAAAACAGGATCAAACAGCCTTTTTTCACAATGCAGAGGATTAACCCCTTGGGTTCCACTGTAAGTTTTACTGCATATACACACTGATTTTACTGTTGTGGGTTTAGAAACACTTTATTACCAAGCATGCATGTTCAGGTTGTTGGACCTAAGCGTGCATGTTTATGTAAATGGAGAGGGAGCACTCTGGACATCGAACATGGGCTTACCTATGGGAAGTCAGATGAGGTAGTCTTTACATTTTAATTTTTTTATTTCTTCTAGATTAATGTCTGCTTGTGTCCATTGACATAATTTGCAGAAATGGTAAGAGTATAGCTGGCATACATCTTGAAATAATTTCCTGTAGTTCTGCCAGCAGTTTTGTTATAAAAGAGCCGTTCTGACTAGATACAAATGTAGCGGATTGTTTGGGTGGAGCTTCTGCTACATCGTTTTTGATTGTGTACTTTTACTCTTCAATCTTTTGAACTATCAGATTGCAAGGTGCTGCTATTGCAGCACTTTTTATAGGTGACCGGTGAGGGGATGCAGGGAGCTACAACAAGTGGAGCCAAGAAACACATGCAGCTTAGGTAACTGGTATTGGGGTTTTCTAGTAATTGGCAGAATACTTAGATGACCAAGACGGCATTTGACAGAGGTCTGGACAGGTAGGTTATTTTAGCTCCTTCCTGAGCAACATTTTTGTTCATACTAAACTTTTGTCATACACCAAACCACGCATGGTGCAGTTCAAGAGATCCCTTGAGGGTCTTGTCAAACATTTTGTCTAGGTTGGGATTACAGGAACTGTTTTATGTTCAGTGTTGGCTCGGGTGATCTACACTCTCTCATGCATCAACACATGTTACACATGCAATGCTATTTGTCATTATCTTCCATTTAATTATGAACAATTTGGGGTCACTGTCTGTGTACATCTAGTCTACCATAACTTCACGCCTCATGGAATGGCTTCCAACAGAATGAAAATATGCTGCCTTGATGTTATGGATTGGTGTCTGTTTTATGTACATCACTTTCTTTGGTGTTTTGCATGCATCTTCATTTCCTGAACACCATTGGGTTCATCTTCTAACTTTAGTAAGTTTAATAATGTAAGGTACAAGTTGTCTATATATAAAAGAGGTTCCAGAAACGCTTAAACATACGCAAATTGTGTATTTTTTGCCTGTAAACTGAAACCAGTCCTACTTTGGCCATCTATATGTTGTCCTTGAGACATTTTAAAGATTTTAATCTTAGTCGCTGTGTGTGCCCAAGTGTCCTCAGCCTATCTTTGATCAGGTCTGCACCAAGGGAACAAGAAATGTGGCTTTCTTAAGCCCCCTTTAACACCTGAGCGATTTTTCTGCTAAGTTTTTTTGTAGCTCAAATATGCTCAACAAACAAAATCCCATACAATGGCTCTTGTTCACATCTAAGCTTTTGGTTGCTTGTAGCAAAACATTGTCACTTAGAAAAGTACATGACCTTATTTTTGGCAGATTGGCCCCATAGGCTTCAATGGGAATGCCTGGAAAAACGCTCCACATGAGCCTTTTTCCAGTGGTTTATGAGCGTTTTGTTGGTTTTTGGCAAAACAGCAGCTCTCCACCCCCAATTTCTTCCCCCTAGTGCTTTCTATTGGCAAAAATAAACACACCTAAAGATTGAATACACATGTAAAATGCTTGCAATACGCTTCTTAAATGTTCATAATGCGCTTGCAAAGTTCTCAAACTCCTGATAATCGCTCTGCTCAGATGTGAATGGGGCCTTATGCTGTAGGGATGTTTCAGTTTTCTTTGTGAGCTATGTTGTTAGTCCACATGATGTAGTAGCATAGGCACAAACTATGATGGGGTTGTTTGTAGCTGGAATGCCTATAAGCTAATGATCTTGATAAAGATCAAAGTGTTAAATATTTGATTTGAAAGAAGGGTCTGACTTTACTAAAAGGGCTCATTCATAAAAAAAAAAAAAAAGTTAAAAGGGGCTCTTTCGGCACACTTTTGGCATTGATCATTAAACGCATAGAAAAGCTTGCACAAAAGATTTGTTTCATATCTTTTATAATGGGCAACTTGTGTTTTTTATAGTGAATGTGTAAATGTCTGTTTTGTGTCTGTCAGTGTGGTGTCCTCTTGTGCAGTTAGCTCCGTGCTGTGAACACACCAGACTTTTATGTAGTATTTTTGGATGGAAATATCCTCCAAAAGGCTAACTTTCCTCTGCTCCATGGATGACCTCAGGACAGTCGGAGTACTGTAGTACACACACGTGTTTCTGCTTTGCTTAGTTTTTGCTAGAGCCAGAAAAGAGGTGCAAAGAAGGAATACCACTACAGAGATGGATCTGGATGTGACCTAGATTCTGTCCCATTCCACTGAAAGTGCTCAATACAAACGTATGTGTGAATGTCAACCATCTAAACCTTTCGGGATGATGGTACACACTATTAGTGAAAAGATTATGCACCAATGATTGGTGTCACCAGAAATGCAGTGGGTGTAATACTAAATGTTACCACTAAAAAGTGATCAACTAAGTAAAACCAGAAAATATACTGTGCAAAACATTAAATGAACTGAACAACCAGGCAAATAGCTCTAGGAGTAATTCACAGTACTACAGATGGTTTTCAACATCAAATAAATAATGTCCCATTTGCAACAGTGGTTGTAATATAGAAGGAAGGGGGAAAAAAAAAAAAAAAATGCTTTAAAATAAAAGTCACCCAACATCCAACTTCTAGGACCAATAATGTTCGGTGAAATTCAACAGTTGGCTCAATAGCAGCAGAGATCAGAGGACCATGTGGGGAATAAAAAGAAAAAGCAACTTGTGAAGTACCGCTTAGGAACAGATTAACAATACGCTGTTATTGGGAAAACTCACAAGCCTTCAATGATAACCGAGCGTCAGTGTGTTCCGGGTTCACAACGGCGTGCGTTCCACAAGAACCGGAAGCAGCGTCACTGGTTCTTAGTGTTGACCGGAAATTTGTCCTTGATGATGCCCTGGAGGAGGGGCGAAATGCATTGATAAATAATAATTATTTATTTGATGTTGAAAACCATCTGTAGTACTGTGAATTACTCCTAGAGCTATTTGCCTGGTGGTTCAGTTCATTTAATGTTTTGCACAGTATATTTTCTGGTTTTACTTAGTTGATCACTTTTTAGTGGTAACATTTAGTATTACACCCACTGCATTTCTGGTGACACCAATCATTGGTGCATAATCTTTTCACTAATAGTGTGTACCATCATCCCGAAAGGTTTAGATGGTTGACATTCACACATACGTTTGTATTGAGCACATTTATATTCGCTAGCGCTGCATTTTATAATTTTTTATCTCTCAAGGTGTTAGTGCCTTATGCTGTAGCAGCTGCGCATATAATAATTTCTTTTCACTTGTCATTTATTTTTGTATGTCTCCATAAGCGCGAGTTTTAGTTTTTGTTTATTTACATTCCACTGAAAGTGCCCTTAGAAAAGTTGTCATAGACTTCTGAATTTAGAATCTCTAAAGCCTCTTCATAATGCTTGACCTGTCCTCTCCCTTTGAACGTTGACCTTCTATTTCATAGCCACTAATTTCTGGGCATCAACTGCCTTGCTCTTTTGGATCTTTCCATCACGTCCTGGATGGACTTTTAGGCTTTTCATTCCCACTCTGCTTCCTCTTCTCAGCCCCATTGGTGTATTTTATACAGTTCTGCTATAAAACTCTCCTACTCCAATTATACCACATTCATACCCATGATTCTAATCGGCTATTTTTATATTAAAAAAAAACTTATAAATTTTAGAGAACACAAACCAAATATTGCTGCTTTTAAAAGTTGGTCGTGGGTCCATGAAATGGCAAAAAATTATGGTATGCAAAATTGTCTAAGCGATGCTTTGAAAAGTCTTTTACAGCTAATTAGCTGAGAGTTAACAGTGACTGGTGGTCCTAGAAATGTTTTCACTCTTGTGAATGGAACGATGCCTAGTGTGTGACACTTTGATTTTCTGTATGCTTTAGCACACAATGCACATGTTTGGGTTTGTCTGCATGTACCTGGGGAATGGTAACAATGGTGTGCATTTTATTTTTTATTACTAAAAGGGGACTTATAAGCTTCTTATGTGTGCATGTGATGGCATAGAGTGGTTGACAGGTTCTCTTTAGAAAGGCATCAGCGTTCTATTTGGACCGCCAATGTCACCCCTGTTCTCAGTTGAAGCAGACTGTTCTCAGTCGGCTTCTTCCCTGGCCAATGTGCCTGAAGATTGACAGCTCTGTACCTGGAAGGGCTCGGACCTGATAGCTTCCAGATTCATCCTTCGCAGAGGAGATCGGAGACTAGATATTTAATCTCCTGCCACACTCCATGCTGGCACCCACTATGGATGTCTAGAGCACCCTGGAGGGATAGGTATCCCCTGGGACACAGTGGTTGGGGGGCAGGAGGGGGCACATTACTTTTACATACAGAAGTGATCCATTCACTTCTACTACAAAGCTGACCACTCACTGTAAGAAGGTGTAAACTTCAGTTTACAATATCCTTAAGAGATTAAGAAATTCTGTTGGGCCCCATGTACACAGGACGCTGTTACACATACGTTCAGAGGCAGTTGGATGCTTTTTTCAACTGCCCCTGAACTCCAATGTTATCCTATGTGACCATGTACACAGTCTTGTTTATTGCCGTTTTTAGGCAGTTGTGTTTAACAGCGTTTCTTTGAAAGCAAAAAAATGGGCTCAGACGCAAAACGCGGTAACCCGCGCTTGGCAGTGTTTCGTTAATAGGCGTTTTTCGTCATTAAAAAAAAAAAGTTTTTTTAAATAAACGCGGCAAAACAGACGTTTTAAACGTGGTTTACTATCTGTCAAGTTTAATAATTTAGGAGCAGTTGTAAAAACGTCCCGTGTACATTGAGCCTTAAGTTGGTGACTCATGCCATTCCACTTGCTATTCCATATAACCGTACCTCCTGTATAAGGCCCCTTTCACACGGGCGGCTGTTCTGCCGCAGTTAAAAGCATGTTACTCTTTCGTCTATGGACCGACACAGCTTCTCTATTGACAAAGTGGGTATTTATCCGTTAATTAGGAGTGACTAGGCAGAAAAACTTGTAAAAAGTGTTGCATCACACCTTCTACAGTACCGCCCAGGGGGCGGACCCTCTGGGTATACCCTCTGTCTGCACATCGCAGATCAGTTTTTTTCTGTCTAGCAAGGAGTAGGACATGGCTCCCTTCGGGCCCATTGGTCCGGGGAAAATATTATATATATATATATATATATATATATATATATATATATATATATATATATATATATATATATATATATATATATATATTTTTTTTGCTACATTTGTTGTTTCCTGCGATCTTCGATCAACTGCCGACTGGGTGGCTGATCCTTGTAGTCTCCCCAGTTTCGGCCATCGAGCGTGTGCTGACCCTAGCTACGCGCTGGGTTTTCCACGACATGCCCGTCGCTCCACGGGTGGCCGGTGAGCCTACGCTCCAGGGCCTGCATCGGACCGCTCAGCTTCGGCTGACCTTACGGCCGAGTCGCAGCAGCCTGGCCAGTGAGCTTATGCTCCAAGGCTTGCATCGGACCGCTCAGCTTCGGCTGACCTTACGGCCGAGTCGCAGCAGCCTGTCCGGTGAGCGTCATGCTCCAGGGCATACATATGATCGTCCCTTCTGGGTCCAATCGCAGCATGCCTGGCCAACAGTCACCTTCCGTGCGCGGACGATCTGTTTGGAATGTCTTCCAGCAGAATACATGCAGGATAGGTAAGTAAAACTCCCCTGCCTCGGCTGGGTGATTTAGCTGGACATTCCTGGAGAGATCAAGTAAGTGGTTGTGGCCCCTTTCTTCCCTCTCTCCCTGCCTTTCCCTCCTCCCTGGGCTTCTAGCTAAAGGTTGCTGGGTGCTGGGGGTCACCTAGGGGGTCCCACTGGAGCGGGGCTGGCTGTAACTAACATTTAAAAGAAATGTCATTTTTGCTTACCTGTGTTTCTGTGTCTCCATGCTGTCGGCGGCCATTTTGAGGTGGTCCATGCCAAGTTTGGCCTCTTGTAACTGCCTGGCGGCCATCTTCCTGTGGTTCGGCCACACCCACTGGCCCCTATCAGGTGATCGGCGGCCATGTTTGTCCACCCTGTATGCAGATATTGCCGTTCGGCGGCCATCTTTTTGTGGGCTATGGCTGCCTGACCTCTATCTTCTGTCGGCGGCCATTTTCTTAGAGCCCACATTATCTTCCATACAGACGTTTTTGGCAACCATTTTGCGAGAGCCTCCGGCCTCTAGGGTGCATTACACTGGTGCGAAAATTCACACAGGAAGTGCTGATAAAAGAAGCAGACTGACACAGCAGCAAAGGGACAGCATCACAGGCGCAGCATAGCAGTACCTATCCAGGGTGATGAGTCCTCTGGGTAACCCAGCATCTCTGCAGCGCAGGAGGGTGGCCTATTGATATCTTGCCTGGAGCCCTGTGAGTGTCAGCGTGTGGTCAGCATGGCATCTGAGCCAGATGTCTTCTCCCCTGAAACACCAGATTTAGCAGCTGGTGTCCCTGAGGTGTCTATGGACGCTATGTCGGCAATCCCAGAGGCGTTTGCTGCCAGGGTGGAAGCAGCACACGGGAATACAGGGGGTAATAAACGCCCCCGTCCCCTGCAATCTTCTGGGGATATTTCTGATGCAGAACCAGGTCCAGCTACGGCTCATGGCCCAGATTCTGATGCATCAGAGACTGCAGACCGTGACCGATCGGACAGTGAGGAGGACTCCAAGTCCAGGTCAGTACGCGAGACGGCTTTGGTATCTGACCTTATTACTGCAGTGCGGGATACGCTAAAGTTGGAAAGGACTGAAGAAGTAGCAGATACTCCAGTCCCCTTTGGGTTTCATAAACCTGCCCGCACTGCTAAGGTGTTCCCTTGTGTGTCTTATTTTGACAAACTCTTATACAAGGAATGGGAGAACCCACTGAGGGTCTTTACAGCCCCAAAGAGGTTTGCAGTATGGTACCCCTTTGAGGAGAGTTTTCTGAAGATATGGACCTCTCCCCCCTATAGTAGGACCCTTCGGTGTCCAGACTTAATAGAGCCACCACTATTCCAGTAGAAGGGGCTCCTGTTTTCAAGGACCCTGTGGATAAGAAGGCTGAAGCACTCGCTCGCTACCTATACTCAGTGGTAGGCTCGGCAGTACGCCCGGCATTGGCGGGGGCCCTAGTGTCTCAGACACTTACTGAATGGGCAAAATTGCTACTCCAGGGGTTAAAGGAGCGAGATGCTCCTCCTAATGAGATAACTTTGGCCGACCAGTTGGTCCAGGGCCTTAAGTTTGTCTGCGAGTCAGACATGGATACTATTCCCCTGCTGTCAAGAGCTTCGGTTTATGCAGTAGCAATACGCCGCCTGATCTGGCTAAAGGGCTGGTCTGCGGACCAGACTTCCAAGAAAGCCCTATTGGATCTGCCTTTTAAGGGCGACAGACTTTTTGGGGCTTCTCTGGATGACATCATCAAGGATGCCACAGGAGGTAAAAGCACTTTGCTTCCCCAAACTAGCAAGGGTAAGGGACCACGCCAAGGGCAAGGGCCCTCCTTTACTACACGTAAGCGTTTTTTTTTCGCCCCCTTAAGGCGACAGGGAAAAGACCCCAGGCCGATAAAGCGCCTGCCCAAGGACAAAAGCGTCCTTGGTCCCGCAGACCCAACAAGCCTGCGGACAAATCTGCGTCCACATGAAGGTCTGCCCCCACCCAGCTCTCGGGTGGGGGGACGTCTTCGCAAATTCGCGACTCAGTGGACTGCTCTAGTCTCCGACAGGTGGGTTTGCGAAGTAATCTCCTCAGGCTACAAGATAGAATTTCTCTCTTGTCCACCAGACAGATTCATCACCTCCAATCTCCAGCTACTACCGACCCGTCGGGAGGCCCTGTATGGGGCGGTCCAGGGTCTACTGGAACGCGGGGTAGTTATTCCAGTTCCAGAACAGGAACGGGGTCAGGGTTTTTACTCAAATCTGTTCATTGTGCCAAAGAAGGAGGGGGTTCGTCCAATCTTGGATTTCAGAGCCCTCAATTGCTTTGTGAAGGTACAAAGATTTCGGATGGAGTCGGTTCGATCCGTAGTCACGGCTCTCCATCCGGGGGACTTTCTGGCCTCCTTGGACATCAAGGACGCATACCTGCATGTCCCCATATACTCCAGACACCAGAGGTTTCTGCGATTTGCTATCGGGAAGAACCACTACCAGTTTGTGGCCCTCCCGTTTGGCCTTGCCTCAGCACCCAGGACGTTCACCAAGGTGCTCGCTCCGATTCTGGCACTTCTAAGACAGCGGGGTATCGCTATCACAGGTTACTTGGACGACCTTCTGCTGAAGGCCCCTTCAAGCTCAGAATTAGAGGTAAGCGTGTCCATTACCTGTCAGACTCTTCGAGACTGGTTGGATACTAAACACGCAAAAGTCAGTATTGGTGCCCACTCAACGCCTAGTGTACCTGGGGTTGATTCTGTATTCCTCAGAGGCAAAGGTATTCCTCCCTGTGGAGAAGTTGCAGACCCTCTGGGCTGCAGTACGGCAGCTGACTTCCAGGAATTGATCGTCACTCCGTTTTTGCATGCGAGTGTTGGGCCTCATGGTAGACTCCTTCGAGGCGGGCGGTCCCATATGGCTCAATACCACACTCGAGTGTTACAGAAGGAAGTTCTGTCCAGATGGAACAGATGCCCTTCATCTCTGGATTATCAAATCCGAGTGAGCCGCCTAGTCAGGAGATCCCTGGTATGGTGGCTGACCGCACCGGCTCTAATGGCCGGGAAGTCATTTCTTCCGGTTTACTGGATAGTGATCACGACGGACGCCAGCCTTACAGGTTGGGGGGTAGTCTGGGGTGTCCAGTCGGCGCAAGGTCGCTGGACCCCAGAGGAAGCCCTCCTGCCGATCAATGTCCTGGAGATCCGGGCGATCAAGCTGTGCCTCTTCAAATGGTCTCAGACTGCAAGGGCGTCCAGTCAGGATCCAGTCAGACAACGCCACAGCAGTGGCATATGTCAATCATCAAGGAGGAACAAGAAGCTCAGCTGCAGCATCGGAGATCGCTCGCATCCTGAAGTGGGCAGAGAGGAGCGTACCGGCACTGTCGGCCGTGTACATTCCGGGTGTGGAAAACTGGCAGGCGGACTACCTGAGCCGCCAGATGCTGGACCAGGGAGAATGGTCCTTACACCCGGAGGTGTTCCAACTCCTCTGCCAAAGATGGGGCACACCAGACGTAGATCTTCTGGCTTCCTGACTCAATCGGAAGGTATTGAGGTTTGTGGCCCGGTCAAGAGACCCATGGGCAGACGCAACGGACGCGTTGGTAGCATCGTGGGGTCAGTATCGGCTAATCTATGCCTTCCCTCCCTTAAGGCTTCTGCTCCACAGAGTGGAGGCAGAGGGAATTCCAATGATCCTAATCGCTCCAGATTGGCCTCAGCGTCCTTGGTACGCCGATCTAGTACGTCTGGTAGCAGACGTCCCCTGGCGCCTACCACTACGGGAGGACCTGCTATCGCAAGGTCCCATATTCCATCCTGCTTTACAGTCATTGGCTTTAACGGCATGGCTGTTGAGAACCAGGTACTGAGAGATCGGGGCCTGTCAGACTCAGTAATCTCTACTATGAGAAGTGCTCGGAAACCGTCCTCTAGGAAGGTCTATCACCGCACTTGGAGGGCCTACATCTCCATGTGTGAGGAAATGAAATGGCATCCGCGTACCTATTTGGTTTCCAGAATCCTGCTGTTTTTACAGCATGGTGTGGACCAAAGGCTTGCCTTAAGTACGATTAAGGGACAGATATCTGCCCTGGCTGTCTTTTTCCAGCGACCCCTGGCGACTCACTCTCTCGTGAGTACATTTGTGCAGGGGGTCCGACATGTGGCCCCTCCGGTCCGTCCCCCGTTACCTCCGTGGGACTTGAACCTGGTCCTCTCGGTGCTTCAGAAGGCACCGTTTGAGAATATTAGATTCCCCTGTTGGCACTTTCTCAGAAAGTGGTCTTTTTGGTGGCTGTTACGTCAGTTAGACGAGTCTCTGAGCTGGCAGCCTTGTCCTGCAAGGCTCCCTATTTGGTTTTCCACAAGGATAAGGTGGTGTTGCGGCCGCAACCTTCCTTTCTTCCGAAAGTTGTTTCGGCTTTTCATCTCAACGAAGACATTGTACTTCCATCCTTGTGTCCTCAGCCGTCGAATCCTAAGGAGTCGGCGTTGCATTCCTTGGACGTTGTCCGAGCTTTGAGAGTATACATATCTGCTACTTCCCTGTTCCGGAAGTCAGACTCACTGTTTGTTTCGGTGGCTGGTCCCAAGAAGGGCCAAGCAGTCATCGGCCACCATCTCTAGGTGGATCCGACAGTTAGTAATCCAGGCTTACGCCTTAAAGGGTCAGGCGCCCCCCTTTCCTGTCACGGCGCGTTCGACCAGGGCAATAGGTGCCTCTTGGGCTTTCCGACATCAAGCGTCTGTTTCCCAACTATGTAAAGCGGCGACTTGGTCGCCCGCTCACACTTTCACAAAATTCTACAAGGTTGATGTAGGTGCATCTTCGGATGCCTCTTTCGGCCGCAAGGTTTTGCAGGCGGCTGTTTAGAGTTGCAAC
This sequence comes from Rana muscosa, assembly GCA_029206835.1. Taxonomy (NCBI): domain Eukaryota; kingdom Metazoa; phylum Chordata; class Amphibia; order Anura; family Ranidae; genus Rana; species Rana muscosa. The sequence goes on from CM055116.1 coordinate 1,022,005,999, forward strand.
TCCTCCGTTGGAGTGCTGTTTTTGTGTTTTGGGGTGAAGTTTGTTTTTATGCTGTTACCACCCCTCGTTTTTTTCTCTGACACTGCTTTGGGACGTCCCACTTTGTCAATAGAGAAGCTGTGTCGGTCCATGGACGAAAGAGTAAATAGGATTTTTTACTCACCGTAAAATCCTTTTCTCTGAGTCCATGGACTGACACAGCACCCACCCCTCCTTTTAAGTTTGTACTGCTTTTTGACGAACTGATCTGCGATGTGCAGACTGAGAGGGTAGACCCAGAGGGTCCGCCCCCTGGGCGGTACTGTAGAAGGTGTGATGCAACACTTTTTACAAGTTTTTCTGCCTAGTCACTCCTAATTAACGGATAATACCCACTTTGTCAATAAGAGAAGCTGTGTCGGTCCATGGACTCAGAAAAAAGGATTTTACGGTGAGTAAAAAATCCTATTTTTTGTTATTTTGAAATTCAGAGAATCCTGGCACAGCGTTCACTTGCAGTTGTACATTGCGATTAGCTGCGTTTACGTGCGGCTGTGTTTAGCTGCGTTGGAACATTCTTGCCATTTCTGTTCCACAATTCCATTGCTGTCTGCTTTTCTTTCCTTGTTGCCGCTGCTATCTGCAGGTGACATAGTACACTGCGATTACCTGCAGATGGCTGCAATTAGGGCCGAAACAACTAATCGATTATGAAATTAATCGATTACTTTTTTCATAATCGATTAATTGGCCAGTAACATAATGGGGTTAAAAAAAACTAAAATGAGCCCTTTACAATACAAAGAGCAAATCGCTACTGTAAATATTACTTTCACTGTCCCACAGTAAAAAATGAACCCCCTTACAGTAGTGATTATTTGCTCTTTTTGTACTATTTTTTTATTTTTTTTAGCACCATTATGTTACTAAACATCTCAGGCCTGGGTCACACCTGTTTTTTTGGTGCTTTTTGCAGAAACACACTACAGGTCATTTACATGGTTTCCTATGGGACACGTTCACATCCATGATTTTTTCAGCTGCTGCGTATTTGGAAAGGGCAAGGACTTTTTTTTTTAACGCAAAACGGTGCCATTTTGTTTTTTTGGTTTAATATACTTCAATAGAGAAGCTGCAGAAAAGCATGTAATGTGTTTTTGCAGCAATTTGTGTTTTTTAGTCTGCCCAACAACAAATTGGCCCAAAAAAATGAAAAAATGCAAATCGCAGCAAAATTACTTTTTTTTTTTTTTTTTACACGGTTATTAACCGATCGGCCAACTAATCGATTATGAAAATAATCGTTAGTTGCAGCCCTAGCTGCAATAAATCGTTCCTGGACGCAGTCAAATTTATTTTTTCTATCCACACCAAACCCCATGTAATGAAACTGTTGCTAAATGCTGTGTGAATTGGGATATAGGAAAGCATTGTCTGAGTTTAGCTGCGGTAGATAACTTAATCTATCCGCAGCTAAAAGCTGATTTCTAACCGCCCGTGTGAAAGGGGCCTAAGGCTGTTGTAAGGTCTTTATTGCTGTTTCTTATGTTGCAGCAGTCTGGCAATCCCAAGCTACGTTTTGTGTGTACTGTACTTGGTTGTCAATTGTCATGGTAATTTAAAAAAATATGATCGTGTGCACCAGGAGTACCTTATAGTCTTCTACCCCAGTGCTGCTGAAAACTATATTTTAACCATTGTAAATTGTAGACTTTACAAAAAAAATGGGTATTTGAGCCTTAGAATGGTAGTCTGTATTACATGGTCATTGCTATTATTCTAGGAATTCCTGACATTGTGCCAGGCAGTGAGGTGGCTTTAAGGGGCATGGTTGAATGCCAACTTCAACCGAAAAACGTGTTTCGGATGGAGTAGGGAAGAGTTGGAACCTCTATCAGATTTCTACAGCTGTCTTTTATGCCGTTTCATAGATTTCTTTCACTTTTGTCAGGGCAGGAAACTCACTCTAACAAGAACACTAACTAGTTGGGCGCATTCCACATGGGGCAGGCTCTGCTGGAGTTCGCCTGCTCAGTGGGGAATCTGTCCACTGATTTCCGCAGCGCAGGCGGATGGCTGGTCCATTTTTGCTTATGCAGACCGGACAGACACAGCCTACTCTTCTCTAAGGGCTGTTGGATGTAAACAGAGCTCCCTTCTGTTTACACCCGACTGCCAACAGATCCCCCATTTGTCTATTTTTTAGCACATAGGATCAGAAGCGGACATGTCTGTTTACACCCTCCATTCCATAGAGGAGACTGGAGGGTCTGACTGACTGAAAAACTGACAGGTGGACCCGATGGGCCCCTTTCAACACTAGCTGGCCGAAGGATGAGTCTAGAATGTAGAGCCTTTTTTACATTGATACACAATGGGAAGTAAATGCAACCTTACATTGGTGGTCAGTGAGGAAAAATGCCCCCTGACATTGGTGGCCAGTGGGGGGACTTACCTGATGTGGTTGAGAGGCGCTGCTCGGTGTCTGAACGAGAGCCATCTCTGGCTCTGCCATGGGATATTGGCGCCAGAACTGTGCCGTTGCTATCCGATGGGAGAGAAACCCACTGGATTTTGCTGATGCAGAGCATGAACACAGATGCGTGTGTTTGTGTTTTATTTTTTTTATTTATTTTTTTATTAACCATGCCCCTACATTGACCTTAGTTTGGGTAGCTGGCTGAACTAATTGTCAGGGTATCGCTGCCATGACTCCTGCTTTTAACGGGCATTGGAAATTATTTTTATTTTTCTCTTTAAAAATGTATCCAGTAAAGCTGGCCATACATTTATACAAATTTTTTATTTATTTTTTTTCTTTTAGATTTACCTTCAATTCGTATGCAGTCAGGCAGGTCCTTGCACTACATAGGTTGAAAGTTTTTAGGTTTGACCTCATATTATATGGTTTTGATAAATCTAAAGGAAAATTGTACAGTGCTTGACCAACCTACGTTTTTGCTTACTACATTTACCTAAAGCAATTCTTGGTTATATACGAGCATGCTATGTAAATATTGAATGTCATGTGCTTTAATCCAAAATGGAAGGGTGTTTTTTTTTATGTATGGAGGGAGTATTCTGCAGAATTGGTGAAATAATAAAATCCCTAGAACAGGTATTCTTGCTTTCAAAAGAGCAAAGTTTGTACCAATGAAAGCCCATTTTTTTTTTTTTTTTTTTCCACCCTAAGCAAAACAAATGTTTTGACTGGCTTGTGGGCTTTTTAAATGTGTTACAAGTACTGATTATGGACTCAAGAAATTAGTTTACGAACAGTACAAGTCCACTTTCTGCTTTTCCACTTTAGGAGAATAATCGGAACTGTATGGTCTCCCAGTAATCTGTTCTTATGTCCTGTAGGTTCTAAACGCAATTCGCTGACTCCCAAGATCACAACTCTATCATGTCCTGGATGTTTACACGATGTGGACCTCGGAGAGCGTGGGATCCATGGGCTCTTTAGGAACTTTACCTTGGAGACTATTGTAGAACGCTATCGGCAGGCAGCTCGTGCTGCCACTGCGATCATGTGCGATCTTTGTAAACCTCCAGTTCAAGAGTCTACCAAAAGCTGCCTGGATTGCAGCGCTAGCTATTGTAATGAGTGCTTTAAAATTCACCATCCCTGGGGAACAGTCAAAGCTCAGCATGAATATGTTGGACCTACAACAAACTTCAGACCAAAGGTGAGTGCCTGGCCCCTTTTTAAAATGCTAATGTTTTATCAGTAATTGTGTAAACATTAATGCTCTAGAGTCTTGTCGCATAATTCTCTAAATCCAAGGGAGAGAGACTCTAGTTCTGCAGAAAGCCAGGAATCGGATCACAGAAGCGGCCAAGGGAAGTGCTAGCTAGGGGGGTGGTCAGACGGGTGCGCCAGTTAGAGTAGGGAGTCCATGCCCGGGTTGGCTCGCATTTAGGCATGTCGGAAACTTGTATGCATTCCTGACACACACAGAGAAATGCACCCCCCACGCAGTGGCAAACCGTGAGTTTCTGCATACACCGTCGCCAAACCGCATGGTTTGGTGCACAAAAGGGGAAAGTGTACAATTTTTTACTGTCCCCCGAAAAGGGTCAGACTATCCCTGTTTCTCATGTGTACGGCAGCCCATTGAAATGGGCTTCTCTACATGCAGCACTCAGTAGTGGTGTTAACTAAGGCTCATTCGCACCTGCCAGCACACTAAACCAGAGTGGTTTGTGTGGGCAGCAGTCCATTTTGAGCTGCAGTGATGTGCAAAAGGGGGGGGGGGTGTGATGCATGCTTTACTGCATCACGCACAGCTCCCCCTTCTTCTTTTTTTTTTTTTCAATTTTTTTAACTAAAGTGCAGAAAATTACACTTACACTTCATTCCACCACACAGCAACTGGGTGTTTTGCGCTTGTGTGGTGACATGGTGTCAGCCAGTGAGACGTAACAGTATGCAGCATGTCTGTTTTTAATGCACCTTCCTGCACCACACATCTGAGCTTGGTTGCAGTGAGAACAGGGCACATGAAAAACAGTTCTCTGTGTGCCTTAGCGGTGACTGGCGTTCTTCCCGTGCAGAAAAATACCAGCTCCTGCTAAAGTGTGAAAGGGCCCTTACACACCACTGACCTCTGCACGTTTTGTTACATTCCACTAATCCTGCACACTGTTACTTACAACTGACTACTGAACTCTGGATTACATACTGCTGAACTCTGCACTACTCACTCCTGACCCCTGTGCTCTTAATTACTCCTGAACCGAGTTGCATTCTGTTCTCCCCTGTACTCTGCTTACTTATGCCTGACCCCTAAACTGTATATATACTATACTATTGAATGCTGCATTACTGACCTCTGCACTCCATGGTACGTACTATTGTCCTCTGAACACTGCTGTACGGGTTACTGCACCATAAATCTATTTTTTTTTTTTTTTTTTTTGCAGGGCCTTGCTAGGTCTTTTTTTTTTTTTTTTTTAAAGTGTGCTGCAGGCTGGTGTTTTTTTTATCTCTTGCAGGTTGTTCAGGTCTATCTTTACCTGTCTATGGTAGCCTACCCCTTGTGTAAATGTTCTTCGTTCTGTATGCCTCTATTTCCCAGGGTTCCCATGTTCCATGCTGACTGTTATTTGTCATCCTTTGGCATCACGGAGAGTAGTAGAAAGTCGGATGTCTCCCCCCCCCCCCATCTCTAGATTTAGCTGATTAAGTAATATCAGCTATGGGTGGTTCCAGGACTTCCTGCTTCAGTACTTGAAAACATAAAAGTATAACTTTTTATTGTATTTTTTATTGAGTGGCTCTGTTTTTCCTCAGCTGTGCAATCTGCAAATATTGTTGATCATATTTTACCTTTTTTAGTCCAGCGTGTCTGGGACAGCAGGGAGATGGGAATGTGGATGAAAGGTGACGAGGCACACAATGCCCAGACAGCTGCATTCTGCAATGACTGTCGGTAATATCTGACCAGACTGTTGCATGGCAACATAACAAAACAAGTTTGCATTTGAATTTTGTAGACTGATCTTTGGAATGCCCAGGGGTCAGTTGATTGCCCTGATCCTTTTTGTCATGGTGTGCATTTATTAATGTATTGTAATGGTAAATGTCACGGTGAAAGGGAAGAAATTTCTGGTGACATTTGAAGAAACTGATTTCTATACTGCTAAACATTTTGCCTTGTAATTCTCTGCCTCATGAGAGCTCCAGCCTGCAGATTTAAAGGCCTCATTAGAACTCAAATGAATTTCAGATTTTTGATTTGGCAGTGATAAAAGTACTCTGTGGCTGAATCATATTTATCTCCATCCCATGCAATGACTACACTGCTGGCTTCTAAAGATTACATTTAGAAGTGTGAGTCAGTAATGTTGGTGTGATGTGAGTGAAAGGCCAGGGACTGCGGAATGCTTGGCGGGAGCTAATCCTGGTCCTTGCTCCAATAAAGTCTCTGAATTACACTTGCTTTGGCAGTGCTGCTTTATGACTTGCACCATAGCTCCCTGCATTGCTTTTGATACCAGGGTACACTAGTCCATTGTTTTTCCACCTTAGTTTGGGTTGGTTTGGTCTTCAAAATGGACTTTCACCTTCCGTATGCACTTTGCCTAATTATCCTTTCCTCCTTTTTCATACAATTTTTTTAATTTATTTTTTTATGTTGCATTCACACCTGCAAATACGGCCTGCCTAGTATAAGGTGCAATACCCACAGGGGCTCCTGCAGTTAGCTGTGGGTAACGGACACATTAAAAGCAATGGGAGGCTGCTGGCTCTTGCAGCTAATCGCAGCCCCTCAACTGTAATGTCTCATGCAGCGATCACATGAGTGAGTGGTTATCACTGGATGCAGGCAGAGTGACTGACTAGCTGTGGGAGCCAGCAGCCTCCCATTGCTGGGGTTCTCGCATCTAATCGCATGCATGGTGCATTTGCAGGTGTGAATGCACCCTTCATGTGGTTGTAAACCCTTTACAACCACTTTAACCTACAGGTAAGCCTAGATTAAGGCTTACCTGTAGGTGCTTGAAATATCTCCCAGACCTGCACGGTCTAGGATATATTTGCAACTCGCCATAGGGCGAACTCTTCTACGCATGCGCTGGACTTAAAGGGCACTAGAGCTGCCACGACGCATCGACTACGAAAATACGTTGACGTGCGTGAAAAACGTTGACTACTCGCTCAGCGGCCTCAGCCTAAGGAAAGGCCGCGGCTTCGGTCTAGCTCCGGAGCGGCGGCCATATTGGTACACGCGGCGGCTGCCTAGGTGCGCGCTGACGTCATCACCCCTCACCGGCATCCCCTGCACACCCCTCACTATATACAGTGCAGGCATCCCCTGCACACCCCTTACTATTTACAGTACAGACATCCCCCTGCACACCCCTCACTATATACAGTAGTCATCCCCCTGCACCCCTCACTATATACAGTAGACATCCCCCTGCACCCCTCACTATACAATCTCTCACTCAGTGAGTGGGAGAGATTGTGGATATTACAGTGAGTGGGAGAGATGACGTGGATATTACAGTAGGGGAGATGACGTGGGTGCCTCTTTTGCAAAGTGTTAGGCAGAATTTATATGGCATTTTCATGCCTGATGCTAAAGTGTTTACATTTTATTTTTGGCACTTTAATTTTGTATACCGTAAAAACTTCAACCACATTGAAGTATTTTTGGGAAAAAATTTAAAAGTTGAAATATTATATTAGAAGTTGTACTTATCATTTTTTGTAAAGTTATCCAAAGGATTAATTGGCTAATCACAAAGAACACACTAGATTAAGTAAAAAAATGTAATAAAAATAATCGTTAGTCGTCGACTAATCGAATAAATAATCGATAGCTTAGTCGACAGACAAAATAATCCTTAGTTGCAGCTCTAAAGGACACGCTGTGCCGTTGAGTTGAGAGGTATCTTGATATAGCGCGGTCTTACCTCGAAGGGTCCCGACGCGCTTACAAACACATACTAGGGCCAATTTATAGACAGGATCTGATTAACCTACCAGCATGTCTTTGGAGTGTGGGAGGAAACCGGAGTACCCGGAGGAAACCCACGCAGGCACAGGGAGAACATGCAAACTCCAGGCAGATGGTGTCGTCGTTGGGATTTGAACCAGCGACCCCTATTGCTGCTAGGTGAAAGTGCTACACCACTGTGCTAACCACTACACCACTGTGCTAACCACTACACCACTGTGCTGTTTCTATCTCGGGTCATGCCGTTAAAGGTGGCTCCCATGCACATGCGCGGGAGTGACGTCACTAGACTCCGGCCAGCCACAGAGCCGGAGTTCGTGGCCCCGGAAGGAAGAGGGGTTTACAATGGACGCTCGCTGCCAGCAAGGAAGACGGACATTGCGGGCTTCTCCTGCAAGTAAGTGTCACATAATGGGCTACTATGCAATGCATAGTAGCCCATTATGCTTTACCTTTGCAGGGAAACAAAGAGGAAGCAACACCCATCGGAGTTTAATAATGGCCCATCACTTCCAAAATGTTTGCCTAGGTGAGAGTAAAGTACCACTATAGCCTCCTGGGATACTTGTCAGTCAATCCAGGAGGTCTCAAAGTAATCTAGTGGTGATACACATATGCCAAGGCATGTAATCGGGGGGGCCAGCTGCAAGACTCGGGAAGAAACCGCCAGCTCCAAGACGCAGATGGTGGTACAAAACCGTGTGGCAGTGGATCACTGCTGAGCACTGCAAGATTTGTTTGGGTGCCACTGCAACAAAAGGTAAGGTTGATGAAAAAGAAAAATCAACCCTAATAAGCAACTTTCCAAGAGTGGACTTTGCAATGTGCAGATACATACAGTATTCAGGGAACATACTTTTAATTATAGAATTGCTATTAAAGCACACCAAGTGTGCTATAATATAGATATGTACTACAAAATTTACTCCTAGATGGTACCGAACACCCGACGACAAGATACTTCCCGAGCGTCCCCCCACTTTGCTGGCGATGCAACTCCGCTCAGGGCTCCCTCATCCATATATGGTGGGAGTGCCCACTGATACAATCGTTCTGGAAAAAGGTGCATGACCTGATTGTTCAAATCACTACCTATGGCCCCGTAATTCACCCCTGCACACCATGGTCTGCATAGCGTAAATCCCTTACACCTCATCAATGCGCCAACCCAATATGTACCTGTACACTGGAGGAGTATTGATTTCCCCCCCCCACTATTGCTGCATGGCACTGCAGAAATGGAAAGGCTCATTCACCAAGCTAAAGACAACCCCACTAAATTTGGGACCATATGGGCGTGCTGGACCCATTATAGACACCATGGCGGCTAATACCCCCCCCCCCCAAACCACTCTTATACCCCCCGCCGGGGAACACCAAGCCCAAGCCAACGAAAACGCATGACCACCCCGTCATTCCCCCCCCCCTTCCCTATGTGTACCCACTTGATTTCGTATCTAAATTATGTAGTCTTTCACGCAACATATCCTACTACCAGCTCTCAACGGTAAACCAAACCAGCTGATCAGGCAGGGGTGTCCATCCGCTACATACACCAGATGGAAAGCCGTCTTTACAGGAGTTTTATACGTTTAACTTTTGATGAACCACATCTGCCTGATATGTGGAACTGCTAAGGGTTCCCTCCCGCTCAGTTTGATCCCTTTTTGGGGTGAACGGGACGGGGAAGACCTTCTTCTTTTTTTTTTAGAGGTTCATCCTCTCATCTCCCCTGAAACCCCACTACTTTACACAACTCCTGTTGGCCCTAAGGACTTAGCGGCTTACTTCGTACTGGACACTATCACATTCCTATTACCCCCTCCCATGTAGACAAATGGTTTTCCCCTCATTAGCATTGCACTCTGAACTGTAACCCTGATGGGCGCTACAAACCGGTTGATTAACTGTTGATGTTTAATTACTATGCAATGTTTTAATGCATGCAATATGCTCTCTGTAACCCGCTTTTTTTTTATCCTGTCACTGTGAAAAACGTAATTGTGTATATATAAAAACAAAAAAAGAAATAGGTACTTTGGCAAGAAAGTCAGCACGTGGTTCTGGTGCTCTTGTTGGTCAAGAAAACTGTCTATCATTATAAAATGCTAGTTACAAAAAAGAGGGCATGGCCAGGTACTGACATCTTGCCAAATTTAAGAATCGTGAGATACTGTGGGGAATCATTGAGCGGAATGTGCAGACATGCCTTGACCCTTGTGCTAAAATTCTGTTGCTAGCTGTTAGCTTTCAGAGAAAGTACAGATTCTTAAGCCCAATTCCAGGAATTCAAACAAATCTAACCCTGCAGGCAGGGCCCTCCGACCTCAAGAACCCTGTATTGTACATGGGCCTGAGTGTGGGAGCAGCTTGGGCAGGCCATACATTATGCAATTTTCTTGCCTTCAACCACGGGTTGAAGGTAAGAAAATTGCTTGATTCCGCCATCAACACAGTCAATGATGATGGGGTAATCCCTCTCGCAGCAATATTGTGTTCTGCTGATGGAGTCCTCCCCCCACTGGCAGAATACAATGATCACTGCTGGTGGTTATAGCTGACAACAGTGATCAGGCCAAAAGACCCAACAGGCTGGTTGTACTGAAGTCAGTCAATGGATCGACTTTAGTACTACCAGGCTGGCCATAGATGGATCGAAATTCGGCCAGTTTCTGCTGTTCCAGCCAAATTTCGATCTGTCTATGGCCGGCTTCAGGGTTGTTTCACGACAGATGCAGTCAGTGATTTTTTTTTTTTTTTTTTTTTTCCTCTGGATCAAAAATGCACAGATATTATATTTTACATGGCCTAGTACAGTCAGTTCCAATGCCGAAAAAAATAGAAGATGCTGCATTTTTTTTTCTGCACAGAACTTTACTAAAACAGAAAATATATCAAACGCATTACTGCAAAAGCATTAAACTCCTCAAAACTGTGCATGCAGCAATGCTTACAGAATGCATCTGTACTGCGTTTCTGTGGTATGAACCAGCCCTTAGAAAAGAGGCTGCTGGGGTCTAGTTGCTTCACTAGAGGCAGCCTCCTGGAGCATGAAGCGTGCGTGCGCCCAGAGTAAATGAGACAAGTTCCAGGCTTCATTTATATACTGGTAATTTCACTTTTTTCACTGAACATATGGAGATGAGACAAGGGAGATAAAATATTCTGGTCCTCACTATATTTGAGACTGGAAATGAAATGAAAGGAAACCTACAGAACCATTTTGGTGATTGTCTGTTTATTGCTAAAGTAAATTAGCTGATCTAAATATGCCAATAGACTGTTTGACATTTATCATTGACCCCAATTATCCGAATGCTGTGCTTTAACTCATACTAACCAGATTTCATTAGCTTTTTTTACGTTTTGCCAACCTTGTTTTGTATTAATTCTCTTCCCATTGGTGGGAGGGTTTTCATTTAGGGCTTTTATGTGCTTTAAAATAAAGATCTGCCATACAAATGATTTACTTTTTTTTTTTTTTGTAAGGAACATGTTTTACTGATCACAAATTTTAAGCTGCAAATAATTGCCTGCAATGTATTATGTAAAGGGTGAAGGGTTCATGTTATATTCCCATGTGGCACTTGGTGATTTGAGTAATTTTGTATATGATGATCTGATTCTTGGTGAGCTCATCCCCCCAGTTGTTAGGATATAAGGTTTCCCCCATTTAGAGGAACCATCTGTGTTTCCAGTGTATTGCAGAGTGCAGCTTTCATATAACAGATTTTCTAGGTCTTGAGAAAGATCTACACCTAGCAAAGACTGTGAAAACCAGGTAGATGCAGGACTAAATCTGTGTCGCTTGGTTAAAGCAGAACTCCAGCCCCACATTCACTCGCACAGATGTACAGGTCCTTTTCCTGTACTGAAATGGCTTATTCTGATTTCCCTGCACACTGAGCTTTTCAGTGTGCATTAGAAGATGCAACAAGGAAGTTGGTCCATCTCATTTCTTTGCAGTTCGGCACCCAGCATTCTTTAGACCTTTCCTCTCCAGCCTGACTGTCCCTGGCCCACCTTTTTATTGGATTTTAGATTTCAGTCATGGAGGCTCGCCATCACATGTAGGTGTTACCTAGGTCTGTGTGTAAATGTAGTGTACCTAGGAACGTCCACTTCTCCAGACTGAGGGCCAGTTCACACCAGACGCAGTTCCGTGTACTTTTTAGTGCAGAAAAAAAAAAAAAAAAAAAAAAAAAAATATATGCACAGTGTTTTCCATGTATTTCAATGGCTCTAGTTCACATCATGCAGTCAGTTTCCGGTGCAAAAACTGGCTGGAAATTGACTGCATGGTGTGAACTATAGCCATTGGAATACATGGAAAACACTATGCGTGCATTTTGTACCGAAAAAAGCACACAGAACTAGCACTGAGGCTCATCAAGGCATTTTGGGAAATGCATAACTCTTCCAAAGAACAAGCAAACTGCCTGCATCAGGGCTATGGGGTCTTTAGAAGAATACTGAGGGAGGGTGCTATGTTTTTAGGAAGCTATATACAGAACCCTGCAAGCCCCTCCCACCAGCCATGATCCGCCCGTATTGCATATAGAAGTACCAAGACCCAGTGACATCAGACAGTCAAAATTAAGTCCTGTAATGCAACCGAAAAGTTAAATTTAAACCTTTTATTAGCATGTTCATGAAGGAGGAGAAACCAGGGAAGGCAGAATAAACTGTAAACTGGGCTCTTGCACATGGCCGTATATTTGGGTGTGTTGCTGCCCAGCGTAAACTTCACTGGTGTTTGTTGCACTTGGGAGCTTAACTTTGCCAATAGACAATGTATTGGAGAATAAGCTGCATGCAGCTATACATGCCTAAATGTCAGTATGAATGTATTTTTTTTTTTTTTTTTTTTTTTATCGGAAAGTTGTGTTTGTGAAAATTCATCCGTCAGCGTGTAAATGCAAGTACCAGCATTTTCATGTTTCGCTGCATACAACGTATTTTGTAATGCTTGTCTCTGGGCAAAATTACGCATCGGCTGGGACCCCTGGGCGCAGCAAATGCAGCCATATTTAACCTTGTATGCCATATGCCCTATTATGTGGCAGTGTGAAAGTACACATTAGAAAAATGTTATAACATTTTTGGTTTGGTTTGGACAAACCTTCCTTTTGTACTTTTTTTGCTACAGTTTGTGCCTTGTTTTTGTCTTTTTTGCACTTTATTGACCCATTGTTTCACTTGCCACTGATTAATGTTTCAGTGGCACAAGCGTGGATGGCTCTTGTTGAATGTCATAGCAAGCTGTGGTGCCCAAAAGTCACATGTGGCACTTTTTGTATTTGATGTGTGCCCCTTGGATCTCAAAGGTCTGTAGTGGTATCATTGATTAGGGTAATAGGATTGAGCTCTACTAGATCTGCACGATTGTTAAAAAAAAAAACACGCTTTTTGATTCAACCCCCCTGGCAATGTTTATCACAACCTTGCTTGGTGCTGAGCGAGAAAAAAACAATGGGGTTTATGTACTATAGGCAAATCCACTTTGCACTTGGAAGTGCAGTCTTTGTAGATCTGAGGGGGAAGATCTGAGATGAGGTTAAGCGCTGCTAATTTCTATCTAATCGTGTGCAAACAAAAATGCACTACAGTGACTGCACTTGGAAGTGCAAAGTGGATTTGCCTTTAGTAAATCCCATTGTATCATTTTTTGGTTCTTTTATCAAAGGAATGAACTTCGGTCTGTAAACGAGGTCAGTTTAACCACTTGGTGATTGTAAAGTTGGAAGGTTTTTTATCTTAATGCGTTCTATGCATTTAAGATTAAAAAAAACCTGTGTAGCAGCACCCTCTAATACTTACCTGAGCCCCATCTCTCTCCAGCGATGTCCAAGAGTGACACGGCTGTTTGGGACTCTCCTCCTGATTGGCCGAGACACAGCATTGGCTCCTGCTGCAAACAAAGTCGGTTGCACTACCTATTTGCGAAGCGGCCTTTCAAATGCTTTTTTTTTTTTTTTTTTTGGGGGGGGGGGGGGGCGGGTGCACTTTAATACATTTTTAGAAAAAAAAAAACGAAACCGTAAAGTTGGCCCAATTTTTGCCGAGAATTGTGAGAATCATAATCTTCTAAGCAAAACAAGTATGATTCTCATTTTGTACAGAATCGTGCAGCTTTTAATCTTTTCTGTAGAATATCCCCATTCAAATATGTAGCATGTTCACACTCTGACCCTCATTTCCTCTATTAGGTCTGCAGTTTCTGAAAGTCCTCTTCAGCATTACATATAGAACATTTTTATGTTGATTTCCTTAGCGTTGGAGATGGATTTGTGCCGATTTATGGATACCCTTACTATAGTGTGTTCACTAGCAGCCTCCAGTGCTAGCATATTGGTGTCCAATCTCCTAGAAGCAGACTGGGACTTCTACTGTTAATTGCTACATTTGCCCCATAAGCCGTGATGACTCAACAGTTTTCATGTGCATTCAGCAGACTAAAAGCTGGTGGGGGAACGAAGGAATAAAACTCCTACTATCCAGCTTTGATTAGCATGACGTTGACTTGGTTTAGTTGATTGTCTTATCACTGGTTAAATCCGAATTAGACATGCACACTGGTTTATAAAACTTGCGTGTTGGGTAGAGCTACTTGTGCAATAGAGCAACACATGCTGTCTGCTGCTGTAAATTCCTGTCTCCTCTACTGCAGATGAAAACTGCTAAGTTTAGAATCATTTCCGTTGGTGTCTTGAAATGAATGATGGTATAGTGGATCTGAACCATATATGGATTTCACGATGATTAGACGACCTATAGAGGAGGTGAACAGATCACATCCTAGCAGGCAAAATATGAAATGTATCAGTGGATAAAGTCAGGGGTGTGTGGTTTCTTTTATATTGAACAGCATGGAAAGTGCTACTAGTTGTACATTTTAGGTGTGGTAATTAAACAGGGTTGAGGCCTGGTTCACACTGGTCCGACAAACGCTCCGACATTAGGAGCTCATGTCGCATGACGTGTGAAAATCAATGTTTCCCTATGAGAGCCGTCTTAACTGGTCCGACACATGTCGGTCCGACTTTGAAAATGCTCCCTGTACTACTTTGGTCCGACTTTGTTCCGACATCAGCCCATTGAATATCATTGAAGTCGGATCAAAGTAGGATCCTTGTCCTAACCATCCGACATTTGACATCTGACATGGTGATTACAGCAGCAGTAAAAGGAATTTTATCTCTCCCTGGGATTGTTTTGATTGGTCAAAGGACAAGTCAGACTATCACAAAGTCGGATCAAAGTAGTATCCTGTTCATGAATGTCGGATCAATGTAGGACTGATGTCGCAGAGCAAAGTAGGATGAAAGTCGGATGAATGTCGTGTCGTATCAGTGTGAACCCAGCCTGACAGTTAAAATAGAGGTTTTTTTTCTGGACAGTTATTGCCTTGTAGTCATCACCGGATGTGGTTAGTTGTAGCACAGCCTATTGCTTTTCTAATCCTGATGGGCCTTTTAAAGGATAAGTTCACCTTATACAGCATCTCCCCAATCCCCTGCCTGTAGTGACAGTGAGTTGGCTGCACCATTCATTGTGTTCTGTGAATGGGAGAACTACAAGTACGGACAACCTTTTGCAGGCGTCGGCTTGTAGTTCTCAAACTACCAGGGTGCTGTTGAGTGCAGACGGCTTAACCACTTCCATACAGGGCTTTTTATACCACTTCCATACCGGGCCTATTCTGGCACTTCTCTCCTACATGTACAAATCATCATGGGATTGCATGCAGCCCACTAATCCCATACCATAAATATTATACCTAAAAAAAATAACGCTTAAATAAAAAACACACGGAAAAAACATATTGGCATAAATAATGGCCGTGGCACTTTATTGGTATAAATTAATTATTAAAATCTTTATTAAAATACATTAAATCAGGAAACCAATAAATTATATATATATATATATATATATATATATATATATATATATATATATATATATATATATATATATATATATATATATATTCAGTTATTGGAACTCGAGCCAAAATAACTTAATTTACCATTAACATCCCCCCCAGAAATCCAGGGTGATTTAAACCACATAAGTGCCGACGACAAGGGTGGGTAGCTCTTTTACCCAGGCTTGATCAACTGTGAGGAAAAAAACCCTCAGAAAACCCCCTTTTTATAGGGGCACCGAGACCTTCTAGAAGCTTCCACAGCCCCTAATTGGTCAATTAACCCTCCATCTCAAATCCTTAAAGGGACAGTATCCCAATTCAAAATACCTCATGACTGAACCTGAATTTTAGAGGTGGGAAAAAACAGGGGGCAGGGCCGCAGCAAGCCCATGAAGGCGGGACCAAATGCTTGTTCCCTCCTTTAGCAAAAGAATGTAAGAAAATTACTCAGAACCCCCAAACATTATATATGTTGTTTTTTTAGCAGACACCCTAGGGAATAAAATGACGGTCGTTGCAACTTTTTATCTTTTACGGTATTTGCGCAATCCTTTTTCAAACGCCTTTTTTTTGGGGAAAAAATGGTTTCATGAATTAAAAAATAACAAAACAGTAAAGTTAGCCCAATTTTTTTTTGTAAAATATGAAAGCTTATGTTACGCCGAGTAAAAAGGATACCCAACATGTCACGCTTTAAAATTGCACACACTCATGGAATGGCGCCAAACTTCGGTACTTTAAAAATCTCCATAGGCGACGCTTTGAAATTTTTTACAGGTTACCAGGTTAGAGTTACAGAGGCGGTCTAGTGCTAGAATTGTTGCACACGCTCTAACGCACGCGGCGATACCTCACATATGTGGTTTGAACGGCGTTTACATATGCGTGTGGGACTTGCGTGTGTGTGTGTGTGTTCGCTTCTAAGCGCGAGCTATTGGGGACGGGCGTTATAAAAAAATATTTTTTTACTTTTTTTTTTTTTTTTTTTTTTCTTTTTTTTTTTTACACTTTTTTTTTTTTTTAATTCCTATTACAAGGAATATAAACATCCCTTGTAATAGGAATGTGTGTGACAGGTCCTCCTTTATGGAGAGATGCGGGGTCAATAAGACCCCGCATCTCTCCTCCAGGCTGGAAAGCATGAGATCGTGAAAAAAAATTCACTGATCTCATACTTACAGCCGCAATGGCGGCTTTGTTTACATTTGAGGACCCGGGCGTGACGTCATCACATCGCGCCCGGGCCTCCGACGATCATAAAGATGACTGGTGTCGCTTCCCGCCGCCTATAAGAACGATCAAGTGGCGGAACTGCCGCTATGATCGTTCTTATGGTGCGCAGGATCACCGGCTGAAAAAAGATGTCTGAATGATGCCTCTAGCTGCAGGCATCATTCAGATATCCCCCCTCAAACCCAGGACGTCATATGACGTCCACCCGGAGGGAGAAAGGGTTCCTGCCGGCGTCATTTTCCAATGGCCTGGTATGGAAGGGGTTAAAGTGGTCGTCCGGCCGAAATTACACTTTTTAAATAAAAATACCCCTAGAATACACAATTTTTAATGTATTCTAGTAAAGTTAGTCTGTAAACTAAGGTCCGTTTTGTTAGGTTATTACAGCGTTTAGATAGTTTATAAACTAGAAATAGACTGTGGCCATTTTAAGTCTGGGCATCTGAAGCCAGACTGTATCTCTTCCTGGATATCAGGCTTGCAAATCTCGCACAAGCAGTGTAATCGGTTTGTTTCCGGTTACCTTTTCTCTCCAGTTTCATAGCAAGTTGCCGCCCCTATTTATGTAAACATCTCCTCCCCCTCCTTCCCTCCAGTATGTACAAGCAATAATATTCTAGAAATACAGAAATCTGCTGCTAAAGATCCTAATTGTAAACTAAATCATTTTGTTTCTGTGCAGATATATCTACATAATAAGAATGTGTGTGTGTGTGTGTGTGTGTGTGTGTGTGTGTGTGTGTGTGTGTATGTATATGTGTGTGTGTATATATATATATATATATATATATATATATATATATATATATATATATATTGTATGTACACACACGTGTGTGTGTGTGTGTGTGTATATTATTATGTAGATTATATATATTGTATGTACACACACGTGTGTGTGTGTGTGTGTGTGTGTGTGTGTATATTATTATGTAGATTATATCTGCACAGAAACAAATTTATTTAGTTTACAATTAGGATAATTTTAAAGCGTTTACCTTTTTAGCAGCAGATTTCTGTATTTGAAGGTGAGGGATGAGGGGTATGTGTGTGTGTGTGTGTGTGTATCACCCCCAGCACATCGAATTGCATCACCCCCAGCACATCGAATCGCATCATTTACAGCACATTGCATCACCCCCAGCACATCGAATCGCATCATTTACAGCACATTGCGTCATCCCCCAGCACATCGAATCGCATCATTTACAGCACATTGCAGCAACCCCAAGAACACAGAATAACATCATTTACAGCACATTGATGCGATTCGATGTGCTGGGGGTGATGCAATCACAGCACATTGCATCACCCCCCAGCACATCGAATCGCATGGCCCACAGAACATTGCATCCCTCCCAGCACGTCGACTCACATCATTTACAGCACATTGCATCACCCCCAGCACATCGAATCGCATCTATGCAGACATAGTACAGGAGATGGTCAGACTGCGGACATGATACAGGAGATGGTCAGAGACTGCAGTTCCTATGGATGTTAGTAGATAATGGCCGATTGGCCCTCTCACCTGACCCAGCGATACAGCAACAACGGTTCCTTTGATCAGGAGTCTGCTCACTCTGAATTGCCCGTGGCGACTCCACTGGGTAGAGCCCAGATCTATAATCTGGCAATGACTCCATTCCTTTCTCTGCCAGGGATGGCACCAGGCTGTGTGGTCCCCCCCCCCCTCCCTCCATTAGTACAGACGTCCCAGAACAAACCACCCCCTCCATTAGCACAAACCCCACAGGACAAACCACCCCCCTCCATTAGTACAGACCCCCACCCCCCCTACACTACATTTATTAAAAACATCCGGGCGGCAGCTGGAGAGGACAGTGTGCAGCCGCACCGCCCGGGTAGAGGAGAACAAACACGTCGGGCATAGACCGCCCCGCCCCAGCAACGTCACTGCGCGGCTGGTCGGAGACAGCCGCTCCGATCTTCAGCTGTTTCGCTCTCCTCCTCTGACAGGAGGAGGGGGGGGGGGCTTCAGCAGGGAACATAGCAGTGGCGGTGATCGGCAGAGAGAGCCGCCTACGGACGAAGAGGAAGGGTAGCACTCTGGCGCTTCAGCGCCCCCACCTCTGTGGAGCCTGGTCACATCATCACACAGTGCAGTGTGAGATGTGACAGGCTGAGGACACACACCAGGTGGACCGAGGGGGGGCAGGATGGGCGTGCCTTTCTGACCATAGGAACGTGATGCTAGCCTCCTGGGATTGATGACAAACATCTCCCAGGAGGCATAGCGGTCAGTGTATGACGCGAGGAGGCTGCGGCCGCGGCTGGGGAAAGAAATAAAAGATTAATAAAACAGTTTTTAAAAAATATGCCATTTATTCTTAAGGGGACCGTAATAGAGGATGCAACAAAGTTGAAAAAGAGGGTGGAACTCCACTTTAAACAGTCTACAACAGTGATGGCGAACCTTGGGCCCACCAGATGTTTTGGGGCTACATTTCCAATGATGCTCATGCACTCTGCAGAGTAGTTGAGCATCATTGGAAATGTAGTTCCAAAACATCTGGGGGGGGGCCAAGGTTCGACATCGCTGATCTACAAGATGACTCCATTGCACCTGCAATCTGATAATCATGAATGCAATGCTTGCGGGCTCCCAGTAAAAAAAAAAAAGCATTTCTGATTGGGTGATAGAAATCATTAGAGCTTCCCCTCAGATCTACAGTGAATAAACTTGCAGTACACTTGTAGTGCAAAGTGGCTTTGCCTTTTAGTAAATAAACCCCTGTGTGTACTTTTTTTAAATTGAGGCTATGAAATAGCTGGTTTTATTATGGCAGTAGGAGTTAGTGATTTGTAATAAAAAAAAAAAAAATCTGTTGCCGTGGATTTGCACAGAGCAGCTCGGATCCTCCTGTTCTCGGGTCCCTCTTCTGTGATCCTGGCCATTCCCTCCTGTTCAGTGCCCCCACAGCAAGAAGCTTGCTATGGGGGCACCCGAGACAAGTCACAGCTCCCTGTGTCCATTCAGACATCGAGCTCCGACCTGGCCCTGCACCCTCTCCCTCCTGATTGTCTAGCTGACTTTAATAGACAGCAGCGGCAGCCAATGGCGCCGCTGCTGTCTCAGCCAATAAGGAAGGAGAATCTCTGACGGCTGAGACTCTTGTGGACAGAGGGACCTCAGGTAAGTGTTAGGGGGCTGCTGCACACAAGGCTTTTTATCTTCATGCATATAATGCATGAAGCAAAAAAAACCTTCTGCCTTTTACAACCCCTTTAATTCATTTATTTGGTAATATGCATCACAAGCAGCTGGTAAAATCTATGGCAAACATACTGGACATTAGACAACTTCTCTGATTATTTCGAGTTCATGTTTTTTTATTTTTTTTTATTTAAACTTTTATTAAAGTAAGTACAAATGAAGGATCACAATGGGTGCATGAGGTGTATATAACCATGATCAAAGGTACAGTTAACAAAAATAGGGTCTTATTTTTTTTCCCGCCATAATACCAAATGTTACAAGGCACAGCGGATAATACAAAAACAGAAAAAAGATCATTTAGATGTTGCCAAAGATCTCTGCAAATGCAAATTTTATATTTAGCAGTTGCAAGAGAACAAGTAGGATCGGACACCAGGCCTGGTTCACACCTAATGCGTTAAGTGTTTTTCGCAGAAATGCACTACTACAGTCCATTTAACATGGTTTCCTACGGAACACGGTCACTTTATTTTAGCTGCTGCATTTTTGGAAAGGGTCAGGGACTTTAAGCACAAAATCATGGTTTTTGGTTCAATAGACTTCATTGGAGAATATGCAGAAAAGCATATAGTGGTGTTTTTGCCACTTTTTTTTTTTTTTTTTTTTTAAATCTGCCCAACAACAAATTGGCCAGAAAAAAGTATAAAAAATTCATTAAATGCAAAACACACGAAAGCAAACGGCCAAGGTGTGAACCTGGCCTAAACGTCCTATATGTGAAAGAGTGCCAAGATCAGATCTAATCTGTCTTTAATACAGGGAAGTGACTGTTCAGGTACAATGTATTGATGCACCTGTTTCAGATGACTGTGTAACCTTCAATTTCAAACCTTATTGCATTTAGATGGCCATTCCCTGTGGATGCATAAAAATTTCTTGTAGGGCAAAGTGTTCTTTCTTTCACAAATCCAGATTGTCAATTTGGGCGATGTGGCCCTCATCCACTGTGTAGCTATTGGTTTTCTGGCTGCAAACAGAGTTTCATGTAAGAAAATCTTTGTAAATTTGTCTAGATCTGGATTAGGAAATGGTCCAGCAAGCATTGTTTAGAATGCAGCGTTAATGGGGGAACCCATAGTGTCATGGGAGAATTTAACAACCTGTGTTCAGAAACCCTTGTGGTAGTGTGGTATCCCACCAGTGTATGAATACAGGATTCTCAACCAGGCAGGTTGAGGGGCTCCAGGGTATTTGCTTGTTTTGGAGGAAACTGGCTTTTCAGTTTCCTCATGATTTACTAAAGTCCACTTTGGGACCTGGAGCCTGGGGATTTCTTAGAGATCCGGGTGGGATGAAATCCCCAGTCCTGAATCTGTGTTTTGAGACAACGGCACACTGTGTGTGTGTGTGTGTGTGTGTGTGTGTGTGTGTGTCAGGACCAGCATTCTGGGCTCCACCCTCCCGACGAGTGCAGGTGTGCACTGGGGAAGCCAGAGAGTGCAGGTGTGCACTGGGGAAGCCAGAGACCAAGGTCTGAGGGTCAGAGCAGTGAGGGGCTGCTATCTAAACGGATGGTCTTTGTCTCCTACAGACTATTCCCTTGCAGACGAAAGCCTGAAGTAGGACTGAGCAGCACTGCAGTATGTATAAGCCAGGAGGCTGAATGTCATTTTGATGAAGAGGAGTGCTGAAACCCCTGCGAGGGAAACCTTTTGATTTTGTTTTGAACTTCTTTTAATAAAAATGGGCAAACAAAGCCCTTAAGAAGAACCAGCGAGTGGCGGTGTCCTTCAAGCTCTAACTTTGATGCTAGTCCTTCACACCCTGCATAATAGGACAGGTCCATAACGAGTGATAGTTACCAGAATTATGGTTGCACATAGGACAAGTGGTGCTTTGAGCTCTTTTATATTGGGCTAATCTAAATGGAGTGAGATGGGAATGATGCGTGATCTACAACTGGATAAGGCTATTAAACAACCTAAGTGATGCTGCTTTGCAAGTGCACCTTTTTGTTTAAGGACTGTGATTAAATGCGCTTTGCAAGCAGTTACTACTGATCATGTCCATTTTATTTTCATTACATCTTCACATTTGTGTGGAATGCTCGCATAGAACAGTTATAGGAAATCAAAGCATTTGACACTTACTCCCCCCCCCCCCCCCACTGTTTCACCATGGCTTTGACAAATACAGAAAGAGTTGATGTAGGTAATGAGACTGGAAGTAATGTTAGACCAGCTCTAAGTCAGACACGCCAGCGTTAGAATGGTACTATAATCTAATGATGCACAACATTTTAATGGATCATCTTAATTCGTTTGCCAGGACACAAGCTGCCAGTGTTCTGGCAACCAGTGACTAGTTCTCAGTCTGCCTTTCTTGAGATTGACGGCAGTGGGCAGATTACATAGCTGCTAGACAGCCCAATGATGGGAGTATTGTCTGAGTTTCCCATCGGGTCCCTTTTTTTTTTTTTTCCCTCCTATAAAAGTGTATTGTAGTCTAAAATAGTTGGTGGCCAGAATAATTGCTAGGATCCCTAGATAAGTTTTGCCGGCCCACTTTCCCTGTGATGGACAGCAGTGGGTGGGTTCCATAGGTGGTGTTGGGCTGTCTAGAAGCTATGGAATCCACCTACTGTGACATGCCACTTTGTCTATTGAAGGCTGTCTTATTAAAAAAGCTCTTGTTGTACCATGGACCTGTTCTTCAGCACCACATTAGGGGACAGCTGTGCTATGAAGAGCGATGCCTGTCTGTGTGACCCGTACAGTGGCTCAGCAGGGAGCAACGGTGAGTAACAAATTAGTGTGTGTGTGTGTGGTTTGTGTGTCAAAAGCTGGGGTAACTTATTTTGTAGAACCTGAAATCTGCTTAAAGATGTATACACAAATCTCTAATGATTTTGGTAAATTAAATGTCTCCTTTTCTTTGCAGGTGCTTATGTGTCCAGAACACGAGTCAGAAAAGGTGAACATGTACTGTGAGATCTGCAGGAGGCCAGTGTGTCACTTGTGTAAACTTGCAGGTTCACATGCTAACCACAGAGTGACAACCATGAGCAATGCCTACAAAACATTGAAGGTGAGCTTGTCTGCCTCTGGCAATAAATAAGATTGGGGCAATTGTCATGTTAGTTGTGCTAAACACTGTAAATACAGCCACTCAGACTCCATTGTTATGAACACTGTTTATTCATGTTTTTGAATTGCTATTAAGAATGTAACAAGTACTAAGGCCCGGTTCACATAGGGGTGACTCCTCAGGAGACTCGGTCGCCTGAGGAGTCGTGTCCCGCTCTGTACTATGGAACCGTTCTAATAGGAGCGACCTGAGTCGCTCCGACTTAGAAAAAGGTTCCTGTACTACTTTTGGGGGCGACTCAGGGCGACTTGCATTGACTTCTATACAGAAGTCATTATGCAAATTGCCTCAGGCGGGCGCCTCAAGTCGTCTTGAGATTGCGCCGCCCCCGAAGTCGTGCCACCCCTGTGAGAACCGGGCCAAATCTATTTAGAGTTGTCCCTCCTGCTCTTTTTTTATTTTTTTATCTCTTGCACAGAGCAGCAGCAGCTATGGTGACCAATGGGTTTGTCTTGTGCTGTTCTGACTTCAGTTAAAGTAAACCTCTTTAGCGAGAAGTTGCAGAGCTCCTTTTGAAAATATTAGTTCCATGCCTGTTATGCACATCCATTGGCTTTAGTACTGTCTTGAGTCACTGAGCCAGATCCGGAGTTCTGGGAAAATGTCAGAAGTCCTCATCTGTATACCCCCCGGTCAGTGACTGAGATTATTGAAGAAAGCCAATCGTCATGACTGCCAGGGAAACTACCTCTTTTAGAAGGAAGAGTTCCGCTTCTATATTTCCATCGTAACAGGTTTACTTTCATGTTACTGGGTTGTAATGCATGAATGCAAAACTTTACTCCTTGTGCAAATTACTGAATAGGAGTACTAATAGGCATTTTTATAATCAAATATATTAGCCCTTTGGCTTTGAACTTGTATCTAAAGGATTGGTTTAAGACAATTCTGCTATCATTCAGAATTCCTTAACTGTTTCATTTGACCTGCAACTATCTCCTGCTCAATCTTATTTGACCTGCATCAAGCAGGTTTTGCATTGCCATGGACTTGAATGGGTACATAAACATTGATTTATTAAGGCGAACAAGTCTAAACACGCACACCCTTAGAGCCCATTCACACAGGGGCAACTTTGGATCCGACTTCAAGTCGCGCTGCATGAGAAAATCAATGTAAGTGAATGGAGCCGTCTTAATGCACACTACTGCAGTCGCTCCGACTTCAAAAAAGGTTCCTGTACTACTTCAATCCGACTTCTAGGCGACCTGTAACCATTCATTTCAATGGAAGTCGCCTCAGAAGTCGGATCCCCTGTCTTAACAGAAGCAACATTCCAGGAAGAGAACATACGTTTCTCAGGCAAACCTCTCCCTCCCACAGAGCTGATTCTTGTTTGGCCACTGGTTGCCTCCCAAAGTCGTGCTGGAAGTCGTGTTGCCCATGTGTGAATGGAGTCTTAGGCTTTACTATACACTGTAGTGGTGTTCAAGAGGTGTAGTCTGATACACAACAATGTTGGCTCCATGTGACTTGATTTTTATTTTCTAATCGGTTCTTGAAGTAGGATGTGGTTCAGTGCTGTGGCTAGCATCGCTTATAGCGCACGTATCCTATAAAGTTATATCGGCTAGGGACTCTAGCAACTAATTATTTTGGCGACACATTTTTCTAATGCAGGTGACTGGCATCTAGTGTCTGGGGTTGGTCATGCATCGGCTCCCAATATGGTCGTCCAGCTGGTGTTTGTAGCATTCATTAGGATGATATTTTTACCAATCCAGCTATTTTCAAATGTCTATTGCTCCCTTTCAGTCTCTGGTCTAGACCAGGGGTCTCAAATTTCGAATGGCTAGTTTACTGTACTTTTTGGGTGGACGGACTGTTCCCAGTGGGAGTAAACCATGCCCAAACTTTGGTATTAAAGGGAGAAATAGTTGGCATCAGTGGGAAGAATAGTGGCCCATTTTTGTTGGCAGTGAGAGTAATTTTACCCAATTTATTGGTGTCGGTGGAAGGGATAGTGTCCCATTTGTTCGTGTCAGTGGCGGGGCCGGACAAAGGCGAGTAAAGGGCTGCATCCGGCCCCAAGACTGCAGTTTGGAGACCACTGATCTTGACTGATAAGTAACAACATTAAAGAAAAAAAGCTGGATAAAAATTAAGTACTGTTTCATTTTTTTTTTTTTGCTTTCTGTTTTGTCTTGTGACAGCACCAAAATCATGCATTAAAGTACATTTAATCTTGTGTCTTTTTGTTTTGCTGTTTGAGGCCTTTCATCTATTTTCATCTATATGTCTTTATAGGAAAAACTTACAAAAGGTATCAGCTATCTTATCAGCAAAGAAAGCCAAGTTCAGACCCAAATTTGTGAACTGCAGGTTCTGATAAAGCGCACTAAGGTGAGTGGGTAGCTTGAAAATATCAATTCTTGTTTTGACTCTGACTGCCAAGGATTTATCCCATATGCCATGGCTGACCCTCTTAACCTGCCATGGTGTATCGTATACACCCCCAGGAACCTAAGGGTTAAACAGGCTACAGCTGTATATAGGGTCGCGCTAAACCTATGAATATTACAAATATGAATGTAAACACTTATGAAGACCAACACTGAAAAGTGAACAAAAAACGTGAATGATTACAAAAAACTACGGTAAGTAAAAAATATTTGAAAATAAGTTCATACAGTGAAAGAACAAAATTAAAAGTTCATAGGCGTTGAATGAATAATAACTGTCCACCCGTGCAAAAAACAAAGTCCATCCATGAATAAGGACTCCTCAGATGTTGAAATAAAAAGCCAATGTGAAATCCACCCAGGGTGTTAGGAAAGAATTCCTGCTTACCAGAGCTCTGTGATCCCCTATGACAGAGGATCCGGAGAAGCATATAATATAACACAGCTTGTTTCCAAAAGCACCTGAGACTTGCTGCACCACTAGTCAACGCACTCCGTAGATGGTCAGACCCGTGTGGAAATGGCATGGCATGTAAAAGACCTAATGCTCCAATGGTGTAAAACCCAGATGGGGCGTCGAAACCGGGGACCCAGAGGAAAGGTGACCCACCCCAGAGGGCACGGGAGCCCCCAAAGGACAAATGCCGGCTGTCGGTAATCTATGGACTAAGAGCTCTTAATCAGCACACGGAGAGACGCCAGCCAGAAATATACTCCATGCACAGTATGTAAGCAGCTTTAATAGGACACCGTTACAGTGGGAGAAACCAGGCAGCTTTGACTCAAGAATTTAAAGGTAAACTGAAAGCTTGGAATAGACTTGCAGTGCTTAGAGATTAGCCTTTTTATGTCAGACTATACTCTTAATCCTGGACTTGGTGTGAGTTGGGGGCTCGTGTCATCTGGCATCACAATCTCTGATCTATACACCTGTATAGAAATTAAAAATCTTGACTATTAAGGATTTTATATAATCTACTGGTACAGCTTTGTGTATAGCCAACCAGTTTATACTCAATATACACACGTCTGTTTACAAACCGATATAAACTCCCCTTTTCCCAAGGCATCTTTCAGGACAGCACCTTGAGATGGTGACTCCTCCCACCACCGCAGGAAACACCTTCTTCCTCCAAATCTTTAACCACTTAACGACCGCTCACTGTATATATACACGTCGGCAGAATGGCACGGACAGGCACAATCACGTACCTGTACGTGCCTGCCTTCGTATGGGTGGGGGGTCCCATCGGACCCCCCTCCGGTACAGTGAGCGGCCAGGATCGCTTCGGGAGCGATCCGTGATGAGGGGGCTGCCATTCGATTCTGGCCACCCCCCTCGCGATCGCTCCCGGCGAATGAAAAGCTTCCTCTGCTTGTGTAGTGTTTACACAGGCAGGAGGAAGTGATGTCATCTCTCATGCGGCGCTCACATATACCGAGCGCCGCATGAGAGAAGACGCAGAGGTTAGTGCACAAACACTACACGAACACCAGCACACATAGGCATACGATCGCCCCCCCCCCCCCCGTCAGTGTCACTGATTGCAGTGACCGTTTATTTACTGATCACTGCAATCAGTGACATTTGTGACTAAAAGTGTCAGGGCAGAGTGTTTTAGGTCCAATGTAGCCCCCTAACCCCCCCCCCCCCAATAAAGGTTTAACCCCTTGATCGCCCCCCAGGTAACCCTTTCACTGCTGTCACTAAGCGATCGTTTTTCTGATCGCTGTCTTGGTGTCGTTGATGCCGATGGGTAGCCAGTTTATTTTTTTAGGTTCGCTGCAGGTTTTTTATAGCGTCAGGTACCCCCATATATTACCTAATAAAGGTTTAACCCCTTGATCGCCCCCCCCCCCCAGGTAACCCCCTTTTGCCAGTGTCACTAAGCAATCGTTTTTCTGATCGCTGTGTTAGTTATGCTGGTGCCGGTAGGTAGCCAGTTTATTTTTTTTTAGGTTCGCCGCAGGTTTTTATAGCGTCGGGTACCCCCATATATTACCTAATAAAGGTTTAACCCCCTGATTGCCCCTAGTTAACCCTTTCACCAGTGATCACCATATAAGTGTTACGGGTGACGCTGGTTAGTTGGCTTTTTCTAGTGTCAGGGCACCCGCCGTATATAACCCAATAAAGGTTTAACCCCCTGATCGCCCAGCGGGTGATATCAATTAGGTTTTAGTGTCAGAGAGGGTCTGCGTCGCCCCCGGCAGCGTCAGGTTAGTGCCAGGAACGGCAACACCCACGCGTGAAGCATACACCAATATCTGATCAGATCTATACTAGCGTCCCCAGCAGTTTAGGGTTCCCAAAAATGCAGTGTTAGCGGGATCAGCCCAGATACCTGCTAGCACCTGCGTTTTGCCCCTCCGTCCAGCCCAGGCCACCCAAGTGCAGTATCGATCGATCACTCACTTACATAACACAACTGCAGCGTTCGCAGAGACAGGCCTGATCCCTGCGACTCCAGTGCTGTAGGAGGTGATTTCACCACCACAGTTAAAAAAAAAAAAGAGCATCTATGCCGAAGCAGGGGCGGAGGAGTGATTTTGCTCCTAATGCCGCGTACATACGGTCAAAATTCCGACGGAGGCTTGCCCGTGGAAAAGTCTGACCATGTGTGTGTGGCGTAACTTTTGCGGGAGGATGCCCCCATGCTTTGGCATATATAAATGGTGCATGTATGCCCATCATTAGAAGTGGCTGAATGAAGGGCGGTATTCTAATGGTGGGCATACCCACCGACCAATCTCTTTTTTTCGTTCAGCCAACAGGCTGCATGAAAAAAAGATTACAATACATGTCCAACAAGGACCAGCAACGTACTGGTATGTTGCTGGACTTTGGTTATACCAGATTGATGCCTGCGGGTTTAGGTATCATCTTGGTATCATTCTTTTCAGCCAGCGGCCGACTTTCATATAAAAGCAATCCTAGCGGCTAATTAGCCTCTGGACTGCTTTTACAAGCAGTGGGAGTTAATGTCCCCCCCCCCCCCCCGATATAAAAAGCGCCATTGGGAAATTGGGAAAGCATTTTATCACACCGATCTTGGTGTGGTCAGATGCTTTGAGGGCAGAGGAAAGATCTAGGGTCTAATAGACCCCAGTTTTTTCAAAAAAAAGTACCTGTCACTACCTATTGCTATCATAGGGGATATTTACATTCCCTGAGAACAATAAAAATGATAAAAAAAATAAAAAAAATATGGAAGGAACAGTTTAAAAATAAAAAAGCAAAATTAATAATAAAAAAAAAACACCCCTGTCCCGCCCTGCTCTTGCGCAATGGCGAAGGCAAGCGTCGGTCTGGCGTCATATGTAAACAGCAATTTCATCATGCATGTGAGGTATCACCGCGAAGGTCAGATCGAGGGCAGTCATTTTTAGCAGTAGACCTCCTCTGTAAATCTAACGTGGTACCCTGTAAAGGGTTTTAAAAATGTATGTAGTTTGTCGCCACTGCGCGTTTGTGCGAAATTTTAAAGCATGTCATGTTTGGTATCTATGTACTCGGCCTAAGATCATCTTTTTATTTCATCAAACATTTGGGCAATATAGTGTGTTTTAGTGCATTAAAATTAAAAGTGTGTGTTCCCCCCAAAAAAATGCGTTTGAAAAATCGCTGCGCAAATACTGTGTGGAAAAAAAAAAATGCAGCCCCCACCATTTTAATCTGTAGGGCCTTTGCTTTAAAAAAATATATATACTGTTTGGGGGTTCAACATAATTTTATTGCAAAAAAAAAAGTTTTCATGTAAACAAAGTGTCAGAAAGGGCTTTGTCTTCAAGTGGTTAGAAGAGTGGATGTAAGCTTCCTAATGTTGTGTATAAAATGCCAGGACAGTTCAAACCCCCCCCCCCCCCAAATTACCCCATTTTGGAAAGCAGACACCCCAAGCTATATACTGAGAGGCATGTCGAGTCCATGGAATATTTTAGATGTTGACACAAGTTGCGGAAATAAGACTTTGTGCAAAAAAAAAAAAGTCTTATTTCCGCAACTTGTGTCAACATCTAAAATATTCCATGGACTCGACATGCCTCTCAGTATATAGCTTGGGGTGTCTGCTTTCCAAAATGGGGTAATTTGGGGGGGGGGGGTTTGAACTGTCCTGGCATTTTATACACATTAGGAAGCTTACATCCACTCTTCTAACCACTTGAAGACAAAGCCCTTTCTGACACTTTGTTTACATGAAAACTTTTTTTTTTGCACAAAGTTGTCACTAAATTTTATATATTTCTCAAACATGCCATGGGCATATGTGGAATTACACCACAAAATACATTCTGTTGCTTCTCCTGAGTACGGGGATTCCACATGTGTGAGACTTTTTGGGAGCCTAGCCGCGTACGGGACCCCAAAAACCAAGCACCGCCTTCAGGATTTCTATGGGTGTAAATTTTTGATTTCACTCCTCACTGCCTATCAGTTTCGGAGGCCATGGAATGCCCAGATGGCACAAACCCCCCCAAATGACCCCATTTTGGAAATTAGACACCCCAAGCTATTTGCTGAGAGGTATAGTGAGTATTTTGCAGATCTCGCTTTTTGTCTCAAAGTATTGAAGAAAAAAAAATATTTCTTCATTTTCAAAAACAAATGAGAGCTGTAAAATACTCACCATGCCTCTCAGCAAATAGCTTGGGGTGTCTACTTTCCTAAATGGGGTCATTTGGGGGGGTTTGTGCTATTTTGGCATTTTATGGCCTTCGAAACTGTGATAGGTAGTGAGGAGTGAAATCAAAAATTTGCGCCCTTAGAAATCCTGAAGGCAGTGATTGGTTTCCGGGGTCCCGTACACGGCTCGGCTCCTTAAGTCCCACACATGTGGTATCCCCGTACTCAGGAGAAGCAGCAAAATTTATTTTGGGGTGCAATTACACATATAACCATGGCATGTGAGCAATATATCATTCAGTGACAACTTTTTTGTAATTTTTTTTTTTTTTGTCATTCAATAACTTGGGACAAAAAAATATATTCAATGGGCTCAACATGCCTCTCAGCAATTTCCTTGGTGTCTACTTTCCAAAATGGGGTAATTTGGGGGGGTTTTGTACTGCCCTGCCATTTTAGCACCTCAAGAAATGAGATAGGCAGTCATAAATTAAAAGCTGTGTAAATTCCAGAAAATGTACCCTAGTTTGTAGACGCTATAACTTTTGCGCAAACCAATAAATATACGCTTATTGACATTTTTTTTACTAAAGACATGTGGCTGAATACATTTTGGCCTAAATGTATGACTAAAATTGAGTTTATTCGATTTTTCTTATAACAAAAAGTAGAAAATATCGATTTTTTTTTTTTTTTTTCAAAATTCAGTCTTTTTCCGTTTATCGCAAAAAAAAAAATCGCAGAGGCAATCAAATACGATTAAAAGCTCTATTTGTGGGAAGAAAAGGACGCAAATTTCGTTTGGGTACAACATTGCATGTCCGCACAATTTCCAGTTAACCACCTCGCGCCCGCCGTACTACTATATACGGCCGCGAGGTGGTTGTTACATGCCGGGAGGCCGTTATTATACGGCCTCCGCTAATTTGGCCACTGGGGGGCGCGCGAGCGCCGGTGGCGGCCCGCGCACGAACCCGACGCATCACTGCAATGCCGATGCGCGTGCCTGGCGGCCGCGATGTCCGCCAGGCACCCGCGATCGGCGGTTACACAGACAAGGACATGGATCTGTGTGTGTAAACACACAGATCCATGTCCTGTCAGGGAGAGGGGACCGATGCTGTGTCCCTTGTACATAGGGACACAGATCGGTCACCTCCCCCAGTCAGTCCCCTCCCCCACACAGTAGTAATCACTAATAGGGCATACATTTAACCCCTTCCTCACACCCTGTTAACCCCTTCCCTGCCAGTCACATTTATACAGTTATCAGTGCATTTTTTATAGCATATAAATGTGAGTGGTCCCAAAATAGTGTCAAGTGTCCGATGTGTCCGCCATAATGTCGCAGTCACGCAAAAAATCACTGATCGCCGCCATTACTAGTAAAAAAAAAAAAATTATAAAAAATGCCATAAAACTACCCCCTATTTTGTAAACGCTATAACTTTTGCGCAAACCAATCAAACGCCGCTTGCGTGTTTTTTTTTTTTTTTTTTTTTTTTTTTTACCAAAAATATGTAGAATACGTATATCGGCCTAAACTGAGGGGGGGGGGGGGGGGGGAATTTCCCAAAAAATTGGGATATTTATTATAGCAAAAATCAAAAAAGATTGCTTTTTTTTTTCAAAATTGTCGCTCTATCTTTGTTTATAGCGCAAAAAATAAAAACCGCCGAGCTGATCAAATGCCACCAAAAGAAAGCTCTATTTGTGCGAAAAAAAAGGACGTCAATTTTGTTTGGGAGCCACGTCGCACGACCGCAATTGTCATTCAAAGCGTGACAGTGTTGAAAGCTGAAATTTCGCCTTGGCGTGAGTGAGTGAATAACTTGTATAGCGCTACAAATGCGAACTAAATCGCCTCAAGGCGCTTTGCATCCAGTGACATCTTGACCCTTCAGAATAGGTGGGTCTTAAGTTTTTTCCTGAAGGCCCGGTGGTTTTCTTCCATGCGGATGTTGGTGGGTAGAGCGTTCCATTAGCCGTGGTCCTTGGACTGCAAATCTTCGTTCTCCCTTTGATTTGTAGCGGGACTTGGGGATGTGAAGGAGGTTTTGGTTGGTTGATCGGAGATTGCGATTGGGGGTGTAGTGTTTTATCTTCTCGCATAGATATTGTGGAGCGTTTCCCTGTGTGCACTTGTGGGTGAGACAGAGGGTCTTGAATGTGATCCGATCCTTTACGGTTAGCCAATGAAGGGTCCTTAGTGATGGGGTGATGGATTCCCAAGGTTTTTTTCCCGTTACCAGCCTGGCAGCCGTGTTCTGGATGACTTGTAGGCGCGAAATCTGGTATTTGGGTAGTCCGAGGTAGAGGGCGTTTGCGTAATCGAGTCGGGAGTTGATAATTGTTCCAACTACTACTGCTGTATATGTGGAAGGGGGTATATGTGCCCAGTAAGGAAGTAGTTAAAGCAGCGCAGTGCCAAATTGTGAAATCACCTCTGGTCATTAAGCTGCGTAATGGTCCGGGGCTTAAGTGGTTAAAGGGAAATAACTCCCTGGCATACCTCAGTTTTTTTTTTTTTTGTTTCCTCCGGCCTGGAGGGAACATCTTCGGTGAGGGGAGTCGGGAGCTTCCAGGTTCTCCTGGGAGACGGAGGCTTCCCTCTTAGAATTTCCTCCTTTGGAGACCGCTGTCCTCCCACTCTACCCAGCATGGAAAAAACAGAATTCGGGCTCCTCTTCCCCCTGGAGTGCTCAGAGGAGCCATGGACTGGGCGACTGGCTTGTCTGGGAGGTGGCGGTCACGCGTGCACCGCCGCAATTTTGGTGTAGTCCAAGAGACCGGAAGTCAGAGCGGGTCGGCGTAAAACATTTCTGGCGTAAACGCAGAGGGGAGGAGGCAGGACAGGAGCTGGTGCCTATTTTCGGTCCGGTGCAGAGGCACTGTGTGAAGCCAGGAGACGCGTTACACCCGCAATGGAAGACGCGGTGCGGACAGGCACCTGCAAGGCTCAGGTAGGAGGCAGCAGTTTACGTCTGCTTCTCCCTTACCTGTGATTTTTGGGTCTTTCTTTTTTTTTTTTCTATCCCCCTAGTGGCAAGGGGCCTGTCTGGGCACTAGAGGTGTTTCATGTTTCCCTTTTTAGTGCACCTGTTTGGGGTGGTCCATTGGCAGAGACGGGGTCTCACTAAGGATCCCCCTGCTTTCTTCCCCTTTTTTCTGTCTTCTCTCCAGGCCAAGAGCTCTGACCCTAGAAAGAGATGTCCTTCATGCAGGACAAAGATGGGAGAAAATTGAAAGCTTTATGCAGCACTTGCATTTCTTCTTTAGTTCAAGAGGAATCGGCCTCAGTATGGGAGGAGTTGGTTGCCTCTGTAAAATAACTTTTTGCCACGATTCAAACTTTTCGTGACTCCTTAGTTAACACGTCTATGGCTCAGTCCTCCACTTCAGTCTTCCCAAGGGTCTGTGGCTGTGCCAGTATTAGATTCTCTGGCTGAGGAGCCTGTTACCAGGGAAGAACAGTCCCATGTACCTTCTAGTGAGGATTCAGAGGACTCGGGGGAGAAAGCGGTAGTGTCCCCTTCAAAATTCAAATTATCCTTGGAGGAGGTGGATGGGCTACTTGGGGCCATTCATGTTACGCTGGGCCTAAGTGAGGAAAGGAAGGATTTAAGCTTGCATGACAGTGTGTATGCACGTCTGAGTGAACCTAAGGGTCGGACTTTCCCAGTCCATCAGGTCATTTCTGATGCTAAAAAGAGAGAATGGCAGGATCCAGAGAAACTTTTCTCAAAGGCCCATAAACGCTTCCCTTTTGAGGAAGATCCCTCTGCAGTCTGGAACGAGGTCCCCAAACTGGATGCGGCCTTCTCTCAAGTTTCCAGGTCCACTGATCTGTCTTTTTTGAAGACATGGGGGTTCTCAAAGACCCTATGGACAAACGCATGGATCTCTTACTCAAAAGGTCATGGCAGTCAATTATGAATAATTTAAAGCCCGCTATGGCCACAACATGTGTAGCCAGAAATTTTGAATTTTGGACTAACCAGTTAAAGTCCCATATAGTGGCAGACTCACCTAAAATAATAGATTTTAGACTCTTTTGCCACTTTGTCTTCTGCGGTAGCTTACATAGCTGATGCGTCAGCTGAAGCAATAAAAATGTCGGCAAGGTCTGCAGCCTTGACTAATCCGCAATAAGGGGTTTGTGGTTAAAGACCTGGCCAAGCAGCTTAAAACAAGCTCTGCGGGATTCCTTTTTTGGGGACCTTCTTTTTGGGCCTGATCTAGAGAGTATCCTAGACAGGACGACTGACTGGGGAAAAAAATCTTTCCCAGTTTAAAAGAAGAAACCACTCCCAAGATGTTGTTTTTTTCGACCTCAAAAAGCTCAAGAAGACAACAAACCCCAAGGGGGTAGGAGGAATTGGGCCACACAGAAGGCCAAAGGAAAAGGTGGAATCCTTTTCCATCCTACACAAGCTGAGAAATCACAATGACTCAGCCTTGCGGGTAGGCGGAAGACTACAAAAGTTTCTTCCGCAATGGTCGGCTGTAACCTCCAATCAGTATATCCTGACCACTCTAGCCCAGGGTTATGTGATAGAGTTCTCGGAGGCCCCCCAAAGTGGTTTTTGATAACAAACACCCCAAAAGACCCAGAAAAATCCCTGGCCATGAAGTCCTCACTGAGAGCTGATCCAACAGGGTGTGGTGGTACAAGTACCTCCAGAAGAACAGCTGGGTTTCTATTCTCACATTTTCCTAATAAAAAAAACAACGGGAAAATTCAGGATGATCCTAAACTTGAAACCTCTGAACAAGTCTGTCAAATACAAAATATTCAGGATGGACTCGATATTTTCGGTAAATCTATTGACGCCAGAGTGTTATAGATTTAAGGGATGCATATCTGCACATCCCAATCTCCCCCCCAGTCCCAGAGATACCTCAGGTTGGCAGTAAGGATAGAGGGAGTAGTCCAGCATCTACAATTCAGGGCCCTACCATTCGGGCGGTCATCCTCGCCTTGGATTTTTACCAAGGTAATGGCGGAAGCCCTAGCCCCGCTTCGTATACAGGGTATTAGTTATACCCTATCTAGACGACATGTTATTCATCACCCCCTCTAGAGAGAGGTTACTAGACAACCTGTCCAAGGCACGAAGCCACCTGGAATCTTTGGGTTGAATTTTGAATCTACAAAGGTCCTCCCTAGTTCCATCTCAGGAGATCCGTTTCTTGGGTTACCAAGTCAATTCAGTAAGCCAGAAAATGTTTCTCCCCCCTGAAAAGGACAGGGTTCAGGAAGCCGTCTCCTGGCTACAGTCCAACCAGCCTATAACAATAAGGCAGGCAATGTCGGCGTTGGGAGTTCTGACTTCAACTATGCCGTCCTTCCAATGGGCAAGGTTGCATTTCGGGTGCCTACAGTCCTTTCTCCTGAGGTCATGGGATCACAATCTCAGTTCCCTAGACACTCAGATAAAAATTCCATCGAGTGAGGAGGTCACTTTTATTGGTCGAAAGATCAGGCGATCCTTTCAAGGCTTCTAGAGTTACATAGTTGCACAGTAATATAGTTACATAGTCAGGTTGAAAAAAGACACAAGTCCATCCAGTTCAACCATAAAAAAATAAAATATCATACAATCCCATATACCTAATTCAATACCCACGGTTGATCAGAGGAAGGCGAAAAACCCCAGCAGAGCATGATCTAATTTGCTACAGTAGGGGAAAAAAATCCTTCCTGATCCCCCCCCCCCCCCGAGAGGCAATCTGATATTCCCCGGATCAACTTTACCTATAAATGTTAGTACCCAGTTATATTATGTACATTTCAGAAAGAATCCAGACCTTTCTTAAAGTAATCTACTGAGCTGGCCAGAACCAACTCTGCAGGGAGTCTATTCCACATTTTCACAGCTCTTACTGTAAAGAAACCTTTCCGTATTTGGAGGTGAAATCTCTTTTCCTCTAGACGTAGAGTGCCCCTTTGTCCTTTGTGTTGACCGTAAAGTGAATAACTCAACACCAAGTTCACTATATGGACCCCTTGTATATTTGTACATGTTGATCATATCCCCCCTTAATCTCCTTCTCAAGAGTGAATAAATTTGGTTCCTCTAATCTTTCCTCATAGCTGAGCTCCTCCATGCCTCTTATCAGTTTGGTTGCCCGTCTCTGCACTTTCTCCAGTTCCCCAATATCCTTTTTGAGAACTGGGGCCTAAAACTGAACTGCATTTTCCAGATGAGGTCTTACTAATTTGTACAGGGGCAAAATGATCTCTCTCTAGAGTGGTCCTTTCCAAACTGGAGAGAGCTAAAGGCTCTGCTAAAGTTTTTTTTTTTTTTTTTTTTCTTTTTTGTTTGTTTTTTCTCCGGATCTCCAGGACCATCATGGTCAGGTGTTGACGGACAATGCCACAGCGGTGGCATATCAACAGGCAAGGGGGCACAAGGAGCAGACCTCTACAGGTTCTTGCAGCAGAGATCCTTCTGTGGGAAGAAAGGAACGTACAGTCCCTGTCAGCAATTCACTTAAAGGGGTCCCTGAACAGGGTGGCGGATTACTTAAGCAGACATACAGTCTGGGAGTTGGAATGGTCACTGAACCCGGAGGTGAGGTCTTTGCGACAATTTTCAGCAGGTGGGGTCAACCAGAGGTGGACCTGTTTGCCTCAAGGGAAAACGCAAGAACCTCAATTATTTTCCCTAACAGACTAGACTGGTCTCTAGGAATAGATGCTCTGGCGCATCCTTGGAGGTTTCGCCTTTGCTTTGCATCCCCCCCCCCCCCCCCGTTTCAGTTAATCCCTTTTAGTGCTAAGAAAAATTCAAAGGGAAAATGTACCGGTCATCTTGATCACCCCGTTCTGGCCCAAGAGAGCTTGGTTCTCAATTGTCCTGGGAATGGCAGCCAAGCCATGTTGGCATCTACCTCCCAGGCAGGATCTATTGATACAGGGGCCTGTATATCACCCAGATGTGTCACGTCTCTCCCTCGCAGCCTGGTGTCTGAAAGGCAACTCTTTTTAAAAAAGAAGGGTTTTTCAGACTGTTTAGTTTCGACACTGCTAGAAAGCAGGAAGAAAGTTACAAGGGCCATATACATCAAGGTGTGGAAAGTTTTTATAACTCCTGGTGTGACATATCTGTTCAAAATCTGGACAATCTTCCATTTTGGAGTTCTTACAAGAGGAGCAGAATAAGGGTCTGGCAATATAAGCACTTTGAAGGTACAGGTAGCTGCACTAACAGTGTTTCTGGAAAGATCCGTGGCCTCAGAACCATTAGTAGTTGGGTTCTTCAAAGCCCTTACAAGGTCTAGACCGGCTCAGATTAGGGGTTTCCTGAAATGGAGTCTCTCGGTAGTTCTGCAATCTCTGGCAGGAAAGCCATTCGTACCTTTTAGAAAACGCATCTATCGGAGATCTCGCCCTTAAAACTCTGTTCCTGGTCGCTATCACTTCAGCGTGCAGGATCAGTGAGCTACATGCCCTGTCAATAAGGGAACCTTATTTATCTTTATTTTCGGATAGAGTTGTTCTAAGAACAGATCCAAAATTTTTGCCTAAGGTAGCTTCAACAATTAATTGTTCAAAAGAGGTGGTGCTGCCTACTTTCTGTGCAGACCCTTCGGGGGGAATAAAACGTTTTTTTCAAATGTTAGCATAACAAAGTCCTTCTTACATCTATCTTAAAAATAACAGAGCTTTAGACGCACGGATTCCTTATTTTATTCTTTTTGGAGGCAACAAAAAGTTGCCAAGCTTCAAAGGGTACCTTAGCCAGATGGTTGAAGTTATCAATTCTGGAAGCCTACTCTCACGCAGGTATGGTGCCACCAGTAGGGATCTGTGCACACTCCACAAGAGCACTTGCGGCCACATGGGCAGAAAGAGCTGGTGCCACCCCTGACCAGATTTGCAGAGCAGCAACGTGGTCAAGCTTTCGCATGTTCATGCGGCATTAGACTGGACCTCACATCTGCCAGTGACCAGGCTTTCGGGCAGAAGTGTCCTACAAGCTGTTGTCCCGCCCTAAGGTGGTAAGTCTGTTCTTCTCTCAAGGTGCTGTCCTTAAAGATGCCTTGGGAAAATTTAAGTTGGACTTACCGGTAACTTGTTTTCCAGAAGTCTTTCAGGACAGCAACGACCCGCCCTAATGTTTTGATATACTAGGCTGTGACTAACGTATGTGTTCCAGCCGGGGCCGGAGGTTCTCTGATACAACTGAGGTATGCCAGGGAGGTACCTCCCTTTAAAGATTTGGAGGAAGAAGGTGTTTCCTGTGGTGGTGGGAGGAGTCACTATCTCTCAAGGTGCTGTCCTGAGACTTCTGGAAAACCAAGTTATCGGTAAGTCTAACTTGAATTTTTTACAAATAATTCACCACAAGATCCTCTGAGCTTGCGGGACCATATAAATATCTTCCCCATAGATTACCGACAGCCGTCATTTGTCCTTTGGGGGCTCCCGTGCCCTCCGTGGTGGGTCGCCTTTTCTCTGGGTCCCCGGTTTCGACGCCCCATCCGGTTTTAAACTATTGGGGCATTAGGTCTTTTACATGCCATTTCCACACGGGTCTGACCATCTACAGAGTGTGACTAGTGGTGCAGCAAGTCTCGGTGCTTTTGGAAACAAGCTGTGTTTATATTATATGCTTCTCCGGATCCTCTCACAGGGGATCACAGAACTCTGGTAAGCAGGAATTCTTTCCATAACGGTGGTGGATTTCACATTGGCTTTTTATTTCAACATCTGAGGAGTCCTTATTCATGGATGGACTTTATTCGTTTTTTGCATGGGTGGACAGTTATTATTCATTCAACGCCTATGAACTTTTAATTTTGTTCTTTCACTGTATGAACTTAATTTATTTTCAAATATGTTTTACAGTTTTTTTGTAATCATTCACTTGTTTTTTTGTTCACTTTTCAGTGTTTTGCTATTCATAAGTGTTTATATTTGTAATATTCATAGGTTTAGCGCGACCCCTTTTTTTTCTTTTCCATATTTGTTCACTGTACTGGTGTTTTACAGAAGATTGCTGCTTCCAACATATGACTTTAGAGCAATTCTTATGGCCTCATAAGTTTGCTTTATTACTTCTTAGTGCAGTTTATTTTTCTCTTTTGTCCATGGACGGACACAGCTCCTTATAATTCTTGACTTGTGGGTTATGTTCCGTCTATTAGGAGAGGACTAGGCAGACATGTTGGACATTTAAAACCTATAACTTTAGCAAAGCTGAACAGCCCCGCCCAGGGGGTGGTCCCTCTGGTCATAACCCCTCACACTGCCTAAGCAGCTCCAGGGTTTTTTTTTTTTTTCTGCCTAGTAGAGAAGGACCTGGCTCCCTTTTTGGACCCATGGTCCTGAAGTACTTTTTGTTTTTTTATTTTCTATTTTTGATCCTGAGATCTATCAACTGCCAGCTGGGTGACAGGCTGGATAATATAGATCCTTGTAGTCTCCCCAGTCCAGCCATCGAGCGTTATCAGGCCATAGCTACGCACTGGTTCGGGCATGACATACCCCATGGCTCCAGGGGTGGCCGGTGAGCTATATGCTCCGGGGTTCACATATGACTGGGCTACTGCTGTCTAAGTCACAGTGAACTGGATGACCGCTACTCCGTACTGCTCAGATGTAGGTCTGTCAGGAAACGCGCCAGCAAGTCCTCTCATGGACGGGTAAGTAAGGTTTCTCCTGCCTCGGCAGGATGGAACAGCTGGACATTACTGGGGCGGTCGATTAGGGGGTTTCCTAGGCCTCCCTTTTCTCTCTCCCCGTCCACCCTTCCTCCCCATGCTACGCTGGGCCTGCCGTGTACCTCACCTGGGGGGGGGGCACTGGGGGCTGTGCGGGGTGTCCGGGTCTGCTTTAGTGTGGGTGGTCTGCGTTTTGGGGGCTTCGGTTTGTGTCCTGTGTAGTGTGGTGTTTTTTTTTTCTACCTCAACGTTCGGTGCCATTTTCGGAGCGCCGGCGCCATTTTCCTGTGGCCGCGCTGTTCAGTTTACTATCACAGCGGCGGCCATTTTCTTGTCACGCTGTATTATAGCTCACACAGCGGGCGGCCATTTTTTTGTAGCTCACTTTTTTCCCCTGAGGTAACTGGCGGCCATTTTGTTGTGGCTTACACATGGGTTTTGGCCTCTAGCGCTGGTTCTGATTTTCTGAACGGCTCGATCAGCAGATCACCTAAGAGACACTTCAGACACACTGCTGGCATTTAGAGTGGACGGCGGTGGTGCGGCAGTACCTGGTTCAGGGTGGTGAGTCCCCTGGGCATACCCCTCAGTTTGGGCAGCTAGGAGGGTGGGCCTTCTTGTACCCTGACTTGGTCCCCGAGTGGCTGTCAGGTGTGTGGATCAGCATGGCGTCAGAATCTGGCGTTTTCTCCCCCAGACATTCTGGTGGGCAACCGGTACCCTGCACCTGCGGTACCTTTGGATGCTTTGTCGGCGGTCCTGGAATTATTGTTGTCAGGGTGGAAGCTGTGTGCGGGCGAAAGGGGGGGTGAAAACGCCCCCACCATCTTCTGGGGAAAAGCTTTGACTCAGTCGGGCCTGGCTGTAATACAGGACCCCTGCTCTGGAGAGTCAGAGAATGCAGACCAGAACCATTCGGACAGTGAGGATGACTCTCTGTCCGGGTCGGCGCAGGACAAGGTGCTTGTTGGAGCACTTACCACCGAAGTGCGGGGAAACCCTCAAGCTGGAGGATATGGCAGGGGCATCTACTGAGGTGCTGGTCCCTTTTGGGTCCCACGAGTTGACCCGCACTACGAAGGTGTTTCCTTATATAACTTATTTTGATACGTTTATAGACAAGGAATGGGTACGTCCGCAAAGAACCTTTTTCAGTACCTAAACGCATGGCAGTCCCTAACCCATTTGAGGAGAGCCTTCTGAAGAAATGGGCATCTCCCTCTGTTGACCCCCCCGGTATCCGGGTTAAACAATGCAACCACGATTTCGGTGGGAGGGACTCCTGCATTGTGGAACCTGCAGACAGAGCCGAGGCGGTGGCCCGGTCCATGTTCGCCATGCTGGGATCAGCTTTATGGCCGGTATTGGCCGCGACCTGGTGTCACAAACGCTCACCAAATGAATTGCACAGGGAGTTGGAAAGACAACAAGCTTCCCTGGTCTGCGTGGGACTGGCTGACCAGTTAGTGCATGGCCTCAAATATGTCTGCAATGCAGCCCTGGACACCGCTCCCCTGATATTCAGAGCCTCAGTATCTGCTGTGGTACTGCGTCGCCTAATTTGGCTGAAATGCTGGTCTGCGGACCAGACTTCAAAGAAGGCTCTGGCTGATTTGCCCTTCCGGGGGGGAGGCTCTTTGGAGCATCACATCATTAAGGATGTCAATGGGGGTAGGTGCACTCTCTTCTCCCACAATCCAGAAAAGGCAAGGAGCCACGCCGTAGGCCAGGGCCCTCCTTTTGCGCTCAGATGAGGTTTTTTTTTCGTCAGTCCGGGCCTGCAGGTAAACATTCCCAGGCCAACAAGGGGCCAACTGAGGGACAAAAGCGTCCCTGGGTTCGCAAGCAAAACAAGCCTGCAAGCAAATCTGCAGCTGCATGATGGTTCGTCCCCGCCCGGTTTTTTGGGTGGGGGGGGTCGCCTTCTCATGTTTGCAGCTCGGTGGACCTCCCTGCTTTCCGACCAGTGGGTTTGCGAAGTGAATCGGGGTACATGATGGTTTCTTGTCCACAAAACTGTTTTTTGTTTTTTTCTCCTCAAACCCTAATCTCTCTGGCTGGGCGGAACGCCCTGTTTAGGCAGTACAGGATCTGCTGCTGCATGGAGTGATAGTACCTGTGCCGCTGCCGGAGAGGTTTCAGGGATTCTACTCCAATCTGTCGTCCCAAAGAAGGACGGGGTCCGTCTGATCTTGGATCTCGAGGCCTTCAACTCCTTTGTAAAAAAAGGTTCAGGATGGAATCAGTTTGCTCTGTGGTCGCTGCACTCCATCTGGGGGATTTTCTGGCATCCTGGGACATCAAGGATGCATACTTGCATGTCCCCATATGCACCAGGCATCAGAGGTTTCTGCGTTTTGCAGTCGGAAGATCATTACCACTGTGTGACTCCCCCTTTTGGCCTGGCATCGGCACCTAGGGTTTTCACCAAGGTGCTCGCCCCGATTCTGGGCTTGCTGAGACAGCGAGGGATCGCTATCGTGGGCTACCTGGACGACCTCCTTCTGAGAGCTGCTTCAGACTCAGAATTAGAGGAGGATGTGACTATTGCCAGTCTGACCCTTCAAGAATTTGGGTAATGAACCTCCAAAAGTCGGTGTTAGTGCCAACTCAGCTCCTGGAATACCTGGGCTTGGTTCTGGACTCCTCGGAGGCAAAGGTTTTTTCTCCCTTTAGAGAAATTGCAGACTCTTCAGGTGGCGGTTGGCAACCTGCAGGTGGGCATCGGTGCGATTCTGCATGCGAGTCCTCGGTCTCACGGTGGCCTCCTTCGAAGCGGTACCGTATGCTCAATGCCACACGAGTCTTGCAGAAGGAGATCCTGTCCAAATGGGACAAGTCTCTGTTGTCCCTGGATTGTTGCATTTGGGTCAGCCAACTAGTCGGGGCTTCCCTGGTCTGGTGGCTGAGGTCTCCGGGCCTTCAGTCCGGAAAGTCGTTCCTTCCCTTTCATTGGTGATCACAGCGGACACCAGCCTGACCGGTTGGGGAGGTATTTGGGGGGTTCAGTCGACACAAGGTCGCTGGACACAGGAAGAATCTCGCCTGCCGATCAATGTGCTGGAACTTCGGGCGATCATGCAGTGCCTCTCCACATGGTCAGAGGCTACAGGGGCGTCCAGTCAGGATCCAGTCGGACAATGCCACGGCGGTGGCATATGTCAACCATCAAGGAGGAACAAGAAGCTTGGCTGCTGCTGCCGCACATCCTGCGGTGGGCAGAAAGGAGCGTGCCGGCTCTGTCGGCCGTATACATTCCGGGCGTAGAAAACTGGCAAACGGACTACCAGGGAGAATTGGTCTCTTCACCCGGACGTGTTTTAGCTCCTTTGCCTGAGATGGGGCACGCCAGACGTGGATCTCCTGGCTTCCTGCCTCGATCGGAAGGTATTGCGATTTGTGGTCAGGTCAAAAGATCCCTGAGCGGATGCGACAGACGCGTTGGTGACTCCATGGGGGCAGTATCGGCTGATCTCTGCCCCCCCCCCCTGAAACTTCTTTGTCTGCTCCGCAGAATAGAGACCGAAGGGATCCCGGTAATCCTATTTGCCCCAGATTGGCGTCCCTGGCACGCCGACCTAGGGAGCCTGGTGGCGGATGTCCCCTAGCGACTGCCGATGTGAGAGGACCTTCTGTCGCAAGGTCCCATACTTCATCCTGCTTTAGTCGCTGGCTTTAACGGCGTGGCTATTTACAGGTACAAAGGGAACGTGTCCTGTCGGATTCAGTAATATCCACCATGCTGAGGGCACAGAAATCCTTTTCTCTGAAAAACTACCATCGCACGTGGGAGGCTTACATCTGTGTAAGGAGATGGAGTGGCGTCCACGGGCATACTCTGTTTCCAGGATCCTGCTGTTTTTACAGCGTGGAGTGGATCGGAAACTTACCTTAAGCACCATTTAAGGGGTCGTTTTCAGCCTTGGCTGTTTTCTTTCAACGACCCTTGGCGGCTCTTTCACTGGCGTACGTTTGTGCATGTGGTCCCCCGTCTGCATCCAGACGAACGGAAATTCATCGGAAAAAAGTCAGATTGGGCATACACACGGTCGGAATATCCGCTGAAAAAATTCCGTCCGACTTTTTCCATCGGAAATTCCGAGCGTGTGTACGCGGCATAAGTCTTTAAGTGCTTAAACTGACCTCAATTGCAGACTGGAGTTCATCACTTTAAACGCTCAGGTGTGAATGCAGCCTTAGAGATCAGTTTTTTTTTAGGCGGAAAGTTGTGCGTTTTTTACTACGATTTTGTACAGGTTAGGTCACCAATGTAAAAAGCAGAAATGCCTGTAATCTGCCCAAAAAAAGCTCATGTACTTTTTGGAGTTTCAGGCGTTTTTGTTCAGGTGCCAAAATGCTCAGATGTGAACAGGTGCCATTGAAATGAATGGGATTTTGCTTGTTGGGTGTTTTTTTTTCTGGTGTTTTACAAGCTGAAAATGCTCAGGTGTGAATGCAGCCTAACGGGAGGATACAAGGTTTCTCATCTTTCAGCATCTGCTTTTTCATTTAAATTTTTTGACAGCTGTGAGCAGGAGAACTGCTCTGCACTTGTAACATGAATCCTG
The DNA here is from genome assembly GCA_029206835.1 of Rana muscosa. Taxonomy (NCBI): domain Eukaryota; kingdom Metazoa; phylum Chordata; class Amphibia; order Anura; family Ranidae; genus Rana; species Rana muscosa. The sequence goes on from CM055116.1 coordinate 1,022,050,207, forward strand.
TAAATGCTGGATTATGATTGTGGAGGGGGGGTGGGGGGGTGTTGAAATCAAGATCGTGATTAATCATGCAGCTCTTGTTGGCATAGTTTTATGTTCACCAATCACCTATTGTCTGAAGTACTCCTCAGCTTTGAGGACTTCAGGTTCCCAATCTGAGTTCTCTTTAGCCCCTAAAACACCCTAAACACAGCATAAATATATTCTCAATTGAAATGAAACGTTTTGATTACTTCATTTTTTTTTTTTTTACAGAGTAATGGAGAACGAGCTTTAGAGGAAGCGACATACAACTTTGAAAAGCTATTTAATATTTTGGAAGAGAGGAAAACATTTGCGCTGAGATCTATACAGGATTGCCAGTCTACTCGACTAGAAAGGCTGCAGAACCAAATGGAAGAATACCAGGGTCTACTGGAGAATAACGGGCTCGTGGGCTATGCACAGGAAGTGTTAAAAGAAACTGACCACTCATGTTTTGTTCAGACTGCAAAGCAGCTGTACACAAGGTACCAACATAAACCTTTTGTTGGCGTATAGCCAGGTTCCTCCCCCATTTTTTTTTTTTTTTTCTGTTGGAGCATTATGTAAGGGCATGTGTTGATGGGCTTAGTTTCAAGTGTATTTTGTATTCCCTTATAAGTGTATGTGAACGCAAAACTTTCTTGGAGGAGGCTGCCTAGTTAGTACGTGTTGTTTGTTTTTAATTTAGAAGCCTTTCAAACTGATGCCGTCAACGCCAACCCCCAAGCCTTGTTGACACAGGCCCTTAGGAATCCCCAGTCGTGGACTGATTTATTATTGACTGGTAGACATTTTGAGATCTGCACTTTTTTTTTTGTAAATTAGAACACTTAACTTTAATTTGACTTTGCCCAAATTCTTGTGTATGAGCATTCTAAGGACATCTATAGGCAGACATCTAATGTCTGTTACCACAATTGTAGTTCAATATTTACTTCCTCCAGCCCGATAACCAGAAGGACCTGGAGCTGGGGGTTAATGCAGAAGCCTATGCATTGTACCCATGACATTAATTGTAATTGCAATGCTCTGTAGCCTTAAAGTAGATGTCCAGTCAAATGCTATCGAAGCTTTAAAAGGTATGGGAATCCTTTTTTTTTTTTTTTTGATCATACTTGCCTAGCTGGATGCCGCATGTGTAGCCCAGTGCCTCAAACACTGAGAACCAAACAATCTAACAACGCTGATCGCTCGGTTCTCACGGCTCTCTGCTCTGCCCTCACTGGAGCACTGGGCTGTGGAGGGGGCAGGAGCTGCTGGTTTAGGCTCTCAGCGGCTCGCTGTGCCGGTCAAGGCATGTGGGTGGTTTCCGACTTCATTGTTGCGATCTCGCCCGAGCTTGGGCTGGCTCTGTGATGTCAGCAAACAGAATTCAGTCCGCTGTTTACTAAAAACGGGTCACAAGTGTGCAAAATGATCTGCACTCCTGTGATCCACAGAAGTACAGCCAAATGAGCTTCAGTTGCACTTTTTTTTTTTTTTCTTCCCCCTTTTAACCCTGCTTTTACCCCCATTCTTTGCCCTATTCTAACTACCCTTGTAAAGGAAAGATGTCAATACTTACCTATTCTGTGGGTGCTCCGGACCGGTCACATAATTGGCTCCCCACACCCAGCTTCAGTGTAGAGGAAGGACAGCTGAGAACAGATGCCCCATAGTAAGCTTATGGGTGACTACGCTGCATAGGCATTGCAGCTGTTGACAAGCAATCTTAACTCTTCACTGAAGCCAGCTGCTGGGGAGATCATGTGACTGGACTGCCTTCAGAATAGGCAAGTATACACACCTTTTCTTTACAGGGTAGTTAAAATTGGGTTTAGAATGGGGGTGGGAGCAGATTTACTTTTAGATAGTATTTGACTGGACTTCTACTTTAAAGGCAAACATCTTAACATTATGCCTCTAAAGTGGATGCAGTCTCTGCAGCTTCCCCTCAGCACACCATATACTTGGCCTGGTCTTGATCCAGCAATGTGCCTGAGCAGTGGCTCTCTCCCTCCTCATAGGCTTAGACACAGTAGTAGCCACTGGCTCCCACTGCTGTCAAACACAGCCAGTGAGGAGGGAGCAGGGCTGTGTCTTTATGGACAAACACAGGTGACTTGAGAGGGAGCATGCACTAATGCCCCCATAGCAAACGGCTTGCTATGGGGGCACTCGGCTTAAGGAGGAGCGCCAGTGGGGGACCTGAGAAGAGGAGGATCCAGGCTGCTCTGTGCAAAACCACTACACAGGGAAGGCAAGTATTTGGTATTTTTTAAAATGAAAAAGATATGCCTTTACAATCGCTTTAGGAAAGCAAGCCATTTACAACTGCATTTCTGTAGACAAATTTTGTCTACAGCTGGCCACAACATTGGAACGTAGGTATAACTAACAAAGCCGTGTGTGTCCGTGTGTCCGTGTCATCTGAAGAACAGTAGGTGTCTGTTATTACCACTTCTTCCTTTTCTTTTTGAAGGATTCAGAAGGCATCAGAATCCCTGAAAACTTTTCAACCAGCTGCAGATTCCAGCTTTGAAGATTATTTTGTTGAGGTTTCCAAGGAAGAAAATCTGCTAAGTGACTTGTCATTTAATAAAGGTACATTTTAATTGAGTTGCTCTAGGACTAAAATTAGAAATGTAAAATAATTATAGTGGGGTCAGTGACATTACATGTGATTATTTTAATGTTGAACTCTGGCCAAAATCAATATTGGGGCATTGGCTAGGCACTAATAACGTGCCTCATTTGTTTTCCACTTGTGACTGTGTTGGATTCATGCACCCCCTGACAGTAATGTAAGCAATGAGTTCTGCTGCTGAAACTTGAGCACAGCAATTGCACTGCATCAGCTTTCCTGCTGATCAAACATCCTTGTATGTTGGACATGGGGGGGGGGGGGGGGGGGGAAGAGATGAAAGCCTCAATCTTCCCTTAATCAGTCACAGAATGACTTTTATTTTTGAAAAGGATACAAGAAGTTTTATGAATTGCGGAGCAGCACTAAGAACTTGCGTTTTATCGCTGTGCTTCAGCCTTGACTGTCAGTTTCAATGGTGGAAGCTCTTTTATATCACGGTCGGAAGTTTAACACCCATACTGGATGATGACCCTGTTTCAGAAATGAAGCCGCAGTTACGAGTGGGGCACAATACATTAGAAGTACATTGTTACCTAGCGAATGCCCTCATATTTTTGCTTTAAGTTAGCAATTTTTAGCCCATAGGTAGAGCCCAAGGCCCCTCTTCCTTCTTCTTTTTTTTTTTTTTTTTTTTTTTCTACGTGTTTACCATGCCAACGTTTACGGCCTCATTAAGAGGACTGTCTACACAGTGCAGTAGGTGAAGCTCAGATTTTGCAGTTGGTTGAATAAGTCTGTTTTTAATTCCAGGGAAACGTTCCTAAAGGGAAAATATGCTATACAGTCTTTAGGAGCCTGTAATAATCTGCAATACCTACCTATAGGTCCACTCTACATTTTGATTGTAAAGTTTTATACTTTTTAATTTGTATTACAAATACATAAATGATGTGAAGGTTGCAGAAGCAAATTGCCATGTACTGTACATTGAACTAGAGTATTCATGACCATACTTATTGCACAGCTTGGTTAGTAGGCATGAGCCTATCATTATCAAAAAGTGCCAAGACTGCCCAATTGGAACGGCCATATCAAGCTTGAGCCAATGGAGAGGCTTCTGACAACCTTCCAAGGCTGGAAGCCTCTCTTGCTGTGGGTGCTTCCAAGAATTCTACTGTCAAACGGCTCACTGCTGTAGCCTGCAGGTCATTTGACCGAAGCTTCAGTTTTTTTTGTCAGGATTTATGACCCTGATGCACAGAACAGGATTATGTCAGACACAGTGCAGGTTAGTCAGATTACCGTGGACGAGCTGCTGTACCTGGTGTTCTCTTTGAGACTGGCCTTCCAGTTTGTCCTGCTTTGTGGCTTATGAGAGCTGACCGTAGCTCCTGAATGAATCGATGCTTCAAAAATGTTGCAGCTTTTATTCATAGATTGGTACATATATGCAAGTATCTGGGGGATGGGTATAAGAATTCAACCAACTGTAACATCAAGAAATGTCAGTGCTGCAATTCTCGCTGTCAAAATGGTTGTACACCCTCACATACCCAGTGAAGGGACTGGCCTCAGGTGATAGAGATTAAACCAATCCTCCCAAATAGATTGTACCTGTTTATTTGCACAGTCTTCTCTCTACATCTGTTCAAAGTGTAGAATTTTTAAAGATTGTCTGAGCTGTCAGAAAAAGGGGGCAGGGAGCTAAAGTTACTTTGTAGAGCTCAGTGAGGAGAGCTCTGAGCTGATTGTAGGAAAGACACACCCCCTTCACGCAGGAACAGAACTGAGGCTTTCAATCAGCTGGAGGTCCTTCCCATGTCGCCTTTTTACTCTTGGTGTCAGGAAAACTTGTCAGAAGGGATTCATGCTGATAGAGGAATGAAGCAGCAGACAGAAATGACACTTGGTCCTTTTGGATTGAGACAAGTACACACTTTAAAAGGATATGCTTTGTTCATATTTCATGTCTGAGGTTTACAACCACTTTAACGCTGAAGTAAATTTGTTCGTTTTTTTTCTCTCCTAAATGTGTGTTTTTTTTTTTTGTTTTTTTTTTCCCTCCTTAGCTTTGGAGATGCCTGAAATTAATGAAAAAGAAAGTAAGATCTACAACAGTGCTAAAATTTGTTGGAGCAGGCCTAATGACTCGGGTATTGCAGACAGTTACGTTCTTGAATACAGAAAGCTTGACAAAAACGAAGATCCAATGTGGAATGAAGTGGAAACAACCAGTACCAACAAAGTCCTGTCTGATCTGGATCTGAACAGTTCCTACTGCTTTAGAGTGCAGGGACTCAAAGGGTCTGTGTGTAGTCCCCGCAGCAAGGAGGTTGTACTAAGGACGCCCCCTGCACCAGGTAAACTGCACTTCATATCTAACTGCATTTCAGCTCTTGGTACTTTCAGCAGAATGGAAAATATTTTTGACCCAAGCATTTTGGGCCCATTCACACCCTTATGTTGCATTAACGTGTGTTACTTGCTATGGTGAGCTGTGCTATTCATTTTTAACGGCACCCCAACGCACCTGTGTACCAAACTTTGTGATGCGCTAGAAAAAATGCAGCAGGTTTTAGATTCATTGTGGTGAGTGTGGCAGTTTTGGCCATGAATATGTGGATTTTTAACATAAGGCAAATTAAATCCACCACAAAACACCTTGGTCTGAATGGGCACCAGTGAAGCTTAAAGTGAAACCTAATATGCCTTTTCACAAATAATCTATACACATCCACTACTTAAATGGTTTCAAAAATCAGGTTTTTTACCCTTAATGCATTCTATGTATTAAGATAAAAAAGCCTTCTGTGTGCAGCAGCTCCCCTAATACTTTCCTGAGCTCCATCTCAATCCAGTGATGTTGCACAAGAGCCTCAGCTGTCTGGGACTCCTTTATTGGCTGAGACCGCAGCAGGTGCCTTTGGCTCCCGCTGCTTTCAGTCAGTGAGCCAGTGAAGAGTGAGGGTGGAGACGAATCACATTGAAGTTTCATCGACTGAATACATTACAGCTTTGTCAGTGATGTACACTTTGGCTGTAGACAGTTGGCAGGTAGACTTCCTCAGCTGGCAGTGCCTGGATGTGGGAGAATGAGCCCTTCACCCAATGTTGTTCCAGGACCTGTATCACAGGTGGGTGAGACTGAATTTAGACCTCCTGTCCTTACAGGTTCAACAACAAACTGGACAGGTTTGTCTCCAGGTACAGGAATCCACTACAGAAGCAGTGGGGTGCTATAGTTGCTCTGTGGGTTTAATACACCCTGATCTATGCATTTTCTCCCTTCAAACTTCATCTGCTTCGCAGGATCGAGATGGAAGGCATTCAGTCGCGCTCTGTGGAAACTGCCAGAATGTTGGGATCTTTAGTCCCAAAAACGCATTTGCCATCCTGCTTCAATGTCTTGGCATGGCTCTTGAAGCCTAGGTTGCGACAGAGGAGTCTCTTCATCTAATTTTTATTTTGGCTCACACTCGGTGTAAGCCTTCAGGGCTTCTGCCCCAGGACTTCTTCCATGGAGAAAAATCCTCTCCTTCAGCTGGGCCTGGATCTGTGTTTGTCTATCCACACCATCAAGGGCCACATGTTCTGCCCTTTCTATCTTGTTCTGGAGATGGGCCTGGCCTACAGTGTGTTTGTTTTTTTTTTTTGTTAGACTTCCAAGGAAAGGGGTTACAGTTTGTATAAAAATCTCATTCTACTTCTGTGCAATCTAGGCGTTTTCTTTGCATGCTCATAATACAATTATAGAAGTATATATTTGTAAATGGTAATTATACAAAAGGCAATAAATCTAGAACACTATTCACACCCATATAATCCCTTAAATGTTGGTACCATATAAACCTCAAATTTTTTTTTGATACTCCTATCTCTCTAAACAAGTTCAACTTTTACATTTGTGTTAACACTTCTTAGATGTGTCTTTATTCTGTTCATTCTATAAAACGTAGGTGTTCTCTCTATAGTTTGTGTGGCAGTGGATCATCTCACTGTCACAATTTTTTTTAAGTAAAAATCAGCCTGCAGTGATCCCAGATACTTATTAACTTCATATGCTATGTAAATCACAGGGTGGATTCGGGAGGAAATAAATTTTGCTTTTTAAACAAATGAGATGAATGTTTGTAAGCTGGTTTTGACGCAGCCTTCCTAAAACCAGGAAACTTGCTACAATTCTACATAAAAAGAACACGACGCTCATTTAAAGTTAATTATATTCACGTGTTTGTAAAGAAAATTATATTTGTGCATACTCTACGTTGTATACCTTAGATATTTTTATTTATTTTTTTTTGTAACGTTTGCTTTAGAATCTCTTCCTGTGCCATTTGCCATGATAGGCAGAATAGGGCAAAAAAGCCTTTTTTTTTCCTTTTTCTTTTTATTGTAAAATTGCCAATGGCAAAATCTGTGCAGAAAATACCATCTCCTCTATACCATAATTTTTAAGTATGTTATTTCAATAGAAACTTGCATTTTTGTACTTTAAGTCCTCATGCCCACGGACGTTTTTACAGCCGCGTTTGAGCGTTTTTTACAGCTTAAAAACGCCTGTCCATGTTAGTCTATAGCTTCATGCCCACCTAGGCGTTTTTGAGCTGCAAATAGCATAGACGTTTTTAAGCTGTGAAAAAAACACAGGACTAGTGCGTTCCTCGGCGTTGGGCATAAAAAAGCGAAGTGGTAACAACAACGCCGCAATTGCGTTTTTGCGTTCGGTTTTTTTTTTCGAAAAAAAAAATACGGTCAAAAAATGTATACAATATGGACAGGCGTTTTTAACCACTTAAGCCCCGGACCATTTTGTAGCTAAAGGACCAGAGCTGTTTTCAGAATTTTGCACTGCGCTGCTTTAACTGGAAATTGTGCGGACATGCAATGTTGTACCGAAACGAAATTTGCGTCCTTTTCTTCCCACAAATAGAGCTTTCTTTTAATGGTATTTGATTGCCTCTGCGATTTTTATTTTTTGCGATATAAACGGAAAAAGACCGACAATTTTGAAAAAAAATATTTCTTTCGCGTACATCACGGGACACAGAGTGACATAGTCATTACTACTGGGTTATATAGATACCTTCAGGTGCTGGCACTGGCAACTTCCAAAACCGGAAGTACCCTCCCCTATATAAGCCCCTCCCATCCGGGAGCACCTCAGTTTTTTGCCAGTGTCTAAGGTGTTGGCCAAGAAGTAACATGTGTTTTTCACTGAGCTTGCGTACAGGTTCTTTTGGGCCTCAGTAAGCTATTCCGGATCCGACCAAAAAAGCTTCATAGCTAAACGGTCGGTACCCGGGCCTTGCAAGAGAAGAGCAAGGTTTTGCCTGTAATGCCTCTCTTAGGAGGGCTGGACCCTGGGATCCAGAGCTCTGGTCATACCCACGACCAAGATGTTTTCTGTGCAGGGTGCTATACAGGTCCAGGGGAGTGGAATCCTTGGGAACCCGGTCCCTGAAGGTTTGATTACAATGCCTGCCGTGATAGGTGAAGTTTGGGCTTCTGTGGACCAAACAGAGTCCTGCGGCGAGGAAAAGGTAAGTGGGGGCCCTCGGGAACTTGGTTCTATTGAGGGACCCCCAAGCCTATTTTGTCTTTCTGCCTGTTACCTAAGGTATTCCCGCTAATATTCTGTGTATGCCTGTTACTACTGAGAAAATGTAAAAATTTTAATAGTAGGCAAGAAAAAAAAAAAAAAAAATGTAAGACCGCGGTACCTGTGTTAGACACTAGAGGCTGCTATGGTTCTTTTTCTTGTAATGTGGATTTTTTTTCTTCCAGAATCAAATCCAGGCAGTTGGTATGTTCTCTGCTGGGAAGCTGTCTCCTCTGCCCTGTTTCTGCGCTCATCCATCCCCGGGCCCTGCGGCAAAGGGACCCTGGCTCCCATCTAGCTCCTTATTGTTTTCAAAAAAGGCGCCGAAGGCGCACGTGCCCGCGCGCATGCGCGTGCACGCGCCTCTATATATAGAGGCGATCTGGAAAAAGGGGCGGAGCGGGTGGATGACGCTCAGGTGTGCGCCGTGGCGCTACTGCGCATGTGCGGGCGTCCAGCGTGTTTTAAAGCACATTATAGCTGGCTATTGAAGTGCACAGACAGAGCTAGCAACAGTATAAAGGCACACAGAGGCGGTTGATGCAGGCATCCCCTAGAAAGGCACTTTAGTAGACACCAACTGTGATATAGCAGCAATTGTGCTAGACTATTCTCAGTAAAAGTGGTGTATTACGGCTGGAATACCTCAGCTTTAGGCTTAGGAATATGCCGTCCAGAAGCTCCGGAACTGAATCTTCCAGGAAGCGAAGGGGGTCTCATCGGGCTCTGAGGATCTTGGGCATGCTTATGCTGCACCAGTCTCCCCTGAAGTTCAGAGGTAAGTGACCGTAGAGACCCCGCAGGGGTACTTGGTACTGTGGCTGTCCTCAGTTCACCTGCTCCTGTGTATGTAACAGAGGTGGTTTTTTTCCTCAGCTCTGGGAGGATTAGAGAGAGATTGTCAACATTGATCGCTGCCTCCCTGTCAGGGAAAGCACGCCCGATCTCCGTCTCCTCCTTCAGAGTGCCTGTTAGCAGAGCAACAGTCCCATACAGGGATCGACCTGCCTGAAGGGGATCAGGATGAGGTTGATTCTGTTATAGAGGAATCAACAGTGGGGGAACCTTTTCTCAGCATCTCAAGCTGAAAGATTATGGGTTCAGTCTCTGACTAACATGGTTCGATCAGCATTTAAAAATGCACCTTGCGGAACCATCAACCACTACTGTATCCTCGTTGGGGTCGCTAGAAGCCCCCAGACTGTCTGTTCTTTTCCACTTCACCCTTTACTGAAAGGGCTCATTTACCAGGATTGGGAACGTCCTGAGAAAATATTTATTCCCCCAAGAGATTTCCGGTGGTCTATCCCATGGAGGATAAGTTCATCAAAAAATGGAAGGTCCCTACAGTGGACGCAGCCATCTCTTGTATGTATAAATCACTGACATGTCCAGTGGATAATGTCCAAATGTTCAAGAACCGAATAGATAAAAGATTGGAGTCCTTATGAAAGTCTGCTTCTTTCTACAGCAAGCTTGGTGACACAACCAGCAGTGAGGTCTGCTAAGCAGTGAAGGATCAGTTGAAACAGGTCTTGAGGGACTTGACAGATCAGCAGGCCTTGCCCTAGCTGATCTACCTGGAGCCTTAGGCTTTGCGGTTGACGCCATAAAGGATTCAGTCCATCAGGCCTCCCGCTGTCTATAGTACATATGCGTAGGCTTCTATGGCTCAAAAACTGGTCTGCTGAAGCTCCCTGTAAAGAATGGCTGGTTAGCGTCCCATTTCATGGTGAACGCTTATTCAGGGAAAACCTGGACAAATATATCCAGAAAATTTCCAGCGGTAAAAATACGCTCTTGCCGGTTAAAAACAGAGTTAGAGGTCCCTCTTTAAGAGGCCTGCTTCTCCAGTCCCTGGGGCATCGGCTGTGTAACAGTTCCAACGGCCTCCTTGGTCAATTCCCGGGGGTAAAAAACAGGGACAATAGCAGGGTAATGAGAAACCCTGGGTCAGGGGAGGTACAAAACCTCCCCCAAAGTTAAATTCATTGAAGGGTTGCCCCCACTCAGTCGGGTGGGGGGAGGACTCCAGTTGTTCGCAAGAGACCTGGCGGGACACGATCAAAACAGATAGGTGCTCTCCGCAGTATGTTTGGGATACGGTTTGGAGTTAAAAGACTCTCCTCCTTCCCATTTTTGAGGTCAAACGTGCCAAGGGATCCCCGGAAGAGAGAGAGTCCCTCCTGTTGGCACTAGAACAACTATTGCTCCAAGGAGTAATTATGGAGGTTCCCCTGGAAGAATGAGGGTTCGGGTTTTACTCAAACCTCTTTACAGTCCCGAAGGAAACGCGGACGGGAGGCCCATATTAATTCTAAAAGGGCTAAACAAATTCCTGTATATCAGGACTTTCCGATGGAGTCGATCCGATCGGTGGCCACTGCCCTACAAGGGGAGGATTGGTTAGCCGCGATCGACATCAAAGATGCTTATTTGCACATTCCCATCTTTCCAGTCCACCAAAAATTTCTACGCTTTGCAGTAGAAGGGCGCCATTTTCAGTTCAGAGCCTTACCCTTCGGTCTGGCCACAGCACCACGAGTGTTTACAAAAATTCTGGCCCTTTATTGGCCAATCTAAGAACACAAGGTGTAATGATAATGGCATATCTAGATGACTTGTTGCTGATAGACCACTCAGTGAAAAAACTAGACGTGGTCGTTCACAAGACAATCAAGTATCTGGAATCTCACGGTTGGATTATCAACCGAGACAAGTCAGCCCTAAAAACCAGTCAAAAGTCTGGAATACTTGGGGCTAAGGTTGGATTCAGGCCAGAGAAAAATATTCTTGCCTCGAGGAAAGGTGTTGTCTTTGTAAGATTTGATCCACTTAGTGGGTACAAAAAAGACAGCCGTCCATACGCCTGTGCATGAGGCTGCTGGGAAAAATGGTGGCATCATTCGAAGCAGTACCCTACGGTCAATTCCATTCAAGGAATTTGCAAGGGGCCATACTGTCAGCCTGGAACAAAAAAGTTCAGGCCCTAGACTTACAATGTCCTTGTCCCCTTCCGTTCGCAAGAGCCTCCGTTGGTGGTTGGTTCCCCAGAATCTGGAAAAAGGGAAATCCTTCAGTCCGATTTCCTGGAAGGTGGTCACTACAGATGCCAGCCTTATAGGCTGGGGAGCAGTACTGGAGCAATGGTCTCTCCAGGGCAGATGGTCGGATGCAGAAAAGGCCCTGCCCATCAATCTCTTAGAGATACGAGCAGCCCGGTATGCCCTAGTAGCATGGACATCCAAACTCCAAGGGTCCCCTGTCAGAATTCAATCAGACAATGCCACGGCAGTGGCATATATCAATCATCAGGGGGGCACCAGGAGTCGTGCAGCCCAGAGGGAAGTAAATTACATCCTGAAATGGGCAGAAAGATATGTCCCAGCCATATCTGCGGTATTCATTCCAGGAGTGGAGAATTGGAAGGCGGACTTTCTAAGTCGCCAGCAATTATGCCCAGAGGAAGGGTCCCTTCACCCCGAGGTTTTCTGGACAATATGTCAGCGGTGGGGAACATCGGATGTAGATCTTCTAGCATCCAGATTCAATGCAAAGGTGGACAGGTTTGTCTCTCGGACAAGGGATCCCCTAGCTTGCGGCTCGGATGCCCTAGTGTTCCCTTGGGATCAGTTCAAGCTGATATATGCATTCACACCGCTACAATGGTTACCTCGATTACTCCGCAGAATCAGGGTAGAAAAGAAACCAGTGATTCTGGTGGCTCCAGCGTGGCCCCGAAGAGCGTGGTACGCGGAGATTGTAAAATGTCAGTGGGGAGTCCTTGGACTCTCCCACGTCGTCTGGACCTGCTTTCGCAAGGACCTATATACCACCCTTCCTTACCAGCCCTAGGTTTGATGGCCTGGCTATTGAAGCCCACATTCTAAAAAAGAGAGGGCTCTCTAATCCTGTGGTATCTACCATGATCAATGCCAGGAAGCCGGTATCCAGGCAGATCTACTATAGAATCTGGAAGGCGTACATCGCGTGGTGTGAGGCCAAGAAATGGCATCCACATAAGTACATAATAGGTAGGAGTCTGGACTTCCTACAGTGGGCTGTAGATAGGAAGCTTGCCTTGAGTACTATCAAAGGTCAGTTTTCGGCCTTGTCAATATTTTTTCAAAGGCCCTTGGCTTCACATTCACTAGTCAAACCTTTTAGATAAGGAGGCATGCGTATTAGTCCTCCGGTTAATATTCCCATATGTCCATGGGATCTAAACCTGGTTCTGTCGGTTCTACAGAAACAACCATTTGAACCATTACAGCATAGTTCCTTGGTTCTTCTCACCAGGAAATTGTTTTTTCTAGTAGCCATTTGTTCGGCTAAAAGAGTGTCGGAATTAGCAGCTATGTCCTGTAAAGAGCCATATCTGGTTATCCATAAGGACAGAGTAGTGTTACGTCCTCATCCAGCCTTTCTTCCTAAGGTGGTATCAAGGTTTTCATTTGAACCAAGATGTGGTTCTTCCTTCTTTTTTCCCCAAACCTAGTTCGGTAGAGGAAAAGTTATTGCATTCTTTGGATGTAGTAAGAGCAGTTAAAGCTTATCTAAAAGCCACTGCTCAGGTTCGCAGAACGGATACTTTGTTTATTCTACCGGAAGGCCCCAGAAAGGGTCAGGCAGCGTCAAAATCTAATTTAGCCAAGTGGATTCAACAGGTCATTATGCAAGCCTATGGCTTGAGAAGGAGACCGCCTCCGTTCAAAGTTAGAGCGCACTCCACGAGAGCAGTTGGAACTTCATGGGCAGCGCATCACCAGGCCTCCCTTGCTCAAATCTGTAAGGCCGCAACATGGTCTTCAGTACACACGTTTACTAGGTTCTACCAGGTGGACGTTAGAAGTCAGGAGGATGTCGCCTTTGGGCGCAGTGTGTTGCAGGCCGCAAAAGATCCTCATGTCTGATAGCGCTCAGCTTATGTATGGTGTATCCCCCCCCTCGTTGGGCATTGCTTTAGGACATCCCATTAGTAATGACTATGTCGCTCTGTGTCCCGTGATGTACGAGAGAGAAAATAGGATTTTTATAACAGCTTACCTGTAAAATCCTTTTCTTGGAGTACATCACGGGACACAGAGCTCCCACCCCTCTTTAGGGACACTTATTGCTTTGCTACAAAACTGAGGTGCTCCCGGATGGGAGGGGCTTATATAGGGGAGGGTACTTCCGGTTTTGGAAGTTGCCAGTGCCAGCACCTGAAGGTATCTATATAACCCATTAGTAATGACTATGTCGCTCTGTGTCCCGTGATGTACTCCAAGAAAAGGATTTTACAGGTAAGCTGTTACAACAAAAAGTAGAAAAATAGGATTTTTATAAGAAAAATCGAATAAACTCAATTTTAGTCATACATTTAGGCCAAAATGTATTCAGCCACATGTCTTTAGTAAAAAAAGTCAATAAGCGTATATTTATTGGTTTGAGCAAAAGTTATAGCGTCTACAAACTAGGGTACATTTTTCTGGAATTTACACAGCTTTTAATTTATGACTGCCTATCTTATTTCTTGAGGTGCTAAAATGGCAGGGCAGTACAAAACCCCCCCAAATTACCCAATTTTGGAAAGTAGAAACACCAAGGAAATTGCTGAGAGGCATGTTGAGCCCATTGAATATTTTTTTTTTTTTTTGTCGCAAGTGATTGAATAATGACTAAAAAAAAAAAAAAAATTACAAAAAGTTGTCACTAAATGATATATTGCTCACACATGCCATGGTTGTATGGAATTGCACCCCAAAATACATTTTGCTGCTGCTCCTGAGTACGGGGATACCACATGTGTGGGACTTTTTGGGAGCCTAGCCGCGTACGGGTCCCCGAAAACCAAGCACCGCCTTCAGGATTTCTAAAGGCGCAAATTCTTGATTTCACTCCTGACTACCTATCACAGTTTCGAAGGCCATAAAATGCCAAAATAGCACAAAACCCCCCCAAATGACCCCATTTAGGAAAGTAGACACCCCAAGCTATTTGCTGAGATGCATGGTGAGTATTTTACAGCTCTCATTTGTTTTTGAAAATGAAGAAAAAAATTTTTTTGAAAATTAAAAAAAAAAAAAATTTTTCTTCATTTTCAAAAACAAATGAGAGCTGTAAAATACTCACCATGCATCTCAGCAAATAGCTTGGGGTGTCTACTTTCCAAAATGGGGTCATTTGGGGGGGGTTTTGTGCCATCTGGGCATTCCATGGCCTCCGAAACTGTGATAGGCAGTGAGAAGTGAAATCAAAAATTTACACCCTTAGAAAGCCTGTAGGCGGTGATTGGTTTTTGGGGTCCCATACGCGGCTAAGCTCCCAAAAAGTCTCACACATGTGGTATTCCCGTACTCAGGAGAAGCAACAGATTGTATTTTGGGGTGTAATTCCACATATGCCCATGACATGTTTGAGCAATATATCATTTAGTGACAACTTTGTGCAAAAAAAAAAAAAAAAAAAAATTGTCGTTTTTCCGCAACTTGTGTCAACATATAAAATCTTCCATGGACTTGACATGCCTCTCAGTATATAGCCTGGGGTGTCTACTTTCCAAAATGGGGTCATTTGGGGGGGTTTTGAACTGTTCTGGCATTTTATACACAACATTAGGAAGCTTACATCCACTCTTCTAACCACTTGAAGGCAAAGCCCTTTTTCACACTTTTTGTTTACATGAAAACATATTTTTTTTTTTTGCAAGAAAATTATGTTGAACCCCCAAACATTATATCTATTTTTAAAGCAAAGGCCCTACAGATTAAAATGGTGGGTGTTGCAATTTTTTTTTCTACACAGTATTTGCGCAGCGATTTTTCAAACGCATTTTTTGGGGAAAAATACACTTTTTTTAATTTTAATGCACTAAAACACACTATATTGCCCAAATGTTTGATGAAATAAAAAAGATGATCTTAGGCCGAGTACATAGATACCAAACACGACAAGCTTTAAAATTTTGCACAAACGCGCATTGGCGACAAACTACATACATTTTTAAAAGCCTTTAAAAGCCATTACAGGTTACGCTGTTAGATTTACAGAGGAGGTCTACTGCTAA
Source organism: Rana muscosa (assembly GCA_029206835.1). Taxonomy (NCBI): domain Eukaryota; kingdom Metazoa; phylum Chordata; class Amphibia; order Anura; family Ranidae; genus Rana; species Rana muscosa. Next base: position 1,022,065,441 of record CM055116.1, read on the forward strand.
AATTACTTCCCTCGATCTGACCTTCGCGGTGATACCTCACATGCATGGTGCAATTTCTGTTTACATATGACGCCAGACCGACGCTTGCGTTCGCCATTGGGCAAGAGCAGGGCAGGACAGGGGGTGCTTTTTTTTTTTTGTATTAATTTTGCTATTTTATTTTTAAACTGTTGCTTCCATATTTATTTTTTATTTTTATTGATATCTCAGGGAATGTAAATATCCCCTATGATAGCAATAGGTAATGACAGGTACTCTTTTTTGAAAAAACTGGGGTCTATTGGACCCTAGATCTTTCCTCTGCCCTCAAAGCATCTGACCACACCAAGATCGGTGTGATAAAATGCTTTCCCAATTTCCCAATGGCGCTTTTTATATCCGGGGGGGGGGGGGACATTCCCTCCCACTGCTTGTAAAAGCAGTCCAGAGGCTAATTAGGCACTAGGATTGCTTTTACATGAAAGCCGGCCGCTGGCTGAAAAGAATGATACCAAGATACCTAAACCCACAGGCATCATTCTGGTATAAACATTCAAAGTCCAGCAACATACCAGTACGTTGCTGGTCCTTGTTGGACATGTATTGTAATCTTTTTTTTCATGCAGCCTGTTGGCTGAACGAAAAAAAAAAGATTGATCGGTGGGTATGCCCACCATTAGAATACCGCCCTTCATCCACCCACTTCTAATGATGGGCATACATGCACCATTTATATATGCCGAAGCATGGGGGCATCTTCCCGCAAAAGTTATGCCGCGTACACATGGTCAGACTTTTCCACGGGCAAGCCTCCGTCGGAATTTCGACCGTATGTACGCGGCATTAGGAGCAAAATCGCTCCTCCGCCCCTGCTGCCCCAATGCTTCGGCATATATGCTTTTTTTTTTTTTTTTTTGAACTGTGGTGGTGAAATCACCTCCTACAGCACTGGAGTCGCAGGGATCAGGCCTGTCTCTGCGAACGCTGCAGTTATGTGTTGTGTTTTGCAAGTGACAGTGATCGATCGATACTGCACTTGGGTGGCCTGGGCTGGACGGAGGGGCAAAACGCAGGTGCTAGCAGGTATCTGGGCTGATCCCGCTAACACTGCGTTTTTGGGAACCCTAAACTGCTGGGGACGCTAGTATAGATCTGATCAGATCAGATATTGATCTGTTCAGATACTATACCACTAAGGGAGGTGTATGCTTCACGCGTGGGTGTTAGCGTTACTGGCACTAACCTGACACTGCCTGGGGTGTGACGCAGACCCTCTCTGACGCTAAAACCTAATTGATATCACCCGCCGGGCGATCAGGGGGTTAAACCTTTATTGGGTTATATACGGCGGGTGCCCTGACACTATAAAAAGCAAACTAACCAGCGTCACCCGTAACACTTATATGGTGATTACTGGTGAAAGGGTTAACTAGGGGCAATTAGGGGGTTAAACCTTTATTAGGTAATATATGGGGGTACCTGACGCTATATAAAAACCTGACGGCGAACCTAAAAAAAAATTACTGTCTACCTATCGGCATCACCGACGCTAAGACATCGATCAGAAAAATTATCGCTTAGCGACGGCGGTGCTAGGGGGTGAAAGGGTTACCTGGGGGGCGATCAGGGGGTTAAACCTTTATTGGGGGGGGGTTAGGGGGCTACACTGGACCTAAAACTAAATGTAGTGACACTTTTACAGTCACAAATGTCACTGATTGCCGTGATCACTAAATAAATGGTCACTGCAATCAGTGACACTGTGGCTGGGGGGGCCTGGGTGGGCGATTTATGTACCTGTGTCCTGGTGTCAGTGTAGTGTTAGTGCACTAACCTGCATCTTCTCCTGTACGGCGCTCGGTATATGTGAGCGCCGCAGGAGAGATGACATCACTTCCTCCTGCCTGTGTAAACAGTACACAGGCAGGGGAAGCTCTCATTCGCCGGGAGCGATCGAGAGGGGGGCGGCCGGAATCGAACGGCCGTCCCCTCATGCCGGATCGCTCCTGAAGGTAAAACGACCACCCACTGTAAAGAAGGGGGTCCGATTGGACCCCCCAACTATACAAAGGCAATCACGTATTTGTACGTGATTCTGCCTGTCGGTGCCATTCTGCCGACGTATATTTACAGTGGGCGGTCGTTAAGTGGTTAAGCTGTAAAAAAACGCTCAAACGCAGCTGTAAAAACGTCCGTGGGCATGAGGCCTAATGGTATTAGGAGTTTTTTATTTACTACCGACATTGCTAATAGTCCTTTTCATTTAAACACATGTCAGCATTCCCACCCCTGTTCTTGTATATCTTGCTAAGTTTTTTTCTGCTGAGCAATCATGGTACCCCTTGCTGGCTTAATCATAGGAATGTACTTAAGTGTTGTTAAACCCAAATCAAAAATGTAATATATTGCAGCTTACAAGTCCTTAGATGTGGTGGCTGCATTAGTTTTTTATTTTTTAGACTTTTCCCCCTACTTCTGTTGACCTGGTCATCTGGCCAGTAACGCCTTGTTTGTGCCTCCACCCTGGATGGAGAAGCACAGGGGCACCTTTGGACATCCACATTCAGTCTAGGAGGAGGGGAGTGTTGAATGTACTTTACAGATTTGGATACACTAACAAATTGAAGCCAAACTCCAGCTCACACTTTGTAATCAGTTGCTTTTGGGTTTAATACCGCTTTAACCTGATGACGTTGATCTCTCCAAAGCTTACTTTTGGTACAAAAGCACATAGGACATTCTTTTTTTTAACAATTCGATCCTTAGGTATTAATGTGAGTTTTATTTAGCTTACTCATAGTTTTCCATTTCTCCATTTTATTGCAGTGTTTAGTTTCTTTTTTGATGACAAGTGTGGGTACAACAAAGAACATCTCCTGTTAAATGACAGAAGGGACACCGTGGAAAGCATACCCGGCCTTCCCCTGCTACTTGGAGCAGAGCGAGTACAAGTGGGCTGCTATATGTGCCTGGATTATATCATTGCTGATGTTGGCATAACTAAGGGAAAGTACTTCTGGGCCTTCTCTGTAGAGCCTTATTCATACATGGTCAAAGTTGGAGTTGGATCGGACATCAAATTGCAAGAATGGCTGCACAATCCTCGTGACATCAGCAGCCCAAGGTAGTGTATACAAAGCTTCCATTTTCATTAGCTTAATGTTTTAATAGCTAGTGTTCTGCTTCATAGTAGATGTGATTTGGGTGCTGTGAAACCTTACTTTAGCTAAAGTGTATTTGAATTTTATGGGCTGCACCACTAGTTAAAAAAAAAAAAAAAAACCTTTTTAAAGATGGTTTTGTTTTTGAAAAACCAGTGTCATGTGATTTTGCATTTTTCTGATTTGTAGTCTAGATTTCCAATGCTAACATTTGCTTTTACAGGTATGATCAAGACAGCGGCCATGACAGTGGGAGTGAAGATGTTGCCTTTGATGCATCTCAACCATTTACCTTGGCAACTATAGGAATGAAGAAGTTTGTTATCCCAAAGGCCTCTAATGTTTCAACAGCTTATAATGAACGCACCATACCCCTTCCTAGCCGAATTGGGATCTGCTTGGACTATGATAAAGGAAAAGTTGGCTTTCATGATGCAGATACCATGGAATGCCTTTATGAGAGGGACGTTGACTGCATTGGAACAATGTATCCTGCTTTTGCCTTGATGGGAGGTGGAGTCATTCGTTTGGAGGAGGTCATGTCTGCGAAGCAACTGGACTATTCTCAAGAAATGTAGTATAGAAATATTGAAAATGATCAGATGCTTTTTGAATGTCAATGTTTTGTTTGCACTGGTCTGTTTCTTTTAAATGTAGTTCCAATGTTTGACTCCTGCCTGGTGACCAGTAGTCTTTTGGCCAGGATTGCGTGTTTGTATAGGCCTTCAAAACAACCGACTGAAAAGGGCTATTGTAAAACTTTTAGATTTACAGTGAAATGTCAGTTTGTTTTAACTTTGGACATCACCTTCATCTTTTTGAATTATCATGAATATCCTTTTAACAGAATTCATCATATTTAAGCGGTTTTTAATTTGTAGTCGGTACAATTAAATTTATGCTGATTTACAGTGCTCACCATACACCGCATTCATCAATTTAGTAGAAACTTGCAGGGAAATTTGGTTTTAAAGCAAACTTAATGTCTCCTTGATTCTTCCCTTCCTCCATGAATCCCCCAAGCATTCATTTACTCTTGGACCCACCACTCCTGGCTCTGTTGGGTTTTAGGTGTTAGAATGGAGGTGCTGTTGCAAGTGTGTTTTGGCAGGTCCGCAGTTTGGTTGACTGTGGCTTACTTCCAGCACCTGCAGTTAAGCTACATCTGGATTGGTGGTTAAGTAGATAAATGTTTTAAAGCCATATTAAGTTGGGGAAACATGGTGGGACGAATGGGTGTTGACATGTGAAATAAATGCAAGATTTTAAGCCCTCTTTACATCTATTCACTAAGGAAGAGTATAAGGTGAAATCAGTATGTATATTTATTTGTTTTTCACTTGTTTCTAGTTCACTTCTTTTCTTAATGCTGTTCTCCCTCAAACACACTGTCTTTTTTTTTTCTGTCCTTTTTTTTTTTTATATGTTGTGTGATCAACCTTTCAGCCTTATTAGTAGTACAATATAACCAAAAACACTGGGCACAAAAATGTAACACAATAGGTAAAGGTACATGAAATAGGTTTACGTATTTATGAGGAAAACAGTAGTACTGTATGACTTGATGGGAGTTTTGGGATTGTAACTACAGAATGTAAAGTGTGTTGTGGGAACCTTTTTAAAGTATTTTATTTTGGGAATAAGTACCAAACATCTACTCCCATGGTGCCTCAGTATCTTGGAAAGGAAGCTCGTCTGGTAACAACTAATCCTCCTTTCAGGTCCTAGCATACATTGACAAATGACAATTGGAAATTTAGCTAAGGGGCAACCCTTTTTTTCCTTTATGGAGTAATCTGGCCAGTAGTAACACTACATTCCTGGAGTAAAATCTTAATGTCCTTTTTTACATGCTAGCTTAGATGTAGGCACAATTAAAAATAAATAACACTAAATGTTTCGTTTCACACTTTCACTTTACAAAACACATATTTTGTATGTTTTGTGGCACTGATTCACTCACAACATTACACTGCTTTTAGTGACTTGTTTTTTCATATATAGGTTTATGGGTACTTGTAATTTATAAATTTTGCTTTATTGCAAGCTGAGCTGTGAAAGGATGTAGGCACGTGAAATGCAGTTTGTTCAGATAGTGTGATGTCTATACAGAACAGACTTGGCACATGGTATGACTTTTTATGCATTACAACTGAGGGGACGTAGCTGTGATCCTTGGTTATTTGGCACTTTATAGCATAGACTGCTGCATACTATGCAACGTTATAATAATGTACAATTACGCTGCTAAACTGTAACTAATGGGTACTACTGTTATGAAATATACATTATGCAAATCTTGAATCTTTTAAGTCTTTTACTGTTGAGGCATTTCAGAGTAAAAATACTAAGTGTTTGTTTTTATTTGTATAAAGTAATAAAATTTCATTTTATAAAGTGTATTTGTTTGTTAATTACAGCACTTTTTATTGTTTTCCATAAGGAATATCAAAATCGGCCATATAATTGCCTGTTTCTGAATGTGAGGTGTTTGGCCATTGGCAGCTCTTCGTTTATATTTAAAAAAAAAAGGGCTGGGAAAAAAATCGATTTTAATCTTGAATCGTGTTTTGAGTTCAAATCGATTCAGATTTGAAGAAAATCGATTATTTATTTTTTTTTCCTTCAAAGTTTCCGTAGCAGGGCTGCAGGGGGTGTATCCAGAATGGCACTGGGCGGCGTTACCCCAATTACATCTACTCGCTGCAGCTGCCACGAGTAGATGTAATGTAACACTAACCGCAAGCCGCCGTCTGCCTACCTGATAAGTGTGTCATGCAGACAGACGGCGGCCATTGCAGTGTCCAAAAGCCGCGCCTCCCGAGTCCTCGTCTGTGATAGGCGGAACACTCAATTTCACAGCAGGCAGTGTTCAGCCTATCACGGACATCCTCTCATCCTCGTCTGTGTTATGAGGATGAGCGGATGTCCATGATATGCGGAACACTGAATGCTGGGAAATTGAGTGTTCCCCCTATCACAGACGAGAAGGAGGCGCGGCTTTTGAATACTGGAATGGCCGCCGGTGTAGCAGTAAAATCCGTATCCCATGAAAATCTGCATCAGGTACGGGCACAGTGAGGCACGGGCACAGTTCAATTCAACTAAGAGTAACCTCGATTTTTTGTTTTATCTAAATCCAAATACAGTATTAATAATTTGGATGTTTAACAATCTTTGTTGCACACTGACTTTGCAGTTAGAGAAAGGGTTTGCCTTTGCAATTTTGTTTTGTTGATGCACTTTAATTAATACAATAAAAAAAAAAATCGAATCGTAAATCGAATTTTTTATAAAAAAAAATCGCAGATTTTTTTTTGGGGGGGGGGGGGAAATCGCCCAGCCCTATTTGAAACCCACAATATCTGCCAATGCTGCTGGCTATTCTCATTTCTATAGTCTGGGAGCCAGAGAAACAATGTTCCTGTACAACTGGCTTAGACTGAGATCTATGATCCGTGGAACACATTCTACCCTAGTCATTTGGATTAAATGACAGACTCCTGAATTTTAAATTACTGTCCTGTGGTGGTTTAACGAAAAGATCCTGGGTCTACTATAATTCTAATGTTTAAATTATAGTTACTGGACAAGATAAATACAGAATACATGGGTTGGGAAAGATTTAAAGTATATCTAAGACAAAATATTTTTAGTTTTGGTCAGAGTTGAGATTGGATACCACCAATGTCGAGGTTTTTTTATTTTTTAAACTATGTGTTGGGGGGGAATTTTCCTTTCTAGCCAAATTATGGTTTGCCTGGACTATGATAAAGGAAAAGTTTGCTTTTATGATGCAGACACCATGAAATGCCTTTTATGAACAGGACGTAGACTGCATTGGAACAATGTATCTGACTGTTGCCTTGATGGGAGGTGGAGTCATTCGTTTGGAGGAGGTAATCCGTGCAAAGCAACTGGACTAGTCTCAAATGTAGTATAGAAATACAAAAAGCATCTCATTTTTTATATGTCCATGTTTTTCATTTGCACTGGTCTTTCTTTTAAATGTAGTTCTACCGTTTTGATTCCTGCCTGGTGACCGGTAGACCTTTTTTTTTGGCCAGGATTGCGTGCTTGTCTAGGCCTTCAAAACAACAGACTGAAAAGGGCTATTGTAAAACTTAGATTTACAGTGAAATGTCAGCTTGTTTTAACATTGGTCATCATATTAATCTTTTGAATTATCATGAATATCCTTTTAACAGAACTCCTCATATATATTTAAGCGTTTTTATTTGTAGTCGGTAAAATTTAAGTTATGCTGATACAGTGCTCACCATACTCTGCATTTATTTAGTAGAAACTTGCAGGGTAATTTAGTTTTAAAGTAAACCTAATGTCTCATTGATTCTTCCCTCCCCTCTTTTGATGATCTAAGCCTTCATTTACTCTTGGACTACCACTCCAGGCTCTATTGGGTTGTAGGCATTAAATTACTGTCCTGTTTTTTTTTTAAATTGCTGTCCTGTGGTGATTTGACTAAAAGATCCAGGGTCTACTATAATCCTAATGTTTAAAATATATTTGAACCTTTTAACCACTTCGCGCCCGGGCAATGCTCAAAAGACATCTGCATTGCGGCACTCCATTGCTGAGAGAACGTCCATGGACGTCCTCCAGTTTACTCCCTCCCCGTGCCGCACCGCTAGCACGCATCGGGGAAAATTTGTGTTGGCCGTGTCCCTTGGACACAGCCAATCAGAGGCCATTTAGCACTCAATCTTGCTGTCATATGAGAGATGAATTCAAATGTAAACATGAGATCATCTCTCATTGCCGGCTTTCTCTCCTCACACAGAGACCGCGTGTGAGGAGGGAGAGAGTCTGTGCTGCAGATCTGTGAGTGAAAAGTATTGTAAAAGTAAAAAAACAGTGCCCACAGTATCAGCGTCACCAGTGCCCAGTATCGGCGTCACCAGTCATCACCAACAATGGCTAAAAGATTATTTTCAGCCGAGGAGGCGTACGATATTCTTGCGGCCGACAGGAGCAATGGGGAGCTCTCCGATTGGGATTTCTCCGCAAATTCAGATTGAGTCTGACGTTGACTATGAGCCTATACTAAGCAGTGGATCAATGACAGCCGAGGAGGGCCCGCCTGCCAGATGAAGACCTTCTGCTGAGGAGGCAGTGCCATCTACCACCACTGCAGTACCTCGGCAAGCAAGGCCACGTACCAGTGGGGTGTCACCTCAGTCCCAAAGGGTTAGGTCCCATGCCAGCCTTCCCTATTCCTTTCAGTACCCCTTGTGGCTTCCTCCTAATTCAGGAGAAGCTAACATATTCCCCCTTTTACTGCCCAGCCAGGAGTCCAGTTGGATACAGAAAACTTTTCCCCGATTTGACTTTTTCAATTGAATTTTTACGGAGGACATGCTTGCATCAATTGTGGCCCAGTGCAACCTATGTGCCCAACAATTCATAGCAAGCAACCCAACGTTCTCTTATAATAAAAAAGAAAAAATGGCGCAAAATGAGTTCTAGGCAGAGTATATAATAATAAAGAGTCAATGAATATAAATGTTGTAAGCACCAGCGGCAGCTACCATGAGCAGAAGCAGGCTCTGTAAAATATGATGCAAAAGAGAAAGGTGTGCCAAACTAAGTGCAGTAAAACAGTCTTTAATGGCAAAATTATATAAAAACCAGCCAAATGGCTACTCACAGGATGCAGGACAAATTAAAGCATGTAAGGGGTTAATAGTGGTCCGGAGTCATCTAAGGCGGTCCTCAGGGGAGATGTAAGTTCCAGATGACAGAAGTTGCTGAAGATGGCTGAAGGCAGGAAGGCTGGAAGCAGGTTGCGGTGTCAGCAGGGGAAGTCAAGGCATCCAAGCTGCAGGTGATGTGAGAAGCCCTGTATCGCTGGGATGGACAGGAAACAACCAGGAAGCTGCAGTTCAGCGTGGAGCGCAGCGCGCCGTCGGACCGGAAGTGACGTGGGGATAGAACGGACCAATGGGATGACGCGTTTCACAGCATCCGCTGTTTCATCAGATCCATGGAAGGCATTATAATAGGTGGATGTAATATAGTTGAGAGATGTGGCGTGATTGGTTGAAAACCTACTAGCAGGAGTATATCAGCAATGTGATTGGTTAAAGGAGAGATAATGACAGAGTTATGTGAGAAGTGCAGGGGGGGGGGGGGAAGGAGGAGAGGGACAAGATAGAATGGTTGGCAAGGGAGATTTATATTATAGTATGTGGGAGAACAAAATAGAAATGGGAAAAAAAGATATATTAAGAATTATTAGTGTGGTGGTGAACAGCGCTAGGATGGAAAAATTATATAATAATAATGAATGTAAGTATTGTATTAATATATAGGAGAAAGAACAGCACTATTATGGGGAACATATATGGATAAGATTATTATAGGGGAACTATTGGGGGGTACATTTGAAAGGCTGTATATAGGATGGGAACGACTAGGGGTACAATATATATGGGTACAATATATATAGGATGGGAGCAAGAACAAATTGGTGTGGACAAGGGAAAGGGAGGGGAATGGGGGGGGGGGTGTTTTTAGGGGGTAGGGGGGAAAAAGGATAAGGGAAATTATGTATTATATTACGGGGGGAAAAAAAAAAGGGGGGGGAAAGATGGAAGAAAGGACATGATGGGACATGATGGGAAAGCAGATGGGATAAATCAATGCAATGAATGATAAGCAGGGCTATCATGTATAAGTAGTAAAGGGGTATGATCATTACAAAAGTAAATATCTGATACATTGTATCGAAAGTGCACATACATATATATACATACACACATGTACAGAGAAAATATACACATATGTTATCCATACATATATATATATATATATATATATACATATATATAAGGTGCATGCAGAATGCGCGCAAGAAAATACAATATAACAAGTCAAAGCTTATTACCAAGAAAGGTGCATAACAAATAGTATAAGGGATATACCAAAGGAGCAAGCAGCATGAATAGTTACAGATCTACACGAGCAAAACGGTGTGCATATATGCATATAAATAGGCAAACATGTGAGTTGTGAAAAATATATATATATATATACATACATACACATATGTGTGTGTGTATGTATGTATATATATATATATATATATATATATATATATATATATACACATCTCTGGTGGATATGGAATGGACGGGCAGCAAAGAGAAAAATTGGTTATTAGGAAATGAAAGCTTATTATAAAGAGTTATGTAAAACTCTAAAAAAATAGAATAATAATAATAAAATCTGAATAAAATCAAAAATAAAAGAATATTTTTGGGATAAAAATTATTAGAATCAAATAGAATGGACAAACTAGTGTATGGGTAAAAAGACGCACAAGAAATCGCACAGATGAAAAATTGCGATTTATAAAATGGTGGTAATGCAGGAATATTAGATAATGTTGTTGGTTTCAATTTCTTCGTTAAGGCCATTAGGTGACATGGTATTCAAAGAATAAATCCAATAAGTTTCCTGTCTGCACAGGCGTTGGAATCTTTCTATCGCAGTTGGAGTTTCTGGTATTGCCTCGATAGCCCAGACCTGGAGGGCGCTGATATCTTGGTGATGATGTGTTGCAAAGTGACGTGCCACGCTGTATTTGGGATTGTTCTTTTGAACTGCACGGCGGTGTTCTCCAAATCTGGTACATAGAGCTCTGATGGTTCTGCCTACGTATAGTAGGCCGCATGGACAGGAAATACAGTACACTACATACGTGGTAGAGCAGTTGTAAAAGGAGCTAAGATTGAAAGTCTTACTGTTGGCCTTAAAAGTTTTTTGGCCATGGGTAACATGAGAGCAGGTAAGGCATAGGGCCTTTTTGCATTGCTACATCCCTACAATGGGAATTAAGGTGAGCTGTTTGAGCATGTAGTTTTTATGATGATTTGATATTTAGGTTTTGCTAGGGGCGATCTTGCTTTTGATGTTGGGGGCCCTTTTGGTAAGCTAACTTGGGAATAGCTGACACAGATTTTGATAGGTAGGGGTCTTGGGTGAGAATGCTCCAGTGTTTCTTAAAAATATTCTCAATTTTTTTGTGTTTGGCGTGGTACTGGGTAATGAAACGAGTTGTAGGTTCAGTGTTGGATTTTTTGGGGAGGGGCAGGGACTCTTGTTGATAGGTGGTACGAGCTTCTTCAATCAATTGGGGGGGATATCCTTTCTCGATGAATTTGTTTTCGAGTGAAGTACTTAGAGATGTATAATCTTCTAATCTAGTGCAGTTGCGGCGGAGTCGATTGAATTGACTCTTAGGGACATTGTTGATCCACATGGGATGGTGGCAACTAGAAAAATGTAAGTAGGAATTTCCTGCTGTGGGTTTAGTGAAATTTTTTGCGAAAATTGAGTTATCTATCTGGAAGAGCTCGAGGTCTAAGAAGCATAATGATGCAGGGTCCATGGTTAAGGTGAAAGTTAGACCAAAATTGTTGCAATAAGTTAAGAATTCTTTGACTGAAGTGGTGGGCCCATCCCAAATGATGATAATGTCATCTATATAGCGACCGTAAAAAATAAGGTTGGCTGCAAAAGGATTGTTGGTGTCAATGAATCTGGACTCCCATAGTCCCATGGTGAGGTTAGCGTAGCTTGGGGCAAAATTGGCGCCCATAGCAGTACCTTGCTTTTGGAGATAAAATTCTCCTCCTGATAGGAAATAGTTGTGCTCAAGACAAAACCGGGTGGCCAAAAGGATGAAGTCTATTTGTGTAGTATTGAGATTGGGGTCGTCTTTCAGAAAATGGGCAACTGCTTCGAGTCCTATGGAATGTGGTATAGATGTATAAAGAGAACATACATCTAGGGATACCCAGATATATGATGGTTCCCAAGTGTAAGGTTTCAATAAATCAATTAAATGAGTACCGTCACGAATGTAAGACGGAAGAGCTTGGGCTAAAGTTTGAAGAAAATGGTCGCTATAGAGAGAAAAACTAGTAGTGATGCTGTCCATGGAGGCAACGATAGGGCGGCCCTGCGGGTTGGAGATATCTTTATGAATTTTAGGTAGATGGTATAGGTAGGGAACTTGGAAGAACGGTTTCAAAAAGAAGGCAGCCTCTAGTTTTGTTCAGTATTCCATCCGTGCAAGCTTGTTTGATAATGGTGGTGGCTTCTTCTGTGAATTTGGGCAATGGGTCAGTTTTCAGTTTTACATATGTGTTTTTATCAGAGAGAAGTCGAGTGGTCTCTTTTGTATAGTTGTTTTTATCTTGTATCACTATCCCTCCTCCCTTATCGGCTGATCTAATGATGATATCAGGGTTGGCACTCAAAGATTTTAAAGCTTGGTATTCAGGTGGACTGAGGTTGTTATTGAACCGTTGAACTTTAGAAGATTCCGATGTGCATAGGTCGCTGAGTTCTTTAAAAACTACTTGATAAAAGGTTGACAGATAGGAACCTTTCGACTGAGTGGGATAAAAAATGGATTTGGGTCTAAAGGGAGTGTGAACTATAGAAGGATTAGATTGGGTGTATTGTGACCAAACTATCAGGTCATCCTCTTCATCCACATTCCATAGGTCACATAAATTTTGGATGGCTTGTGCGTCCGCAGAGGAATCTGCTGGATCAGGTGTAATATTGAGGGGAGTAGTTGATGAGGAAATGGTGTTGGCAGCTTTCATGTTAAAATGACGTTGGAGAGTGAGGTTGCGAATAAATTTATTGAGATCCTTAAACATGGTAAAGGAGTTGGGGAGAGTGGTAGGAGCAAAGTTTAAGCCTCTGGCTAATAATGAAGATTCATGAACAGTGAGACCGAGAGAGGATAAATTGTAGATTTTTACAGTTTTCTCTGTTTGTCCGGACGGGATTGGTTGAGGTTTGTGTTTGCCCCCTCCTCTTCCTTTTTCCTCTTCTATGTGCTTTCTTTTGGCTTTTAGAGGAAATGTACTGAGCAGAGGGGTCAGCACTAAAAAAGGAGAAACAGCAGGGACAGATGTTGGTGAACCATGGAGTGTAGTAGTGGTGACATCTATGGGTGTAGATCTGGCTGAGTCATGAGAGTCCATAATAGGTGTTATGTTTGGTATATCCTGAGGGGCTGGGACCACAGACAGCTGAATAGCAGAGGGAAGAGTATTTTTTGGTTCAATAATTAGAGGACTTTCTGTGGATGTGATGGTAAGGGAGGGAAAAGGAGTGGGAATGGGTGTCACTGTAGGAAGTGGCTTAAGTCCATAGGCAGTGGCTGTAGCAGTAGAGCAGGGTAAGGGGAGGTCAGAAGTACCTCTCAAGAGGGGAGGGATAGATTTAGGCTTGGGTAAAGATAAGGATAGGAGGGATGGGATTAAGGAAGGGGATGGATGGGAGACATTCCGTTTCCAATTGAAGACCCTTTTGTTGTTGTAATCGTCCAGATCTCTACGGAATTTCCCTAATTTATTTTGTATGAGGGAATCTTCACTTTTTTTTGGTATTTATTTTGAAAGTTTTATACCATTCAAGGGGCAAAGAGGGGTAAGAGCAGTGGAGTTTAGAAATATTGTCCTTGATTTTATCTCTAAGAATATGGTAGCGTTGTTCTCTATGATTAATTAAAATAGTAATCCACTTTTGGGTGCAAAATTCAGCTATGTTCTCCCATTCTGTACGTGATTCAATCTCAAGGAAAGAGCACCCCTTAAGAACACGTAGTCCGCGAGGGGAGATTTTGGATGAGAAATATTGTTTGAGAAAGAAACAATCCCACCATTGTTGATTGGCCGATATGGTGAGATCCTCTAAACGTCTCATTCATATGCATGTGTCCCTATACTTTACATCCGGCCATGTACGGGAGTGGACATGGGGACTGAAAAGAGTGGGAGGAAATAAAGTATAAAAATCATCCAATAAATCATATTTATGTTGTTTTTCTATTTGTTCGATAATGTCCATATTAAAAAACGGTATGTAGAGAGGGAGGGGGGGACAAATTCCACTGTAACTTGATGGGAACAGTAGAATAATATGCAATAAATGGTAACTGAAGGGTCTCAATGAGAAAAAGAAGAAGACGTGGCTCTCAGGAGCCAGTCTCCTGAAAGATATTTTACTTTTGAATTTTATTCCTTTGGGAATTTTATTTTATTTTTGAGACCTTCAATCAACTGTCGGCTGGGCAACAGGTTGGGTACACTAGTATCCTCGTAGTCTTCCCTGTCCGACCATCGAGCGTGCTGATCCTCGCCTTGCGTGCGTGAGACTCAGTTCACGACATACCCCATGGCTCCAGGGGTGGCCGGGTTGCTTTCATGCTCCCACGGTCCTCTCAAGATTGAACAGTACCTACTGTATCTCTCGCGGTTGACCGGGCCGACAGCTACGCAGTACGACTCTGTGATAGGTCTGTCTGAAACAAGCCAGTGAGTCCCTCTAATGGCACCGAGGGTGTTCTCCAAGGTGCGTGTGGGACGGGTAAGTAGTCTCTCCTGGAAAGAAGGTGAGTACATGCTGGCTGTGTTTCTGTGTGTGGGGGGTTCTCCCTGTCTCCCCACTGTTATGCTGCTCTCTGCACCCTGTACTGGTGCTGTGCTGTGTGGGGATACTTGGGGGGTCGTTCTGCCCTGGGGGGGGGGGGGCCCGCTCTATGCTGTTTTTACTGATGGAAAGTGTTCTGGAGGACTTGTGTGGTGTTTTTGTGTGTGCCATTGGCGTGGTATTTTAAATTAAAAAAATGTGCCATCGGCTATTTTGCCGCGGCTCAGGTACAAGCGCCCGGCGGCCATTTTCTTGTAGCCGCAGCACTTTTAGTTTCGGTTTCGGCCTCTAGCGGCGCTGCTGAACGGCGCAAAATACTTTCTCCTCACAGCTTCCTCACTCTCCTCAGGCTTCACACCACGCTACAGCGCGGCTCATACAGCGGAACCGAGTGGTCTCTAAAGGGTGGTGAGTCCTCCGGGTATCCCCTCCTCTGCCTCAGCGCAGCCAGTGGGTGGACTGTACTATTCACTGTTATAGTGAATAGGGTCTCAGAGGGTGGCAAAAAATGGAGTCTGGTAGAGCCTGCTTCTCCTCACTTGCCAGAGGCAACTGGCAGTGCTCCTGCACCTGCGGTCCCTATGGACCAGTTGTCGGCAGTCCTGGAATCATTCCTTGTCAAGCTGGAAGCGGTGTGGGAACGCACGGGGGCTGTAAAGCGCCCTCTCCCCACACAATCTCCTTATGGGGAGTGCTCTGAGTCAGATATGGGCCTAGCTACTGCTGCTCAGGTCCCTAATTCTGAGGAGGTTGATGTATTTAGTCAGGACATTCCTTGTGAGGAAGACCCCTGTCTTGAACCACCAACTGACAGGGTGCTTGTGAGTGAACTCATTGATGCTGTGAGGGATGATCTCAAGCTGAATATTGAGGCTGAGGAACCTCAGGTGGACACTATGACCTTTTGGTTCTTTAAAAGCCGTGTCTTCAAAAAAGGTTTTCCATATGTGCCTTTTTTTGATACATACATTGACCAGGTCTGGGATAAGCCGCAGAAGACTTTGACGGTCCCACGGCGCATAGCCTTGCGGTCCCCCTGCAAAGAGGACCTGGTTAAGAAGTGGGCTCAACCCCCGGTGGTCGACCCCCCCGGTCGCCCGTTTGAATAAGGCCACTATGCTCCCAATGGAAGAGACTCCTGCATTTTTAAGGATCCCGCTGACAGGAGGTTAGAGGGGGCGTGTAGAACTATGTTCACCTTATTGGGGGCAGTCTTACGCCCTATAGTGGCGGCAACGCTGGTGTCTCAGACACTCACAGGCTGGGCACGGATTTTGCACCAGACGGTGCAGGAGCATAATCTCCCTCCTGAAACCATTGCCCTGTCTCAACAGCTTGCGTAGGGTTTGGTCTTCGTGTACGATGCCACTGTGGATGCGACCCCTTTAATCGTCGCCTTATCTGGCTGAAATGCTGGTCAGCCGACCTAGCTTCCAAAAAGCTCCTGGCTGACTTGCCCTTTTTAAGGGTGGTAGACTGTTTGGAGCCGCCCTGGATGACATTATTAAGAACGTCACAGGAGGTAAGAGCACCTTCCTTCCCCAGTCTATTAAGGGAAAGGAGCCCCACCGCAGGCCGGGCCCTTCCTTTCCGGCGAAGAAGTTGTTTTTTTGTCAGTCAGTTTCCACGGGCAAGCCCACCCAGACTGAAAAAAGTGCGGCTGTGGGGACAAAGACGTCCCTGGGTGCGTAAGCCTACCAAGCAAGCTCCCAAGTCCACCGCATGAAGTCTTGCCCCTGCCCGACTCTGGGGTGGGGGGACGTCTTCGCAAGTTCTCGGTGCGGTGGACCTCCCGGATCTCCGACCGGTGGGTGTGCGAGGTGGTCACCTCGGGATACAGGATAGAGTTCCGCTCGGGGCCCCCAAACAGGTTTTTTCCTTCGAACCTCCCTCTCCTTCCGGGCGGCCCTCTTGGGGGCCGTACAGGATTTGCTCGGGCGCGGAGTAATTGTGCCGGTTCCGTCACGAGAGGTTTCAGGGGTTTTACTCAAACCTGTTTGTTGTCCCGAAAAAGGATGGGGTTCGGCCAATCCTGGACCTCAAGGCCTTGAATGCCTATGTGAGGGTACAAAAATTCAGGATGGAATCCATTCGCAAGGTGATCACGACCCTCCAACAGGGGGCTTTTTTGGCGTCCTTGGATATCAAGGACGCTTACTTGCACATCCCAATCTGCGCAGGCCACCAGAAGTTTCTGCGCTTTGCCATAAGCGAAGTCCACTATCAGTTCGTGGCCCTTCCCTTCGGCCTGGCATCAGCACCACAGGTTTTTACCAAGGTGCTGGCCCCGGTTCTAGCTTTGCTGAGACAGCGAGGAATTTGTTATCGTGGGCTATCTAGACGATCTCCTTCTCAGAGCAGAAAATGGCTCAGAATTGGAGGAAAATGTGACGATAGTCAGTCAGACCCTCCGGGACTTCGGATGGGTTCTGAACACGCAGAAGTCTGCTCTAGCCCCGACTCGGCGCTTGGAGTATCTGGGTCTGATCCTGGACACTTCGGCATCAAAGGTGTTTCTACCCTCAGAGAAGTTACTGACACTTCGGTCAGCAGTACGGGTTTTGTCGTCCCGAAAGTGGTCGTCAATTTGCTTCTGCATGAGAGTCCTGGGACTGATGGTGGCCTCCTTCGAGGCGGTTCCGTATGCCCAATCACACACTTGGGCATTGCAGAAAGGAATTCTGTCGGTTTGGGACAAGTCCCCATTGTCTTTGGATCTTCAGATCCAGGTGAGTCACTCTGTCAAGGCGTCCCTGACATGGTGGCTGAGGTCCCCGGCTCTTCAGGCCAGGAAATCGTTCCTCCCCATCCACTGGACGGTGATCACAACGGACGCCAGCCTGACGAGTTGGGGAGGAGTGTGGGGAGTCCTGTCAGCTCAGGGGCTCTGGACTCCAGCCGAATCTTGTCTCCCAATCAACGTCCTGGAATTGCGGGCGATCAGACTGTCTCTCCGCTTGGTCAAAGAGGCTACAGGGCCACTCGGTCAGGATCCAGTCGGACAACGCCACGGCCGTGGCGTATGTCAACCATCAGGGGGGCACTCGGAGCCCGGCTGCGGCATCCGAGGTCGCCCACATCCTGAGATGGGCGGAAAGAAGCGTGCCGGCGCTGTCGGCTGTTTACATTCCGGGCGTAGAAAACTGGCAGGCGGACTATCTGAGCCGCCAGTCCCTGGACCAGGGGGAGTGGTCCTTGCATCTGGAAGTGTTTCACCTCCTTTGTCAACGATGGGGCACTCCGGATGTGGACCTGATGGCGTCTCGACTCAATCGCAAGGTGTCGAGGTTTGTGGCCCGGTCCAAGGACCCCTGGGCGGATGCCTCAGACGCGTTAGTGACCCCGTGGGGTCGGTATCGCCTGATAACAGGATTTTTATAACAGCTTACCTGTAAAATCCTTTTCTTGGAGTACATCACAGGACACAGAGCGGCATAGTCATTACTATGTGGGTTATATAGATACCTTCAGGTGCTGGCACTGGCAACTTCCAAAACCGGAAGTACCCTCCCCTATATAAGCCCCTCCCATCCGGGAGCACCTCAGTTTTGTAGCAAAGCAATAAGTGTCCCCAAAAGAGGGGTGGGAGCTCTGTGTCCCGTGATGTACTCCAAGAAAAGGATTTTACAGGTAAGCTGTTATAAAAATCCTATTTTCTTTCTCGTACATCACGGGACACAGAGCGGCATAGTCATTACTATGTGGGATGTCCTAAAGCAATGCCCAATGAGGGGGGGGGTACACCATACATAAGCTGAGCGCTATCAGACATGAGGATCTTTTGCGGCCTGCAACACACTGCGCCCAAAGGCGACATCCTCCTGACTTCTAACGTCCACCTGGTAGAACCTAGTAAACGTGTGTACTGAAGACCATGTTGCGGCCTTACAGATTTGAGCCAGGGAGGCCTGGTGATGCACTGCCCATGAAGTTCCAACTGCTCTCGTGGAGTGCGCCCTAACTTTGAACGGAGGCGGTCTCCTTCTCAAGCCATAGGCTTGCATTATGACCTGTCGAATCCACTTGGCTAAAGTAGATTTTGACGCTGCCTGACCCCTTCTGGGGCCTTCCGGCAGAATAAACAAAGTATCCGTTCTGTGAATCTGAGCAGTGGCTTTTAGATAAGCTTTAACTGCTCTTACATCCAAAGAATGCAATAACTTTTCCTCTACCGAACTAGGTTTGGGGAAAAAAGAAGGAAGAACCACATCTTGGTTCAAATGAAACCTCGATGCCACCTTAGGAAGAAAGGCTGGATGAGGACGTAACACTACTCTGTCCTTATGGATAACCAGATATGGCTCCCTACAGGACATAGCGGCTAATTCCGACACTCTTTTAGCCGAACAAATGGCTACTAGAAAAATCAATTTCCTGGTTAGAAGAACCAGGGAAATATGCTGTAATGGTTCAAATGGTTGTTTCTGTAGAACCGACAGAACCAGGTTTAAGTCCCATGGACATATGGGAATATTAACCGGAGGGCTAATACGCATCACTCCTTGTATAAAGGCTTTGACTAGTGAATGCGAAGCCAAGGGCCTTTGAAAAAATATTGACAAGGCCGAAATCTGACCCTTGATAGTACTCAAGGCAAGCTTCCTATCTACAGCCCATCGTAGGAAGTCCAGAATCCTACCTATTACGTATTTACGTGGATGCCATTTCTTGGCCTCACACCAGGCGATGTACGCCTTCCAGATTCTATAGTAGATCTGCCTGGATACCGGCTTCCTGGCATTGATCATGGTAGATACCACAGAATTGGAGAGCCCTCTCTTTTTTAGAATGTGGGCTTCAATAGCCAGGCCGTCAAACCTAGGGCTGGTAAGGAAGGGTGGTATATCGGTCCTTGCGAAAGCAGGTCCGGACGATGTGGGAGGGTCCAAGGACTCCCCACAGACATCTTTACAATCTCCGCGTACCATGCTCTTCGGGGCCACGCTGGAGCCACCAGAATCACTGGTTTCTTTTCTACCCTGATTCTGCGGAGTAATCGAGGTAACAACTGTGACGGTGGGAATGCATATATCGGCTTGAACTGATCCCAAGGGAACACTAGGGCATCCGAGCCGCAAGCTAGGGGATCCCTTGTCCAAGAGACAAACCTGTCCACTTTTGCGTTGAATCTGGATGCTAGCAGATCTACATCCGGTGTTCCCCACCGCTGAAATATTGTCCGGAAAACCTCGGGATGAAGGGACCATTCCCCTGGGCATAATTGTTGGCGACTTAGAAAGTCCGCCTTCCAATTCTCCACTCCTGGAATGAATACCGCAGATATGGCTGGGACATATCTTTCTGCCCATTTCAGGATGCAATTTACTTCCCTCTGGGCTGCACGACTCCTGGTGCCACCCTGATGATTGATATATGCCACTGCCGTGGCATTGTCCGATTGAATTCTGACAGGGGACCCTTGGAGTTTGGATGTCCATGCTACTAGGGCATACCGGGCTGCTCGTATCTCTAAGAGATTGATGGGCAGGGCCTTTTCTGCATCCGACCATCTGCCCTGGAGAGACCATTGCTCCAGTACTGCTCCCCAGCCTATAAGGCTGGCATCTGTAGTGACCACCTTCCAAGAAATCGGACTGAAGGATTTCCCTCTTTCCAGATTCTGGGGAACCAACCACCAACGGAGGCTCTTGCGAACGGAAGGGGACAATGACATTGGTAAGTCTAGGGCCTGAACTTTTTTGTTCCAGGCTGACAGTATGGCCCTTTGCAAATTCCTTGAATGGAATTGACCGTAGGGTACTGCTTCGAATGATGCCACCATTTTTCCCAGCAGCCTCATGCACAGGCGTATGGATGGCTGTCTTTTTGTACCCACTAGGTGGATCAAATCTCTCAAAGACGACCCCTTTTCTTGAGGCAAGAAAATTTTTCTCTGGTCTGAATCCAGCCTTAGCCCCAAGTATTCCAGACTTTTGACTGGTTTTAGGGCTGACTTGTCTCGGTTGATAATCCAACCGTGATATTCCAGATACTCGATTGTCTCGTGAACAACCACTTCTAGTTTTTCCACTGAGTGGTCTATCAGCAACAAGTCGTCTAGATATGCCATTATCGTTACACGTCGTGTTCTTAGATTGGCCAATAATGGGGCCAGAATTTTTGTGAACACTCGTGGTGCTGTGGCCAGACCGAAGGGTAAGGCTCTGAACTGAAAATGGTGCCCTTCTACCGCAAAGCGTAGAAATTTTTGGTGGGCTGGAAAGATGGGAATGTGCAAATAAGCATCTTTGATGTCGATCGAGGCTAACCATTCCTCCCCTTGTAGGGCAGTGGCCACCGATCGGATCGACTCCATCCGGAAAGTCCTGATATGTAGGAATTTGTTTAGCCCTTTTAGATTTAATATGGGCCTCACGTCCCCGTTTGGCTTCGGGACTGTAAAGAGGTTTGAGTAAAACCCGAACCCCCATTCTTCCAGGGGAACCTCTATAATTACTGCTTGGAGCAATAATTGTTCTAGTGCCAACAGGAGGGATCCTCTCTTCTGGGGATCCCTTGGCACGTTTGACCTTATAAAGTGGGAAGGAGGGGAGTCTTTTAACTCCAATTTGTATCCCAGACTTACTGCGGAGAGCACCCATCTGTCTCTGATCGTGTCCCGCCAGGTCTCTGTGAACAACTGAAGTCTTCCCCCCACCCGATTGAGTGGGGGCAACCCTTCATGCATTTGACTTTGGGGGAGGTTTTGTACCTCTCCTGCTCCAGGGCTTCTTGTTACCCTGCAATTGTCCCTGATTTTGACCGAGGAGGCCGTCGGAACTGTTTCACAGCCGATGTCCTAGGGACTGGAGAAGCAGGCCTCTTAAAAGAGGGACCTCTAACTCTGTTTTTAACCGGCAAAAGTGTACTTTTACCGCTGGAAATTTTCTGGATATATTTGTCCAGGTCTTCCCCGAATAAGCGTTCACCATGAAATGGGAAGCTGACCAGCAATTTTTTACAGGGAGCTTCAGCAGACCAGTTTTTGAGCCATAGAAGCCTGCGCATATGTACTACAGACAGCGTAAGGCGGGAGGCCTGATGGATTGAATCCTTTATAGCGTCCACCGCAAAGCATAAGGCTCTAGGTAGATCAGCTAGGGCAAGAGCCTGCTGATCTGGCAAGTCCCTTAAGACCTGTTTCAACTGATCCTTCACTGCTTGGCAGACCCCAATAGCTGCCACTGCTGGTTGTGTCACCAAGCCTGCTGTAGCAAAAGCAGATTTTAATAAGGACTCTAATTTTTTATCTATTGGGTCCTTGAACATTTGGACATTATCCACTGGACATGTCAGTGATTTATTCACACAAGAGATGGCTGCGTCCACTGTAGGGACCCTCCATTTTTTGACGAACTTATCCTCCATGGGATAGACCACCTGAAATCTCTTGGGAGGAGTAAATATTTTATCAGGATGCTCCCAATCCTGGTAAATGAGCCCTTCCAGTAAAGGATGGATCGGAAAGGAACAAACAGTCTGGGGAGCTTTTAGCGACCCCAACGAGGAGACAGAAGTGGATGATGGCTCCGCAAGGGGCATTTTAAATGCTGATCGGACCATGTTAGTCAGGGACTGAACCCATAATCTTTCAGCATGTGATGCTGAGAATGGCTCTTCCACTGTTGATTCCTCTACAACAGAATCGACCTCATCCTGATCCCCCTCAGGTAGGTCGATCCCTGTATGGGACTGTTGCTCCGCTAACAGGCACTCTGAGGGAGGAGACGGAGATCGAGCGCTTTTTCCCTGTGACAGGGAAGCAGCGATCAATGCTGACAATCTCTCTTCCAGCCCTCCCAGAGCTGAGGAAAAAACCTCCTCTGTTACATACACAGGAGCAGGTGAACTGAGGACAGCCACAGTACCAGGTACTCCTGAGGGTGCTCTACGGTCACTAACCTCTGATTCTTCAGGGGAGATTGGTGCAGCCGAAGTATGCCCAAGATCCTCAGAGCCCGATGGAGACCCCCTATGCTTCCTGGGATTTTTAGTCCCGGAGTTTTTAGACGGCATATTCCTAAGCCCAAAGCTGAGGTATTCCAGCCGAAATACACCACTTACTGACAATAGTCTAGCACAAATGCTGCTATAAAAACAGTTGGTGTCTACTAATGTGCCTTTCTATGGGGATGCCTGCATCAACCGCTTGCCGTATGCCTTTTTTTAAATGTTGCCAGCTCTGTCTCTGCACTTCATAGCCAGTTCACAACACATAATTGTGTTTTTTAACATGCTGGGATGCCCGCACATGCGCAGAAGCGCTGCGGCGCGCACAGAGCGTCATCCCCCAAGCTCCGCCCCCTTTCCCAGCTCACCTCTATATATAGAGGAGCGTGCACGCGCGCGGCCACGTGCGGCTTCGGCGCTCTTTTTTGAAAAGGGAAACTAGGGACAAGAGCTAGGGCCCCTTTTGCCGCAGGCCGGGGGATGGACGAGCATTGCAACATGGCAGAGGAAGCAGTTTCCCACAAGAGAACTCACCATCTGCCTGGACTTGCTCTGATGAAAAGAAACTAGTCCACATGACAAGAAACGTTCCACAGCGGCCTCTAGTGGATTAACACAGGTACCGCAGTCTATATATATATATATATATATATATATATATATTTTTTTTTTGACCACTATTAAATTTATTAAATTTTTTAGTAGTTACAGGCATGCATAAATATTTAGCGGGAATACCGTTAGGTAACAGGCAGAAAGACATATTAGGCTTGGGGGTCCCCTCAATAGAACCAAGTTCCTGAGAGGCCCCCACTTACCTTTTCCCCGCCGCAGGACTCTGTTTGGTCCACAGAAGCCCAAACTTCACCTATCACGGCAGGCATTGTAATTAAACCTTCAGGGACCGGGTTCCCAAGGATTCCACTCCCCTGGACCTGTATAGCACCCTGCACAGAAAACATCTTGGTCGTGGGTATGACCAGAGCTCTGGATCCCAGGGTCCAGCTCTCCTAAGAGAAGCATTACAGGCAAAACCTTGCTCTTCTCTGCACGGCTCGGGTACCGACCGTTTAGCTATGAAGCTTTTTTGGTCGGATCCGGAATAGCTTACTGAGGCCCAAAAGAACCTGTACGCAAGCTCAGTGAAAAACACATGTTACTTCTTGGCCAACACCTTAGACACTGGCAAAAAACTGAGGTGCTCCCGGATGGGAGGGGCTTATATAGGGGAGGGTACTTCCGGTTTTGGAAGTTGCCAGTGCCAGCACCTGAAGGTATCTATATAACCCACATAGTAATGACTATGCCGCTCTGTGTCCCGTGATGTACGAGAAAGAAATATGTCTACCCTCCGCTGCAGTTGATTCCTTGTCTGCTGCGCAGGGTAGCGGCCGAGGATATTCCGGTGATCCTCATTGCCCCGGACTGGCCTCGGTGTCATTGGTACGCCGATCTGGTACATCTCATCGCGGACGTCCCTTGGCGCCTGCCCTTGAGGGAGGACCTTCTATTTCAAGGTCCTATCTTTCATCCTGCTTTACAGTCTCTGGCTTTAACGGCATGGCTATTGAGAGCCAGGTGCTGAAAGACCGAGGTCTGTCTGATTCAGTAATTTCAACCATGATTAGGGCACGGAAGTCTTCTTCTAGGAAGATCTATCACCGTACCTGGAGAGCTTACATCGCTATGTGCGAGTAACTGGACTGGCGTCCACGGACGTACTCCGTTCCCAGAATCCTGAGGTTCTTGCAGCGTGGGGTTGCTCAAAGGCTGGCTTTGAGCACTATTAAAGTGGTTGTAAACCCACTTTATAAACAAAGACCTACAGGTAAGCCTAGATTAAGGCTTACCTGTAGGTGCATGAAATATCTCCTTAACCTACACGGTTAAGGCGATATTTGCATTTAAATGCGGCGACGCTGACGTCACGCGCATGGGGTTAACCCCATTCACAAATTCGGCTAGGTCGCAACATTCGACGACGTAGCCGAATTCGACGGCTCACGCGCGAATGCGCGGAGTCACGTCTTCGCTGCTCCGGCCAATCACAGCGCCGGAGCGGCGCTGTGATTGGCTGCAGCGGCGATACCCGGAAGTAACATTCCGGCTATCGCCGCAGCGATGGATGCGGCTAGAGGAGGGACACGGACGACTTCGGGGGCCCCGATCGAAGGTAAGTGGTACATAATGAGCTAGTATGCTAGTCATACTAGCTCATTATAACTTTGTCTTGCAGGTTAGTAAAAAAAAAAAAAATTTGAAACAGGGTTTACAACCACTTTAAGGGTCAGATTTTGGCTTTGGCCGTTTTTCTTTCAAAGACCCCTAGCTGGTCATTCCTTGGTTAGCACTTTTGTGCAGGGAGTACGCCATGTGGTTCCACCCGCCAAGCCCCCGCTCCCTCCTTGGGATCTGAACTTGGTGCTTTCGGTTCTTCAGGAATCTGCTTTTGAGAATATAAGAGATATTCCTCCTTCAACTTTGTCCCAGAAGGTGGGATCACTTCTGTTAGACGGGTGTCTGAGTTGGCGGCTCTGTCATGTAAGTCGCCTTACCTGGTCCTTCATAAGGACAAGGCGGTATCGCGACCGTCTTTTCTTCCTAAGGTGGTTTCGGCTTTTCACCTTGAGGACATTGTCCTTACGTCCTTGTGCCCTCAACCATCGCATCCTAGGGAGGTTGCACTTCACAATTTGGATGTAGTGCATGCCTTACGGGTAACCTGGCGGCTACCGCTCCTATTTGGAAGTCTGACTTGCTGTTTGTGTCTGTCTCTGGTCCGAAACAGGGCCAAGCGGTGTCGTCTGCCACCATTCTAGGTGCATCAGACAGACTGTTATACAGGCCTATGCCATTAGGGGACGGGCTCCTCCCTTTCCGGTCACGGCGCATTCCACCAGGGCAATCAGTGCTTCCTGGGCTTTCCGACATCAAGCGTCGGTTGCACAAGTGTGCAAGGCGGCGACCTGGTCGTCCGTTCATACTGGTTCAAAGTTCTACAAGGTTGATGTGGCTGCATCTTCGGATGCTTCCTTTGGCCGCAAAGTGTTGCAGGCCGCTGTCTAATGTTGCAACTCCTCCGTTGAGGGGCTCTGCTGGTTTGGAGTGAAGTTTTGGTTGTTCCTTACTTTTTTTTGCTCCCACCCCTTTCTTATACTGCTTTTTGACGTCCCACATGTAATCAGTATGAGAGCTGCGTCGGTCCATGGACGATAAGAGAAAATAGGATTTTTGTACTCACCGTAAAATCCGTTTCTCTGACGTCCATGGACCGACGCAGCACCCACCCTTCCTTTTAAGTTTGTACTGCTTTGTTACGAACTGAGGCTGTTAGCTGCAGGTGGGAGGGTAATGTCCGGAGGGACTGCCCCCTGGGCGGGGCTGTTCAGCTCTGGCTTGTTCTAGAAGGTTTTAACCTCTAACATTCTGCCTAGGTCTTCTCCTGCGAGCAGGGACATATACCCCACATGTAATCAGTATGAGAGCTGCGTCGGTCCATGGACGTCAGAGAAACGGATTTTACGGTGAGTACAAAATTCCTATTTTTTTTGGGCCTCCCATTCTGCATGGGACTAAACGGAAAAAATCAATTGCGTTCATATTGGTCATCCCGCCTACCACATGCCTATCTTTTCCTCAGTAATGCCCAGGACCAGATATCTCATGATTATGAGATACCTACACTACAATGACAATACCCAGTGCCCTCCCCGAAATGACCCAAATTTTGATAAGCTTTATAAAATTTGGCTGCTACTAAATTATTTTTCTGAAATCTTCCCCCAGTTGTTTACCCCAGACCAACACATATGCGTGGATGAGTCCCTTATCAAATTTTCTGTCAGGCTGGGCATAAAACAATTTATTCCCCACCAAAAGGGCCCGCTATGGGGTGAAGCTCTATAAATTGTGCGACCGAGCCACAGGGTATGTGTATGCCTTCATTGTATACGAAGGGAAGGACTCCCAACTGCACCCCCCTAATTGCCCAGTCTACATAGGAACCAGTGGGAAAGTAGTTTGGGAACTCATAAACCCACTCCCGGAGAAAGGCTACCACTTGTATGTGGACAACTTTTATACAAGTTTGCCCCTGTTCCGAAACCTTCACAGAATGAACACTCCAGCACCGTACGGACGAAACCGGAAGCCTGGTCAACAAAAAAAATTAAGAGGGGAGATGGCGAGTTTACGCAATGAGGAAATTCTGGCTGTGAAGTGGAGAGACAGAAGGGATGTGTACGTGCCTTCTTCCATCCACAACAATACATTCGTTGAGATCACCAGGAGGAATGGCCGGATCCAAAAACCAACATGCATCCACGAATACATAAAGTTCATGGGGGGGGTGTTGACTTTAATGACCAGATGCTCAAACCCTACCTTTCCACAAGACTAACATACCAGTGGTATAAAAAAGTTTCAATTTGTTTGATTTGGCCATGTACAACTCCTATGTAATATATCGGAAATCCACTGAAAGACCCAAATCCTTTTTCTTCCAGGAGGAAATCACCACTGCCCTTTTATACCCGAACGACCAACCAGAAAACATTAGATCCGATGTGATTAGCCGACTCTCCGAGAGCCATTTTCCAGATAAAATCCCTCCCAGACCAACAGGCCAAAAACGCCAGAAAAAATGCCGGGTGTGCACCAAAGGAGGAGAGAGAAGAGACACCATTTATTATTGTGCCCAATGTCCTTTACAACCAGGCCTCTGCATAGGTGACTGCTTCCGCCGTTACCATACCAAACTAAATTATTAGTTCACTTCCTGCCATTTTACCTTCACACCCCTTATGCCTCTGCTTTCTCTGTAACTGACCCTGGCTTGTTATTCGACCACGCTTCTGCCTACCCATTCTGTACATACCTCCTGCCTGATCTGGAACTGACCCTGGACTGTTTGACCATGCTTTTTTGCCTGCCTCTTGTACCCTGCCAGTGGACTAGTGGGATTCATAACACAGGGTCTCACATATGTGAGGGGCTCCAGAATTGTTTTTCCGGATAAGGAAAACAATTGTTTTTGTTTTTCTCATTCCTAGATTAGGGTCTGGAGACTCTGAAGCTTCAAAGAGATTTGGGTGGGAGAAGCTTCTACCCCCTGTCCCCATTCAGTCCTGAACGAGGCCCTACTTCTGCCTGTAGGACCTATGCCATCATGCCTCTGCCTGTCGCATGAACTGACCACACTACCAGGACCAATATTTTGGTGCTGCTGACAATCTCTGCCTGCACTGACCCTGTACTGACTATGGACAGTATCCCTGCCTGCTGCCTGTACTGACTATGGACAGTATTCCTGCCTGTTGCCTGGACAATTGCATTCGCTTTTGCTGACCAAGTCCCTGCCTGCTGCCTGGACCAGTGTTATCCTCCTGTGGACAACTGCGCTACTAAAACCACAGGTAATCTTTTGTTTACCCTTTGCTCAGCAGAATGTATTTTGGGGTGTAATTCTTGGTATGTGCATGTTATGTGTCCCTAGAACACCTGATGGTGTTCCTTGCATGTTGGGCCTCTGTATGTGGCCAGGTTGTATAAAGGTCTCGCACATTTGGTATCACCATACTCAGGAGTAGCAGCATGTATTTTGGGGTGTCATTTTTGCTATGTAAATGCTATGTGTTGGCAATATCTTAGCAATTTTTTTACGCAAAGTTGTCCATTTTATATTTCATTTTTTTCCCACATTTTCCAAAAACTTCAGGAAAAAAATGACCTGTTCAAAAGACTCATTATGCCTCATAGATTATACGTTTGGGGTGTTGGCTTTCCAAAATGGGGTCACTTTGTAGGCGTTTCTATTGTCCTGGTGCTCCAGGGCCTTCAAAAGTGTAATAGGTAGTCAACTAGTTAGATGTGTAATTTAGGCCACTTTCACACTGAGGCGCTTGAAAAACTGCCAGTAAAACACTGAGCGCTTCAATTCATTTCAATGGAGAGGGGCGTTTGTTCAGCGCACTGCCCCAATGTGAAAGCATTCATTGATTTTAATGAACATAAGTTTTCATGCGCTTTTTTTTTTTTGCGTGAAAGCGCCTAAAAAGCTCCTCAGTGTGAAAGTGGTCTTATGCTCCTAGAATACCTGATGGTGCTCCCTGCATGTTGGGCCTCTATGTGGCCAGGCTGTGAAAGTTCCACATGTGGCATCGCCATACTCAGGAGGAGTAGCAGAATGTATTTTGGGGCGTCATTTGTGGTATACACACGCCATGTGAGAGAAATAACCTATTACAATGACAATTTTGTGGAAAAATTTTTAAAAAAATCTTCATTTTGCAAAGAATTGTGGGAAAAAAATTACTACATCAAAAACCTCACCATGCATCTTACTAAATACCTTGGAAAGTCTACTTTCAAAAAAGGGGTCATTTGGGGGGTATTTGTACTTTCCTGGCTTGTTCGGGTCGGAAGAAATGAGACCGGCCACCAGTACATTAGGTGTGATCAATTGTTTATGATCCGCACCGCAGCTTGTAGACTAACTTTCACACAGACCAAATAATATCCACTAATTTGGGTTATTTTTACCAAAGATATGTAGAAGTATAAATTGTGGCCAAAATTTATGAAGAAAAATTAATAATTTGCAAAATTTTATCACAAACTAAAAAAATGCGTTTTTTTTTTTTTAATTCTGTATTTTTTCATTTATAGTGCAAAAAATAAAAAATCCAGAGGTGATCAAATACCACCAAAAGAAAGCTCTATTTGTATGTAAAAAGGACAAAAAATTCATTTGGGTACAGTATTACATGACTGAGTAGTTGTCATTCAAAGTGTGAGAGCGCTGAAAGCTGAACATTGGTTCGGGCACGAAGGGGGTTTAGTGCCCAGTAAGCAAGTGGTTAATAAAAATTGAAAGTAAATATATTTGTTTAGTTACTGGACAAGATAAATACATGGGTTGGGAAAGATTTAAAGTATATTTACGACCAAAACTTTTTAGTTTTGGTCAGGGTTGAGATTGGATACCACCAATGTCAAGTTTGTTTGTTTTTTTGTTATTTTAGACTGCATTCACACAGGGGCAACACGACTTCCAGAGCGACTTTGGGAGGCAACTTGGACCCGACTTGAGTATGAATCACAGCGCGACATGAGGCAACTTGCAAGGCAACTTCAAGTTGCCTCCAGGACAGGAGGCTTTCCAGTGGCCAATCAAACAAGAATCAGCTCTGTGGGAGGGAGGGGTTTTCCTGAGAAATGTATGTTCTCTTCCTGTATTGTTGCTTCTGTTAAGACTGTGATCCGACTTCTGAGGCGACTTCCATTGAAATCAATGGGTACAAGTTGCCTAGAAGTTTTAAGAATGAAGATTTAGGTTCCTGTTTTCGTTCTTTGCAGATGTTGGTTCCAAAACCACATGTGCACGAGATTCTGGCAGTGAGTCATATTGCAAAATTTTCTACATAAAATGTGATTTAGACCTCATTTGAGTTTGGCTAAGCGCATTGAGAATGAGGTAAGATATGCAGTCTAAAATGCCCCCTCTCTACAGACTGCCATATTATTATGCACATGGAGGTCATCTTAAAACGTATTTCCATCCAAAAATTGAACTTCTGCTTATCCGGGTCCCCCCCGGTGTCGCATTTGGCACCTTTCGGGGGGGGGGGGGGGAGGAGAGAGAGCAGATACCCTTCTAATACAGGTATTTGCTCCCACTCCTGGCGATCGCTGCAGATTCTGCAGCGCTCTATCACCTGGAAGTGGGAGCAAATACCTGGAGTCTGTGTCTTCTGGGAGACACACAGGTCCCAGAAGACGACAGGGACCAGTCAGGATGTGCAGCGTGACTCGCACATGAGCAGTAGGGAACCAGGCTGTACTTTCTGATTCTCTCCTGAAGATGCTGGCGCCTCCACCCGGGAACCGAGGGACGGGTCGGCTTCGGGTAAGGACATCTCAGGCGCCCTGGACAGGTAAGTGTCCTTATTTTAAAAGTCGGCTGCTGACTTTTATTTTTTCGGCATAACGCTGCTTTAAAGCGTACATTTATTATATTCCAGCTTACCAATTCTTAGCTGTGATGGCTGCATTTGTTTTCTTTAGACTTTGTTCTCTTTTTCATCTGGTGAGCCAGCCAGATTTTTTTTTTTTCCCTAAGCTTTTCCAAGTGTATCAGTTTATTTGGATGAGACAAACCATTTAACATGGACAGGGGTGCTTACAATGATCAGCTTTCATTTATTCATGTAAAAATGTTATCCTCCCAAAGAAACGTTTTGCTGTAAGGCCCCTTTCACACTGGGGCGGTTTGCAGGCGCTATTTTGCTAAAAATAGCGCCTGCAAACCAAGCCTAAACAGCGGCTCCTTTCTCTCCAATGTAAAAGCCCCGAGGGCTTTCACACTGGAGCGGTGCGCTAGCAGGACGGTAAAAAAAGTCCTGCTAGCCGCATCTTTGGAGCGGTGAGAGGAGCGGTGTGTTTACTGCTCCTCCACCGCTCCTTCCCATTGAAATACATGGGATACCGCGGTAATACCGCCCGCAAACCGCGGCTGTAGCCGCGGTTTGCGGGTGGTATTAACCCTTTATTGGCCGCTAGCGGGGGTTAAAACCGCACCGCTAGCGGCTGAATAGCTCAACAATCCCGACGGTATAGCGCCGCTAAAAATAGCGGCGCTATACCGCCACCGCCCCAGTGTGAAACCAGCCTAACTAAGTTTAAAGTGAGAGCTGGAGTTTGGCTTCAATTTCTTTGTGTCTCTAAATCTGCTAGTACATCTAAACCCCCGCCCCGACTGACAATGCTGCTCCAGAGGCACTCTAATGCAGGAGGTGTGTTACGGACCAGATCACCAGGTGCAAACAGAAAAAGGCCTAAAAGAGTGCAGCCACCACTTCTAATGATGGATAAGCTGCAGCATACCGTAATACATGTTTAGATTTGGATTTAATACAACTTGAATATAATGGGTATAGTTTATTAAACGATCACAATGTATACAGGCAAACCCTTTCTCTTTGAAAATATTTTAGGTATCACATGGTTGGCAAGCTCATAAGACCTTTCCTCCACGGTTGTATTACAAATGGGCTAGATATCCACAGATATAACTTATTTGTGAGAAAAGAAGGCCTGGTTTATCATCCTGTATAAACCACAGTAAAAAGATACCTATACTAGATTACAAAAAAAAATATATACCATGTATTTAAAAAAAAAATTGACAATGTATAATGCTTATTATAAAAAGATGGTATGAGCCCAGGAATAGCATATATGAACGTGAGAGGCTCAACATGTGTTGTGGTGTGCCTGCCACATACTCATTGGCTGCAAAAGTGGAATCCACATCACAATAAATGTAAAACCTATTATGAGCCTCCCTCCAAGCTGATTTAAGTCACCTATACTATGTTGAGATGAACAACATATTTATTGGCCGTTGAGTGACACAGGAAGCTTGATGTAGAAGTCCACCCTAACACTAAAATATCTAAATCTACAGGCATCCACGATCTAAGACTAGCCTATCTAGCCCTGTAAAGAAGAAATCGCTATACATTTATTTATTTATTTTTTTTGAAGCTGGTTTGGTCGCCAGCATCAAACTCTGCAAAGGAGACGGCCAACAATGGCTGGGAAGTGACATCACCCATAGAGCTACTAATGGGGCTTCTGTTGTCTGCTGCTTCCGCCTGCACATGCCTATACAGCGAAGCTGCTGATGACAGCTCAGCGTGGGACTGGACCGGAGTGGCTTCAGAAAAGGTATGCATATGGATTTCTTCTTTACAGGGTTAGGTAGGTTAGTCCTAGATCGTGGATGCCAGTAGATTTACGGATTTTAGTGTTGGGGTGAACGTCTACTTTAAACATTTAAGTTTATACTGCTGCTTACAGAATTGTTGCAGACAAACTGAACCCCAGCCCAGGGTATAACCCCTCCCACTACACCTCATTTCCTGGCTAGTGTCTTAGGAAGGATGTCTTAAGCCTCGTACACGCGATCGGATTTTCCGACAACAAATGTGTGATGGCAGGGTTTTGTCGGAAAATCCGACCGTTTGTATGCTCCATTGGACAATTGTCGGATTTTCCAACAACAGTTTTTTATAGCATGCTTTAAAACTGTCCGACAACAAATGTGTCTTGTCAGATTATCCGATCGTGTGTACACAAGTCCGTCGGAAAAATCCAAAGTACAAACACGCATTCTCCGAACCAATGCTACCCATAGCACAACAATAGCAGAAGTTGCCCAAAGGGTGGCACTAAAGAGCTGAAAACCCATGTAGTTTTGTGTATGTTGGCTGAAAAAGTTCTGCCGTCTGTATGCATACCAAGTTCACGGCCATCGCCCTTCGTACAAAATTCCACGGATTTGGAAATCCGATCGTGTGTACAAGGCTTTATTCAGCTCTGCTGTTGCAAAGACTAACCTGAGCTTTGTTCTTCCTGTAAACTTTTTCTCTTTCTCCTTTTTGGTTTAAAAAAAATAAAAAAATATTGTATATTGCTGCTGGAGGCACCCCTTGATTGACATTTCTGGCATGGTTGTTCTCAGCCTGGGTTTTGGACTATACCACATCTGGATCCGCTGGACTGGCTGTGGTGGGGCCAGCCTGGAGGTAACTTTCAGGCACTGGCTTACATATGGTGTGCTTTCTAGTCTGTTTTGGTAAGTTGGCTGCAGATTGGGTTTCAGGTCCACTTCACTTGCTTTGTCCCTAAAGACTCTCTCAGTGATTAGGTTGGCCATTAAGTGTGAATGAGCCCTTAAAGCTGTTCTAAAGGCAAGGTTTTTTTTTTATCTTAATGCATTACTGTGCATCTTCCCCCTGAGCCCATCTCGATCCAGCGATGTTGCACAAGAGGCTTGGCAGTCTGGGACTCTTGCTCCTCATTGGCTAAGACAGCAGTGGGTGCCATTGGCGCCTGCTGCTGTCAATCAAAGTCAGTAAGCCAATGAGGTGCAAGAGGGGGTAGGGCCAACCACAGCTCTGTGTCTAAGACCCGGTTCACAAAGCTGCAATACGGGAACACTGCAAATCTACATCAGGTTTACGCATTGCACCTAACTCGCAAGGCAGTTCACACTGCCAAATGCGAACTGCTGGGAGTGTTCAATACAATGTTAATGATACCCCCATTTCAGATTGCATATCGCACTGTGAACAGACAGTTCAGAAATGAATCGGGCCGCTTGGGTGTGAGCACCCATGTGACCCGATTCTGGTGCGCACCAAAAAGGGGTCCTGTGAGAATTTGGTCCAAAAGCGATGCAAATTTAGCCATACTATCTGTATGGCTGAAATGGCATCTCACGGACATCACATGTGATTTGCAGTGCGGTGCGAATCACATGTGATCTCACACAGCGCATCAGTGTGAACCCAGCCTGAATGGACATACAGAGCAGCGGCTCGGCTCAGGTGCCCCAGAAGAGTAGGATCGGGGCTGTTCTGTGCAAACTACTGCACAGAGCAGGTAAGTATAACATGTTTGTTATTTGTAAACTAAAAAAAAGAAATACTTTAGTATCACTTTAAAGTCCCATTTATTGGAATAGCATTCCCTTTTCGTAAACACCTGTCAGAAATCTGGTCGCACACGCTATACTCCTGTCAGTTGCATTGTTTACAGTGATCTAGTACTACAGAACCCCTTTCCTTTGAGAGAAAGGCTTCTGTAGTCCTTTCCTCAGGCTAACAATGCTTCTCCGCCATCCATATTATTATTCAGGATTTATATAGCGTTGACCGTTTACACAGCACTTTACAACTAACGGGCACACAGTACAATTACAATTCAGTAGGAATCAGAGAGCACTCCTCGTTAGAGCTTACAATCTAGGAATGAATCCATACGGTGCAGTGAGTGAGCTTTGTTGGCCTTCGACAGAGTATAATGCTGCCAGGTGAAAATAGGCTGCAGGAATTGATTGTGGTCACCACACAGGACTGGTAACTTGCAATATATCAAATTTTTGTTCTTGGGTTTAGATAATCTTTCCTAGAGGTGCTAGTTTATGGTACATAATTCTCACTGCTGTGTACCCTTTCTAAAGTTTGCATTTACAGAACCGCTACAGGGTATTGAGCTTTGTGATAGTTTATTGTTTTAGTTCTTGTGTGCTTGCTCTGTAAAATTTTTAAGAGACTTGTCCTAACCGCACGGGAAATGTTTTATTAATGGTAAATGTTACCCTGTTTTGACATTTCAATATATTGAAAGTGAAGTGATTATGAATTTATTGGCAATCTCAAACCAGGAATACTTGGAATTTTTTTTTTTTTTTGCCTCTTCACTTGATTGATTATTGAACAGAGACACCTGGAGGTTAAAAAGGAGAACTACAAAATTCGGGATGGACAGTACTCCTAAAAAGACTGCATACAGCCCAATAGAGTATACATTATAAATGTGCAATGAGATGGCCCTAAAGGTAGACAAAGCAGGGATGGGCTTTTGTATGGTGTTGCATTAATTTGAAGGCCTTATTGTACTGGGTGTTTTTAGAAATGGGTTTTCCAACAAGGCACTAAACTGTCAATTTCTACATAAATTAATAGCAGGCAGGGAAAGCTTTTTTTTTTTTATGACACATACAGACAGATATTTTCTGCTATAAAACTCTATCGGCTATCTTTTTAAATACTTAAACCAGTACTGCTTTAGAGGCAGCCTGTCATGAGCAAAGACTGTAGATTGCTAATCTGACCACCTGAAAATGCTAGTTGGTATGATGCCCTGTTTATCCACTGGCTTAGATAATTTTTACATCAGTAATGTGGAACGCAAACCATGAAGCATTTTTAGGAGGCTGCCTATTGCAGTTTCTTTTGCAGTGCATCCGGAAAGTATTCACAGCGCTTCACTTTTTCCACATTTTGTTATGTTACAGCCTTATTCCAAAATGGATTAAATTGATTATTTTCCTCAATTCTTCATACAATACCCCATAATGACAACATGAAAGAAGTTTGTTTGAAATCTTTGTAAATTTATTACAAAATAAAAATGAAAGAAATCACATGTACATAAATATTTACAGCCTTTGCTCAATACTTTGTTGAAGCACCTTTGGCAGCAATTACAGCCCAGTCTTTTTGCGTATGATACTACAAGCTTGGCACACCTATTTTTGGGCAGTTTCTCCCATTCTTTGCAGGACCTCTCAAGCGCCATTAGGTTGGTTGAGAAGCGTCGCTGCACAGCCATATTCAGAGCTCTGAAAAGGTCTGGGTTCTGGCTGGGCCACTCAAGGACATTCACAGAGTTGTCCTGTAGTCATTCCTTTGTTATCTTGGCTGTGTGCTTAGGGTCGTTGTCCTGTTGGAAGCTTAACCTTTGCTTAAGTCTGAGGTCCAGAGCACTCTGCAGCAGGTTTTCCATCAAGGCTGTCTCTGTACATTGCGGCATTCATCTTTCCCTCGATCCTAACTAGTCTCCCAGTTCCTGCCACTGGAAAACATTCCTACAGCTTGATGCTGCCACCGCCTTGTTTCACTGTAGGGATGGTATTGGCCAGGTGATGTGTGGTGCCTGGTTTCCTCCAGACATGATTGCTATTCAGGCCAAAGAGTTCAATCTTTGTTTCATCAGGCCAGAGAATTTTGTTTCTCATGGTCAGAGTCCTTCAGGTGCCTTTTGGCAAACTCCAGATGGGCTGTCATGTGTCTTACTTACATGCCTTATTGGAGGAGTGCTGCAGAGATGGTGGTGGTTCTAGAAGGTTTTCCTCTCTCCACAGAGAAATGCTGGAGCTCTGTCAGAGTGCACATCGGGTTCTTGGTCACCTCCCCTGACTAAGGCCCTTCTACCCTGATCGCTCAGTTTGACTTGGCGTCCCACTGAAGGAAGACAAAGATTTCGGGGGCACACCCTAAAAGATGCATTAAAGATGGTGCAGCCATAAGACCATACGAATAGAACAAAATATTACAGCGCCCTCATGCAAAAATTACATTTAACTCCTGCAAGGCTATTTAAATCACCTGAACATTTTAAAAAAATATGGCGATTTAGTCACACCATATGGTTATATGTTTGAAAATGTTCAGGTGTTTTAAATAGCCTTGCAGGAGTTAAATGTAATTTTTGCATGTGGGTGTTGTAATATTTTGTTCTGTTCGTATGGTCTTATGGCTGCACCATCTTTAATGCATCTTTTAGGGTATGCCCCCCAAATCTTTGTCTGTTGTATGGATTCTGACCAAATCTGTTTGGACTAGAGCACCCCACTTGCCCATCATTATGCCTCTTATTAATGTCCACCTGTGTTATAAGAGGAGTCCTTTCTATGGATAGCGTAGGACCCACTGATAATGGGGTACTTTGATGCAGTAAGTGGGCTTAAGCACCATATGGTGTGACTAAATCCCCATATTTTTTGAAAATGTTCAGGTGTTTTAAATAGCCTTGCAGGAGTTAAATGTCATGTTTGCATGTGTGTGCTGTAATATTTTGATCCACTGTAGGAAGAGTCCTGGTGTTTCCAAACTTCTTCCAGATGATGGAGACCACTGAGCTCATTTGGACCTTCAATGCTGCAGACATTTTTCTGTACCCTTCCCCAGACCTGTGCCTCCATACAATCCTGTCTCGAAGGTCTAAAGACAATTCATTGGATTTTATGGTTTGTGCTCTGCCATGCACTAACTGTGGGAGACAATTTTAATAATACCTGTCACCTGTACATCATAGGCACCACATCACTTAATGGTAGAAGAATAAAGAAATATTTGGAATTAGACTTTTTAGGTGCATGAAAAACACAAAATATATATCAAAAATAGGTTTTATTTATACAGAAATAGCAAAATATAGATAGAATATAAAATACATCATACAATTAAATAGGGTTTCAGGTAAGCATACAGACAAGTTTCTCAACATGTTTCGCCATTTAATTTGGCTTCTTCAGAAGTTTTTGTCGAGCACTACTGAAACAAAAAAGAAAAGAAAAACAAGAAAATACAAAAAGTGATACACAAATATGAAACAAAAATATCACAAAACATTGATCACAAATGAACTGGAAAGAGTTTACACCATATACAAAAAGCTCAGAATATATAACATAAGAATGATCAAAAATAGAAAAGCAGAGGGAAATTACCTGTAAATAATGATGGAAGCGCCTAAAAATATTTTAAAGGCCGCATCAGGAAGAACACCTCAAAGATGGAGTCATGTGGTGTACCATAGAGGAGGATACTGTCAACAAGCGCAAATATAGAAAATGCGCGTTTTGGAGATGCTAGAAAAGGGCAGAGGACCATCTAAAGAGGCAAAGAAGGTATATCATAAATAAACAAACAAACAGAGTTGGTGTCTCTAGAAACAAGCGCATAAGGCAGCATGGAGATTTACCTGGCCCCAACTATTTCCGAACCAATTTTAAAAAAAATAGAAACAGGAATGTCTCAAAATTTCCATAGAATGTGTCCACTCTAAAACAGAAAGACACATAATGGAATGTGTATCTGAGAAATCCCCTCAACAATTTTAAGCACAAATCAAGATAGCCACAACTATGGGATCAATACCTGATAAGTGCTGCTAAGGTAATAATTAGGCCCAGAATAGGAGGACATCCAGAGACGTAAAGACGGCGTTCATCTGTCAGCAATCTGGGGAAGTGAATGTATACACCATGAGGTACAAACAAGATAACCCCTCGATAACCCCTGAGCCAGTCCAGAAGTATAAATACCTTTTAACTTGTTTAATAGAGACAATCCTCTCCTCAAGACGCCGGCCATGCCACTGACAAAAACAAACTGCATCTCCTATATACTCCCTTCCTTCCCATTGGGCACACATTGGCGCCAAACAATGGGTGAAGCGCGCGCATCAGTTCCGATGTCGGATCTCGCCGACGTCAAACCAAAAGTGACGATTGTTATTCCAGATAACCGGAAGTGGCAGGACGCGCGTCAACCCGCGTGACAGATGTCCATCCTGATCGGCAGAATTTGACGCACTAGAGGCCAAAACTGGTAGGGGCGGAACTGGCCAGCAGATACAAAGTAAATGCGAGCCACCACCATTTTACATCCAAACAAAAACCGAGACTAAAATGGACCAGAATGGAAAAAGGGCAGGAAGCCAAGGGATTGGCCATCACCTAGACAGTTGACAGGGAAACCTAGGACGGGCGGTGGCAGGCAGAATAGCCAAAAAAATTCGGACATCTGAATGGACGCCCTGGGCGCCGGTATGGTCACCTGACCCAATTGAGATGTTCCCCCTTCAATAAATAAGTAGATAAAAATGGAAAAAAAATTAGGAAAAATAAATAAAAAATGATATTGAAAAAAGAAGGTGTTTGAAATAGGAATAGACAATACCAGTCATTTTAAGATACAAAAGAAAAAAAAAATCAATAAACATAAACAAATAATATATTTGTTTAGAGCAAAATCACTGCAAACATGGCTTAAAGTCACCCTAGAGGAACGGTTTAAAGCCAATGGACTCATTGAGCCCTGGATACAGGGTCGCTGCCAAAGAGTGGATCCACTTGGTCTCTCTTTGTATGAGGCTCTTATTCACATCTCCATCTCTCTCATTTAGAGGTAATTGTTCCAATGCAAAGAATTTCATCTTTGATAAGTCGAAAGAGTGGAACAAACCACTATGTCTGTCTACTTATGGGAGTCTC
This sequence comes from Rana muscosa, assembly GCA_029206835.1. Classification (NCBI taxonomy): domain Eukaryota; kingdom Metazoa; phylum Chordata; class Amphibia; order Anura; family Ranidae; genus Rana; species Rana muscosa. The sequence goes on from CM055116.1 coordinate 1,022,104,639, forward strand.
CATTTTCTTCTTTTGAATGAGAGACACAGGGTCTCTGACTCTGTGAAAAAAGGCATTACAGTCGCATTTCATAAGATGGACAACACCGATCGACTGGCAATTGGTAAAAAAAACGGGGTCGTACCCCTACGGTTAACCCCACCTTTGGTTTTGAGGTGGCTGTGGACCAATTGGTCTTTTTGAATGATCTTTTTAACTTTCTGATGCTCTCCTGAGAATCTAGTAATTAAACGTACCTGCTGGCTGGAAGCTACAACTTTCTTGGGATGAATCAGATCAGCCCTATTTTTGTTTTTTGCTCATTTGTAGGCTTTTTTGAGAATAGAGCGACTATAGCCCCTATTGATTAATCGAGACTGGAGGGTGGAAGCCTCTCGTTCAAAGTCAGAATCTTGGCTGCAATTTCTTCTGATTCTCAAATACTGACTATAGGGTATGCTCTGCACCAAGGACTTTGGGTGTGAGCTTGTAGCATGTAAGATTGTATTGCCAGCAGATGGCTTCCTAAATAAGGAGAAACCCAAGGTGCCATCCGGATTAAGGTAGATAGAAAAATCAAAAAAATGTATTACCTTTTGATCACAAGTCATAGTAAATTTAAGGTTGTAGCAATTCTCGGCCAGTAGCGACATAAAGGAGGATAGTTCTTCAATGGAGCCAGTCCATACGACGAATATATCGTCAATGAAGCGATGCCAGATCAGAACCTGATCAAAAGACTCTCTAAACCTATCTGAAGAGAAAATCTCCCGCTCCCACCCCCCCAGGTACAGATTGGTGTACGATGGGGCACACTTGGTTTCCATCGCAACACCCTGCACCTGGAGATAGTGGGAGCGATCAAAAACAAAAATATTGTTAGTTAAAATAAATAACAGTAAATCCAAAATGAACTTATTGTACATCAAAGCCCCAGGTCCTCTTTCAGATAGGAAGTCCTCCACAACTCTGACCCCCAATCATCGGGGATGGAGTTGTAGAGGGCTTCCACGTCAATAGCCACCAACCAAGACCCTGGTGGTACACAGAGGCCATCCAGAGATCTCAATAAATCTGCTGTATCTTGAATATAGGAGCTTAGGGAACCCACGTGTGGTCCAAGATAGTCATCTACAAGCTTACTTGCTGGTTCCATTAGACAGCCGTTTCCTGACACAATGGGACGGCCAGGAGGGCAATCCAAATTCTTATGTACTTTTGGAAAAGCATACAAAGTGGGAAGTCTGGGTTTTTCCACAGTGAGAAGCTCACAAGTTTTTTTGTAGTCGGAGTCTTCGAGTAAGAAATGCGATAACTCTAAAAACCAAGGCCTGTGGTGTGCCTTGGCCTAGCTGGTCGGTATGCCTGAAAAGAGGGCATACCCTGAATGTAAGAATAAGAAAAATGTACAATGAGTGTGTATGAAGGCTGGGGGAAACGGGTGGGTGGGAACCCTGAAAGACGCCGACACAGGACCTGACAGGGGAGGAGGCCTAAGTAGCCCGCTCAGCCTCCTCCCACAAATACAGGCTGGCCTTCGGCCAGCCTTACACTTGTAGTCAGAGTCTTCGAGTAAGAAATGCGATAACCCTAAAAACCAAGGCCTGAGGTGTGCCTTGGCCTAGCTGGTCGGTATGCCTGAAAAGAGGGCAAAAGACCCATGTTTAGGTGAAGAAGGGTAGGTAACCGACCGTCAAGTAAGGTAGCACTCGCCCGGATGGCAACAGTATATGTATCCGGTAAGTATCCGCTATGACTGGAGAAACCCACCGACTCAAGATTTGAGATAGAAGGAACCTTGTGATGAGAGGATACGTGAGGGAAATTGGAGCAAGGGCTGGCCCAAGGAGCCCCTGCAACAATGGCTGAGAAGAACAAAATACCTCAAACGGACACCATTGAAGTAGCTCCGTAAAGAATCCCCCAACCCCTGGCCTACCCATACTTGGTATGGGGAAGTGAGAGGGTGAGTTGCAAAAAAGTACAACCTGGCAGGAGTCTGAAGTGCTGGATACCTGATGGATATGTTGATGGAGCAGGTGGATAAGGCCAATGCGCTATGGCAACCAGCATCGTTGAACATGGAACCATGCCAGACACACAGAACACCGGTCCCACCTGATAGACTCGGTTGGCAGATTACAGGCAGAGGCATGACCAGATCGTGAGTCCTGAATGCACGAATAGTCTTACCCTATCAACAGCAGGACTGATGGAATTGAGTGCAAGGATAGTTGATATCGGTGTGGATGCCAATACAAACCTCCCCCAACGGTGACAGTGCTGAATCGCCAGACCACGGACGAGTACCTAATGAAAAATGTCTTGCAGGAAGAGCAGCCCAAAAGTACCAACGCTATTGGAACTCGCCTAGGAGGCCCGGCCCCCCACCTACAGAATGACGGTAAAGAAAGCAGACCAAGCACCCTGTGGTTGAAGGGATGCACCTGAACTAGACCTACAGAGACGGGCAGCAAGCCCAAGCTAAGGAAACACAAACTAAACATGACAACAGAACACCAGACACAAAACAACGCCCCCCTGTACCTACTTAAGTATGAGAATATCAGCAGAAACGTCAAGACCACTGAGCGTGAATGAACATGAAGACAGCCCCCCCACCCTAATGTGAGTGGTAAGTGAGCCCGAGTAACCTGCAGCGCAGAGACAGGCAGTTGAACTGAACCCTCAGGGCTAGTGCACCCATGGACCGTGGTGGGTAATTGTACAGGTGTAATGAATGAACGTGCATCGTGTGAAGTATGGTATACGGGCGAGAAGATTGTGGTCACCAATCATTAACAAACAAAGCCTCAGCCCATATGGATCTGTAGACGTGACAGATCCCGAGTTGTGAGCCCTAGCTAATCAACCCAGGTTGCAACATGGACAAAGTACGATGAGACATGGTAACCACGAAAAAGACAACGCTATGACAGACAAACACTATGACAGAAATCGTGGGGCAGAAATCGTGGGGCAGAAACGCTAGACAGAAATCGTGGGGCAGAAACGCTAGACAGAAATCGTGGGGCAGAAACGCTAGACAGAAATCGTGGGGCAGCAATGCTAGACAGAAATCGTGGGGGCAGCAATGCTATGACCGAAATCATGGGGGCAGCAAAGCTATGACAGCGACGCTATGACAGAAATCCTGGGGCAGAACGCTGAGACTTAAAAGCAATGACAGAAATTCGGGGGCAGAATTGCTATGACAGAAATCGTGAGGCAGAAACGCTATGACAGAAATCATGGGGCAGAAATGGTATGAGAGAAACGCTGAGCCTGACACGCTGAGGCAGAAATGCCATGACAGGAAACCTGGGGCAGGAAAGGTATGAGAGAAACACTGAGCCTGAAACGCTGAGGCAGAAATGCAATGACAGAAAACCTGGGGCAGAAAATGCTATGAGTGAAACACTGCGCCTGAAATGCTGAGGCAGAAAGCAATGACAGAAAAAAAACTGGGGCAGAAACGCAGAGACTGAACCGCTGAGGCAGAAAATGCAATGACAGAAAAACCTGGAGCAGAAATGCAGAGACTGAAACACAATGACAGAAACCTGGGGCAGACAAACGCTGAGACTGAACCGCTGAGGCAGAAAAAGGCAATGACAGAAAAACCCTGGGGCAGAAATGCTATGACAGAATGCTAAGACTGAAAACGCTATGACAGAAACCTGGGGCAGAAATGCTATGACAGAATGCTGAGACTGAAAATGCAATGACAGAAACCTGGGGCAGAAACGCTATGACAGAAACGCTGAGACTGAAAGCTATGGCAGAAATGCAATGCCAGAAACCCTGGGGCAGAAACGCTATGAGAGAAAACGCTATGACAGAAAAAACGCAGTGACTGGAAATGCACAGACTGAACGCGCAAATACTGGAAACGCAGAGACACTGAAAACGCAGAGACACTGAAAAATGAAGACACCGAAAAACGCAGAGACACTGAAAAACGCAGAGACAGAAAGACAGGATACTTACGGCAAATTGCATGTGTCGCAAGGAAATACTGCCAGCGTGACCCGTTTCTCCAGGGGTCACACGCTGGCAGCCCCCCCATGCTGCCAGTGTGTGACCCCTGGAGAAACGGTGGATGCCCCCCCCCCCCGAGCTGCCAGCGATACCCGTGGATGGACAGCCCCTCCTCATACAGCCAGTGTGACCCCGGGAGAAATAGGTAGACATCCGCCCCACCATGCCGCCAGCGTGACCCCTGGAGATGCAGGTGGACAGCCCCCCCTATTCAGCCAGCGTGTGACCCCTGCAGCAGTGAGAAGAACAAACCCCCCCTCATGCTGCCAGTGTGGGCCCGGGAGGAGTGGATGGATGGATCAGCGTGAGCCCGGGAGGAGGAGTGGGTGGACGAGTGGGTGGGCCTGCAGATGCTGCCGGCGTGAACCCGGAGGAGAAGTGGATGGATGGAGCCCCCCCATAAAGCTTGGGGTGCGCATGGAAGAACTGGTGGGCGGTGCGGAAGGAGGAGCCGGATGAGCACCGGAGAATCATGTGGACGGCACCCCCCCTCCCTGATGCCAGCATGGGGCCAGGAGATGGATGGCTGGACAAACGGGCACCCACCCCCCTCGGACGCCGACATGCGATCTGGAGATGGATGGCCCCCCCTCCAATGATGCCCGGCGTGGGAACCGGGAGGCGTGCGGGCGTCTCCTCCATGATACCCCATGTGAGTTCCAGAGAGGAGAGCTGAACTCCAGCAGCCGACCTGCTGCTCGGCCATGAAATCGGAAGTGACACGATCACCCTGATGGCCGGAAATGACGCCAAACCCTGAAAGACGCCGACATAGGACCCGACAGGGGAGGAGGCTTAAGTAGCCCTCTCAGCCTCCTCCCACAAATACAGGCTGGCCTTCGGCCAGCCTTACACTTGTCTATGAGATTGTCATGGAAAGCACGGGTAATAAGGATGCAGTATTTCGTCTCCGTATACTTAACCTGTGCGAATGGATTAGAACTATACCAGCTTCGATTCAGTAGAAGATTCATCACCATCTGTTTGTAATTTTTTACATCCATTACTACAATATTCCCCCCTTTGTCAAAGGGTTTAATGATAATATGCTCATATTGTTTGAGGGATGATAAAGCTTGACGATGTGATGGTTTAAGATTGGATCTTCCACTGAATTTTTTCCACTTGGTACTCTGTAATTCTCTGGTGACCTGCTGGGTGAAGGCCCAAATGTTGGGGTTACCTTGTAGGGTAGGGAAAGTCTTAAGCCCTGTACACACGATCGGATTTCCTATGGATTCAAATCCGATGGATTTTTCCATCAGAATTCCGATGAAGCTGACTTCCATCAGTCTTGCCTACACACCATCAGTCAAAAATCCGACCGTCCCAAACGCCGTGACGTAAAACACTCCGACGAGCCAAGAAAAATGAAGTTCAATGCTTCTGAGCATTCGTCGACTTGATTCTGAGCATGCGTGGGTTTTTTCTCAGATGGAGTTCCACACAGACGATAGGAATTTGCTATAATTTTATTTTTCCATCGGATAAATTTAAAACATGTTCTATTTTTAAAAAAAGACTGATGGGGCCCATACACGATGGGGCCCATACACGATCGGTTTGTCCGAAGAACAAAGTCCATCGGACTGTTTTCATCGGTAAAACCGATCGTGTGTACAGGGCTTTAGATTTCGGTTTGTAGAGATTGGGTGGAGGAAAGATTCTCTCTGTTAGAATCACAGAAAGAGGACCAGGGGGAATCTCCTCCAGGGGGTCATCGAATGGATTTCCCTCTTCCCATAATTCCATAAGATCATTAAGGGCCTTGATTTCCCTAATGGTCTTGTTTTGCCAAACATCCTCTGCCGAAGAATTCAGGGGGAATGCTTGTAATCCTTATCAAAAATTATCTTAAACATAAATTTTCTTGCGAAAAGATTAACATCTTTTATAATCTCGAAGGCATGTACCTCTTGGTCAGGACAAAAGGTCAGTCCCAGGCTTAAAACCTTGGTCTGATCTACTGTCAAAGGGTGTGAAGACAAATTGTTTACTTGGAGACCGTTTTTTGGGTCACTTTCGGTGCAGTTAGGGAATTTGGTCCTTTTTTGGTGTCCATATTTTGAAACGGTGAGAAAATCGGTGCTGTGCGAAGATCCCCTAAATTGGGGATTTGAAAGTCCCCCGAAGGGGTGCCAGAAGGTTGGCTTACCTTAAGTGTTGTTGATGCGCTAGGTGCAGAAGAAGAAGAACTGGGGTGACCTTCACCCACAGAATTACAAGGAAGGGGTGCATTTTTTAGTCTGTGAACGGAGTCCAGGACGCGTAGTGTCCCGTTGGGTGCATTTGGAGGAAGATGCCGTCGAGGGCACTTGGTCAGTCTTTCTTTTGAAAGAACCTGCTGACGTATTAGAGGCCGTACCTGCTAAGGAAGTGGAAGATAAGGAAGACTCATCAGAATCAGTAGCATCCTGGTTAACATTAGGAAGATTTAGATTTCCTCCATTGATTATCAGAAGACCACCGATAGGCAGTATTCGATTCGTATGCTAATCGGTCACGATAGTACTTTTTGTCCTTGGTTTTCAGGATATTAGCAACAAAAGATTCCAAGTATTTCTCCAGAAGGACTTCCCTATCGGAGAAAGTGTCATCAGTAATCAAGTTAGATTTTTCGGTGTAAAGTTTTTCAATGTCATTGTTCACTACTTCTAGATCCTTTACATAATTTTGGCAAAGGGCCTCTATCATTTTAAATGAACAAGACTGTAGATTTGATTCCCAGTCTGTTCTAAACTCAGAGTCTACTTTAAACATATTAGGAAAAATCTGTATGCGTAATCTCCAAGGTAAAATCTTATCCTCTATATATTTAAAAAAATACTTATGATTCCAAAAAATATGAGCTTTTTTTTCCCAATAATCTTTTAAGGCTATTAACCACTTAACGACCGCTCACTGTATATATACGTCGGCAGAATGGCACCGACAGGCACAATCACGTAGAGTGTACGTGATTGCCTTTGTACAGTTGGGGGGTCCAATCGGACCCCCCTCCTATACAGTGAGCGGTGGCTAAGTGTCCGGGAGCGTTCCGGGATGAGGGGGCAGCCATTCGTTTCTGGCCACCCCCTCGCGATCGCTCCCGGCGAATGGAAATGCCCCCTCTGTCTGTGTCAGACAGAGGGAGCAGGAGGAAGTGATGTCATCTCTGGTGCGGCGCTCACATATACCGAGCGCCGTACAAGAGAAGACATCAGGTCAGTGCACACAACACTACACTGACACCAGGACACATAGGGACATAAATCGCCCCCCCAGGCCCCCCCAGATCACCCCCCAGATCACCCCCCAGATCACCCCCCCAGCCCCAGTCACAGTGTCACTGATTGCAGTGACCATTTATTTAGTGATCACTGCAATCGGTGACATTTGTGACTGTAAAAGTGTCACCAAAGTTTAGTCTTAGGTCCAGTGTAGCCCCCTAACCCACCTAATAAAGGTTTAACCCCCTGATCACCCCCCAGATAACCCTTTCACCCCCTATCACCACTGTCGCTAAGCGATCATTTTTCTGATCGCTGTCTTAGCGTCAGTGATGCCGATCGGCAGCCAGTAATTTTTTTTAGCTTCGCCGCATGTTTTTATCGCGTCAGGTACCCCAATATATTATCTAATAAAGGTTTAACCCCCTTGATCGCCCCCCAGGTAACCCTTTCACCCCCTATTACCACTGTCGCTAAGCAATTGTTTTTCTAAACGCTGTCTTAGTGTCGGTGATGCAGATCGGTAGCCAGTAATTTTTTTTAGGTTCGCCGCATGTTTTTATAGCGTCAGGTACCCCAATATATTATCTAATAAAGGTTTAACCCCCTTGATCGCCCCCCAGGTAACCCTTTCACCCCCATCACCACTGTCACTAAGCGATCGTTTTTCTAAACGCTGTCTTAGTGTCGGTGATGCAGATCGGTAGCTGGTAATTTTTTTTAGGTTCGCCGCAGGTTTTTATAGCGTCAGGTACCCCCATATATTATCTAATAAAGGTTTTAACCCCCTGATTGCCCCTAGTTAACCCTTTCACCAGTGATCACCATATAAGTGTTACGGGTGACGCTGGTTAGTTAGTTTGCTTTTTATAGTGTCAGGGCACGGCGGGTGATATCAATTAGGTTTTAGCATCAGAGAGGGTCTGCGTCACACCCCAGGCAGCGTCAGGTTAGTGCCAGTAACGCTAACACCCACGCGTGAAGCATACACCCCCCTTAGTGATATAGTATCTGAACAGATCAATATCTGATCAGATCAGATCTATACTAGCGTCCCCAGCAGTTTAGGGTTCCCAAAAACGCAGTGTTAGCGGGATCAGCCCAGATACCTGCTGGCACCTGCGTTTTGCCCCTCCGTCCAGCCCAGGCCACCCAAGTGCAGTATCGATCGATCACTGTCACTTACAAAACAAAAACACACATAACTGCAGCGTTCGCAGAGACAGGCCTGATCCCTGCGACTCCAGTGCTGTAGGAGGTGATTTCACCACCACAGTTAAAAAAAAAAAAGCAAATATGCCGAAGCATTGGGGCAGCAGGGGCGGAGGAGCGATTTTGCTCCTAATGCCGCGTACATACGGTCGAAATTCCGACGGAGGCTTGCCCGTGGAAAAGTCCGACCATGTGTGTGCGGCATAACTTTTTTGCGGGAGGATGCCCCCATGCTTCGGCATATATAAATGGTGCGTGTATGCCCATCATTGGAAGTGGGGGGATGAAGGGCGGTATTCTAATGGTGGGCATACCCACCGATCAATCTCTTTTTTCATTCAGCCAACTGGCTGCATGAAAAAAAAAGATTACAATACATGTCCAACAAGGACCAGCAACGTACTGGTATGTTGCTGGACTTTGAATGTTTATACCAGAATGATGCCTGCGGGTTTAGGTATCATCTTGGTATCATTCTTTTCAGCCTGCGGCCGGCTTTCATGTAAAAGCAATCCTAGCGGCTAATTAGCCTCTGGACTGCTTTTACAAGCAGTGGGAGGGAATGCCCCCCCGGATATAAAAAGCGCCATTGGGAAATTGGGAAAGCATTTTATCACACCGATCTTGGTGTGGTCAGATGCTTTGAGGGCAGAGGAAAAATCTAGGGTCTAGAAGACCCCAGTTTTTTCAAAAAAAGAGTACCTGTCACTACCTATTGCTATCATAGGGGATATTTACATTACCTGAGATAACAATAAAAATGATAAAAAAAAAATACTTGGAAGGAACAATTTAAAAATAAAATAAAAAAGCAAAATTAATAAGAAAAAAAAAAAGAAAAAAAAAAAAAGCACCCCTGTCCTGCCCTGCTCTTGCCCAATGGCGAACGCAAGCGTCGGTCTGGCGTCATATGTAAACAGCAATTGCACCATGCATGTGAGGTATCACCGCGAAGGTCAGATCGAGGGCAATCATTTTAGCAGTAGACCTCCTCTGTAAATCTACTGGGGTAACCTGTAAAGGCTTTTAAAGGCTTTTAAAAATGTATGTAGTTTGTCGCCAATGCACGTTTGTGTGAAATTTTAAAGCATGTCGTGTTTGGTATCTATGTACTCGGCCTAAGATCATCTTTTTTATTTCATCAAACATTTGGGCAATATAGTGTGTTTTAGTGCATTAAAATTAAAAAAAGTGTATTTTTTTAACCCAAAAAATGCGTTTGAAAAATCGCTGCGCAAATACTGTGTAGAAAAAAAAATGCAACACCCACCATTTTAATCTGTAGGGCCTTTGCTTTAAAAATATTTATAACGTTTGGGGGTTCAACATAATTTTCTTGCAAAAAAAAAAATGTTTTCATGTAAACAAAAAGTGTGAAAAAGGGCTTTGTCTTCAAGTGGTTAGAAGAGTGGATGTAAGCTTCCTAATGTTGTGTATAAAATGCCAGAACAGTTCAACCCCCCCCCAAATGACCCCATTTTGGAAAGTAGACACCCCAAGCTATATACTGAGAGGCATGTCGAGTCCATGGAATATTTTATATGTTGACACAAGTTGCGGAAAAACGACAATTTTTTATTTATTTTTTGCACAAAGTTGTCACTAAATGATATATTGCTCAAACATGTCATGGGCATATGTGGAATTACACCCCAAAATACATTCTGTTGCTTCTCCTGAGTACGGGGATACCACATGTGTGAGACTTTTTGGGAGCCTAGCCACGTACGGGACCCCAAAAACCAAGCACCGCCTTCAGGCTTTCTAAAGGTGTAAATTTTTGATTTCACTTCTCACTGCCTATCACAGTTTCGGAGGCCATGGAATGCCCAGATAGCACAAAACCCCCCCAAATGACCCCATTTTGGAAAGTAGACACCCCAAGCTATTTGCTGAGAGGTATTGTGAGTATTTTGCAGATCTTGCTTTTTGTCACAAAGTTTTGAAAATTGAAAAAATATATATATATATATATATATATATATTTTCTTTCTTCATTTTCAAAAACAAATTAGAGCTGTAAAATACTCGCCATGCCTCTCAGCAAATAGCTTGGGGTGTCTATATTCCAAAATGGGGTCATTTGGGGGGGGGTTTTGTGCGATTTTGGCATTTTATGGCCTTCAAAACTGTGATAGGTAGTGATAGGTAGTGAGGAGTGAAATCAAAAATTTGTGCCTAGAAATCCTGAAGGCGGTGCTTGGTTTTCGGGGTCCCGTACGCGGCTAGGCTCCTAAAAAGTCCCACACATGTGGTATCCCCGTACTCAGGAGAAGCAGAAAAATGTATTTTGGGGTGTAATTCCACATATAACCATGGCATGTGTGAGCAATATATCATTTAGTGACAACTTTTTGTAATTTTTATTTTTTTTTGTCATTATTCAATCACTTGGGACAAAAAAAAATATATTCAATGGGCTCAACAGGCCTCTCAGCAATTTCCTTGGGGTGTCTACTTTCTAAAATGGGGTCATTTGGGGGGGTTTTGTGCTATTTTGGCATTTTATGGCCTTCGAAACTGTGATAGGTAGTGAGGAGTGAAATCAAAAATTTGCGCCCTTAGAAATCCTGAAGGCGGTGCTTGGATTCCGGGGTCCCGTACGCGGCTAGGCTCCCAAAAAGTCCCACACATGTGGTATTCCCGTACTCAGGAGAAGCAGCAAAATTTATTTTGGGGTGAAATTCCACATATAACCATGGCATGTGTGAGCAATATATCATTTAGTGACAACTTTTTGTAATTTTAATTTTTTTTTTTTTTTAGTCATTATTCAATCACTTGGGACAAAAAAAAAAAAAAAAAATTCAATGGGCTCAACATGCCTCTCAGCAATTTCCTTGGGGTGTCTACTTTCCAAAATGGGGTCATTTGGGGGGGTTTTGTACTGCCCTGTCATTTTATCACCTCAAGAAATGAGATAGGCAGTCATAAATTTAATGCTGTATAAATTTCAGAAAATGTACCCTAGTTTGTAAACTCTATAACTTTTGCGCAAACCAATAAATATACGCTTATTGACATTTTTTTTACTAAAAACATGTGGCTGAATACATTTTGGCCTAAATGTATGACTACAATTGAGTTTATTCGATTTTACTTATAACAAAAAGTAGAAAATATCATTTTTTTTCAAAATTTTCGGTCTTTTTCCGTTTATATCGCAAAAAATAAAAATCGCAGAGGCAATCAAATACCATTAAAAGAAAGCTCTATTTGTGGGAAGAAAAGGACGCAAATTTTGTTTGGGTACAACATTGCATGTCCGCACAATTTACAGTTAAAGCAGCACAGTGCAAAATTCTGAATTCACCTCTGGTCCTTTAGCTACCAAATGGTCCGGGGCTTAAGTGGTTAAAGAAACGATCAAGAGTAATCCCTCAAAATGAGGACCCCTGGGCTTGATGGATTTTACTCATGAGACCATCAAACGCCGACCCTCTATAGGTAGCCATGTTAATTTGCAAAATCCTGGACAACACAATCAAAAAATAATTGAAAAAATAATTTCAAAGCATAATATCGTAAACACAATATTAAAGTACGACTGATTTAGAGGTGACAGGTAGAGGTAATGGGTGTTTGCCACCCGGTTGGATCCCAAGGAGAAAATTTGAATAATACCTGTCACCTGTACATCATAGGCACCACATCCTTTAATGGTAGAAGAAAAAAAAAAGATTTGGAATGGGACTTTTTAGGCGCATTAAAAACACAAAATACATATCAAAAATAGGTTTTATTTATACAGAAATAGAAAAATATAGATAGAATATAAAATACATCATACAATAAAATAGGGTTTTAGGTAAGCATACAGACCAGTTTCTCAACATGTTTCGCCATTTAATTTGGCTTCTTCAGGAGTTTTTGTCTAGCACTACTGAAACAAAAAAGAAAATAAACAAAAACAAGAAAATTCAAAAAGTAATACACCAATATATCACAAAACATTGATCACAAATGACTAGAAAGAGTCTACACCATATACAAAAAGCTCAGAATGTATAACATAAGAATGATCAAAAATAGAAAAGCAGAGGGAAATTACCTGTAAATAATGATGGAAGCGCCTAAAAATAATTTAAAGGCCGCATCAGGAAGAACACCTCAAAGATGGAGTCATGTGGTGTACCATAGAGGGGAGGATACTGTCAACAAGCGCAAATATAGAAAATGCACGTTTTGGAGATGCTAGCAAGGAGCAGAGGACCATCTAAAGAGGCAAAGAAGTTATAGCATAAATAAACAAACAAACAGAGTTGGTGTCTCTAGAAACAAGCGCATAAGGCAGCATGGAGATTTACCTGGCCTCAGATTTACAGGTAATTTCCCTCTGCTTTTCTATTTTTGATCATTCTTAAGTTATACATTCTGAGCTTTTTGTATATGGTGTAGACTCTTTCCAGTCATTTGTGATCAATGTTTTGTGATATTTTTGTTTCATATTTGTGTATCACTTTTTGTAATTTCTTGTTTTTGTTTATTTTCTTTTTTGTTTCAGTAGCGCTCGACAAAAACTCCTGAAGAAGCCAAATTAAATGGCAAAACATGTTGAGAAACTTGTCTGTATGCTTACCTGAAACCATATTTTATTGTATGATGGATTTTATATTCTATCTATATTTTTCTATTTCTGTATAAATAAAACCTATTTCTTTCTCGTACATCACGGGACACAGAGCGACATAGTCATTACTATGTGGGTTATATAGATTACCTTCAGGTGCTGGCACTGGCAATTTCCAAAACCGGAATTACCCTCCCCTATATAAGCCCCTCCCATGCGGGAGTACCTCAGTTTTTTGCCAGTGTCTAAGGTGTTGGCCAAAGGTTAACATGTTTTTCATCTGGGCTTGTGTACAGGTTATTTTGGGCCTCAGCAAGCTATTCCGGATCCGACCAAAAAAGCTTCATAGCTAAACGGTCGGTACCTGGGCCTTGCAGAGAAGAGCAAGGTTTTGCCTGTAATGCCTCTCTTAGGAGGGCTGGACCCTGGGATCCAGAGCTCTGGTCATACCCACGACCAAGATGTTTTCTGTGCAGGGTGCTATACAGGTCCAGGGGAGTGGAATCCTTGGGAACCCGGTCCCTGAAGGTTTAAGTACAATGCCTGCCGTGAGAGGTGAAGTTTGGGCTTCTGTGGACCAAACAGAGTCCTGCGGCGGGGAAAAGGTAAGTGGGGGCCCCTCAGGAACTTGGTTCTATTGGGGGGACATCCAAGCCTAATATGTCTTTCTGCCTGTTACCTAACGGTATTCCCGCTAAATATCTGTGCATGCCTGTAACTACTAGAAAATGTAATAATTTTAATGGTGGTCAAGAAAAAAAAATGGACAAACCGCGGTGCCTGTGTTAATCCACTAGAGGCCGCTGTGGAACGTCGTTTTCTTGTTATGTGGACTATTTCCTTCTGAGGTCAAGTCCAGGCAGATGGTGAGTTCTCTTGAGGGAAACTGCTTCCTCTGTCATGTTGCAATGCTCGTCCATCCCCGGGCCCTGCTGCAAACAGGGACCCTGGCTCCTCTCCCTAGTTTTTTTTTTTCCAAAAGAAGCGCCGAAGGCGCACGTGCCCGCGCGCGTGTGCGTGCACGCGCCTCTATATATAGAGGTGAGCTGGAAAAGAGGGCGGAGCTTGGAGGATGACGCTCTGTGCGCGCCGCAGCGCTTCTGCGCATGTGCGGGCGTCCCAGCATGTCAAAAGGCACAATTATGTGTTGTGAGCTGGCTATGGAGTGCAGAGACAGAGCTGGTAACATTTAAAAAAGGCATACAGCAGGCGGTTGATGCAGGCATCCCCATAGAAAGGCACATTAGTAGACACCAACTGTTTATATAGCAGCAATTGTGCTAGACTATTTTCAGTAAGTGGTGTATTACGGCTGGAATACCTCAGCTTTGGGCTTAGGAATATGCCGTCCAAAGTCTCCGGGACTAAGACTCCCAGGAAGAAAAGGGGGTCTCCGTCGGGCTCTGAGGATCTTGGGCATGCTTTTGTTGCACCAGTCTCCCCTGAAAAATCAGAGGTTGGTGCCCGTAGAGAACCCTCAGGAGTACCTGGTACTGTGGCTGTCCTCAGTTCACCTGCTCCTGTGTATGTAACAGAGGAGGTTTTTTCCTCAGCTCTGGGAGGACTGGAAGAGAGATTGACAACATTGATAGCTGCTTCCCTGTCAGAGGGAAAGCGCGCCCGATCTCCGTCTCCTCCCTCAGAGTACCTGTTAGCGGAACAACAGTCCCATACAGGGATTGACCTACCTGAAGGGGATCAGGATGAGGTTGATTCTGTTCTAGAGGAATCAACAGTGGAAGAGCCATTTTCAGCATCACATGCTGAAAGATTATGGGTTCAGTCCCTGACTGATATGGTCCGATCAGCATTTAAAATGCCCCTTGCGGAGCCATCAACCACTTCTGTCTCCTCGTTGGGGTCGCTAAAAGCTCCCCAGACTGTTTGTTCCTTTCCAATCCATCTTTTACTGGAAGGACTCATTTACCAGGATTGGGAACATCCTGATAAAATATTTACTCCCCCTAAGAGATTTCCGGTGGTCTATCCCATGGAGGATAAGTTCATCCGAAAATGGAGGGTGCCTACAGTGGACGCAGCCATCTCTTGTGTGAACAAATCACTGACATGTCCAGTAGATAATGTTCAAATGTTCAAGGACCCAATAGATAAAAAATTGGAGTCCTTATTAAAATCTGCTTTTTCTACAGCAAGCTTGGTGACACAACCAGCAGTAGCAGCTATTGGGGTCTGCCAAGCGGTGAAGGATCAGTTAAAACAGGTCTTAAGGGACTTGCCGGATCAGCAGGCCCTTGCCCTAGCTGATCTACCTAGAGCCTTATGCTTTGCGGTTGACGCCATCAAGGATTCAATCCATCAGGCCTCCCGCCTTACGCTGTCTGTAGTACATATGCGTAGGCTTCTATGGCTCAAGAACTGGTCTGCTGAAGCTCCCTGTAAAAAATTGCTGGTTAGCTTCCCATTTCATGGTGAACGCTTATTCGGGGAAGACCTGGACAAATATATCCAGAAAATTTCCAGCGGTAAAAGTACACTCTTGCCGGTTAAAAACAGATTTAGAGGTCCCTCTTTTAAGAGGCCTGCCTCTCCAGTCCCTGGGACATTTGCTGTGAAGAAGTTCCGACGGCCTCCTCGGTCAAATCCCGGGGGTAAAAATCAGGGACAATCACAGGGTAACAAAAAACCCTGGGTCAGGAGAGGTACAAAACCTCCCCCCTTGAAGGTTTGCCCCCACTCAATCGGGTGGGGGGAAGACTTCAGTTGTTCGCAGAGACCTGGCGGGACACGATCAGAGACAGATGGGTGCTCTCCGCAGTAAGTCTGGGATACTAGCTGGAGTTAAAAGACTCTCCTCCTTCCCATTTTATATGGTCAAACGTGCCAAGAGATCCCCGGAAGAGAGGATCCCTCCTGTTGGCACTAGAACAACTATTGCTCTAAGGAGTAATCATGGAGATTCCCCTGGAAGAATGCGGGTTCGGGTTTTACTCAAACCTCTTTACAGTCCCGAAGCCAAACGGGGACGTGAGGCCCATATTAAATCTAAAAGGGCTAAACAAATTCCTACATATCAGGACTTTCCGGATGGAGTCGATCCCATCGGTGGCCACTGCCCTACAAGGGGAGGAATGGTTAGCCTCGATCGACATCAAAGATGCTTATTTGCACATTCCCATCTTTCCAGTCCACCAAAAATTTCTACGCTTTGCAGTAGAAGGGCGCCATTTTCAGTTCAGAGCCTTACCCTTCGGTCTGGCCACAGCACCACGAGTGTTCACAAAAATTCTGGCCCCACTATTGGCCAATCTAAGAACACGAGGTGTAACGATAATGGCATATCTAGACGACTTGTTGCTGATGGACCACTCAGTGGAAAAACTAGAAGTGGTTGTTCACGAGACAATCAAGTATCTGGAATCTCACGGTTGGATTATCAACCGAGACAAGTCAGCCCTAAAACCAGTCAAAAGTCTGGAATACTTGGGGCTAAAGCTGGATTCAGACCAGAGAAAAATTTTCTTGCCTCAAGAAAAGGTGTCGTCTTTGAGAGATTTGATCCACCTAGTGGGTACAAAAAGACAGCCGTCCATACGCCTGTGCATGAGGCTGCTGGGAAAAATGGTGGCATCATTCGAAGCAGTACCCTACGGTCAATTCCATTCAAGGAATTTGCAAAGGGCCATACTGTCAGCCTGGAACAAAAAAGTTCAGGCCCTAGACTTACCAATGTCCTTGTCCCCTACCGTTCGCAAGAGCCTCCGTTGGTGGTTGGTTCCCCAGAATCTGGAAAAAGGGAAATCCTTCAGTCCGATTTCTTGGAAGGTGGTCACTACAGATGCCAGCCTTATAGGCTGGGGGGCAGTACTGGAGCAATGGACTCTCCAGGGCAGATGGTCGGATGCAGAGAAGGCCCTGCCCATCAATCTCTTAGAGATACGAGCAGCCCGGTATGCCCTAGTAGCATGGACATCCAAACTCCAAGGGTCCCCTGTCAGAATTCAATCAGACAATGCCACGGCAGTGGCATATATCAATCATCAGGGGGGCACCAGGAGTCGTGCAGCCCAGAGGGAAGTAAATTGCATCCTGAAATGGGCAGAAAGATATGTCCCAGCCATATCCGCGGTATTCATTCCAGGAGTGGAGAATTGGAAGGCGGACTTTCTAAGTCGCCAACAATTATGCCCAGGGGAATGGTCCCTTCACCCCGAGGTTTTCCGGGCAATATGTCAGCGGTGGGGAGCACCGGATGTAGATCTGCTAGCATCCAGATTCAACGCAAAGGTGGACAGATTTGTCTCTCGGACAAGGGATCCCCTAGCTTGCGGCTCGGATGCTCTAGTGTTCCCTTGGGATCAGTTCAAGCTGATATATGCATTTCCACCGCCACAATTGTTACCTCGATTACTCCACAGAATCAGGGTAGAAAAGAAACCAGTGATTCTGGTGGCTCCAGCGTGGCCCCGAAGAGCATGGTACACAGAGATTGTAAAAATGTCTGTAGGGAGTCCTTCCCACATCGTCCGGACCTGCTTTCGCAAGGACCGATATACCACCCTTCCTTACTAGCCCTAGGTTTGACGGCCAGGCTATTGAAGCCCACATTCTAAAAAAGAGAGGTCTTTCTAATCCTGTGGTATCTACCATGATCAATGCCAAGAAGCCGGTATCCAGGCAGATTTACTATAGAATCTGGAAGGCGTACATCGCGTGGTGTGAGGCCAAGAAATGGCATCCACGTAAGTACGTAATAGGTAGGATTCTGGACTTCCTACAGTGGGCTGTAGATAGGAAGTTTGCCTTGAGTACTATCAAGGGTCAGATTTCGGCCTTGTCAATATTTTTTCAAAGGCCCTTGGCTTCGCATTCACTAGTCAAAGCTTTTATACAAGGAGTGATGCGTATTAGCCCTCCGGTTAAAATTCCCATATGTCCATGGGACCTAAACCTGGTTCTATCGGTTCTACAGAAACAACCATTTGAACCATTACAGCACATTTCCTTGGTTCTTCTCACCAGGAAATTGATTTTTTTAGTAGCCATTTGTTCGGCTAAAAGAGTGTCGGAATTGGCCGCTATGTCCTGTAAGGAGCCATATCTGGTTATCCATAAGGACAGAGTAGTGTTACGTTCTCATCCAGCCTTTCTTCCTAAGGTGGTATCGAGGTTTCATTTGAACCAGGATGTGGTTCTTCCTTCCTTTTTCCCCAAACCTAGCTCGGTAGAGGAAAAGTTATTACATTCTTTGGATGTAGTAAGAGCAGTTAAAGCTTATCTAAAAGCCACTGCTCAGATTCGTAGAACGGATACTTTGTTTATTCTGCCGGAAGGCCCCAGAAAGGGTCAGGCAGCGTCAAAATCTACTTTAGCCAAGTGGATTCGACAGGTCATAATGCAAGCCTATGGCTTGAGAAGGAGACCGCCTCCATTCAAAGTTAGGGCGCACTCCACGAGAGCAGTTGGAACTTCATGGGCAGTGCATCACCAGGCCTACCTGGCTCAAATCTGTAAGGCCGCAACATGGTCTTCAGTACACACGTTTACTAGGTTCTACCAGGTGGACGTTAGAAGTCAGGAGGATGTCGCCTTTGGGCGCAGTGTGTTGCAGGCCGCAAAAGATCCTCATGTCTGATAGCGCCCAGCTTATGTATGGTGTATCTCCCCGCTCATTTGGCATTGCTTTGGGACGTCCCACATAGTAATGACTATGTCGCTCTGTGTCCCGTGATGTACGAGAAAGAAAATAGGATTTTATAACAGCTTACCTGTAAAATCCTTTTCTTGGAGTACATCACGGGACACAGAGCTCCCACCCCTCTTTTGGGGACACTTATTGCTTAGCTACAAAACTGAGGTACTCCCGGATGGGAGGGGCTTATATAGGGGAGGGTACTTCCGGTTTTGGAAGTTGCCAGTGCCAGCACCTGAAGGTAATCTATATAACCCACATAGTAATGACTATGTCGCTCTGTGTCCCGTGATGTACTCCAAGAAAAGGATTTTACAGGTAAGCTGTTATAAAAATCCTATTTTTTGATAATATATATTGTGTTTTTCATGCGCTTAAAAAGTCCCATTCTTTCTTTATTCTGTTAACTGTGGGACCTTATATAGTGTGCCTTTCCAAATCATGTCCAATCAACTGAATTTACCACAGGTGGACTCCAATCAAGATGTAGAAACAACTCAAGGATGATCAGTGGATACAGGATGCTCCTGAGCTCAATTTTGAGTGTCATGGCAAAGGTTGTGAATACTTATGCACGTGTCTTTTATTTTTAATGAATTTGCAAACATTTCAAACAAACTTCTTTCACGTTGTCATTATGGGGTATTGTTTGTAGAATTTTGAGGAAAATAATGAATTTATTCAATTTTGGAATAAGGCTGTAACATAATAAAATGTGGAAAAAGTGAACTGCTGTGAATACTTTCTGGACGCTTTGAAAATTGGCAAACAATCCTAGAACACACCACCACCACCACCATTTCTGTCTGATCAGGTCGGTCACGGAACCACTTCCCACATGCTTGAGTGCTTCTGTCAGTACGCTGCTTCCTCCATTCTGGACCTTCAGATACCAGATAATACAGCCACATTATCACGTACCTGGTACTAGAGGCCAATGGAGAGAGAGGGCTTCCCTTGCGGCTAAGTTCCAGACCCCCCTGAGGGTGAAAACAGGAAAGGTCAGGCCCAAAGCAGCACGGGTTGCCTGCTGGACTGTATGCAGGAGGTTCTGGAGTACAGCTGGTGTGCTGGGGTAGAATAAGCAAACAGATGACAACCATGAGGTGTTGCAGGATTCAGATAATGCTGCGACTGGAGCGTGGTCACAAGGAAGCCTAGGTCGTGAGCCGGGTTGGGATCAGAGCAGACGTGGTCAGGTGGATAGCTGGAGTCGAACACAGGAAGCAAACAGGAGACAGGTCAAGGACAAGCCGGATCGGTAACAGGAGACACAGGAACAGGAATATCACGAAGATAACACACTGGAGGAGCCGAAGATCAACCAGCAAATGCAGACACTTGCAGACTTCCTTATATAGGCCCATGTGACCTGCTGGTAGAGATTCTGGGTCCTAAAGTCCTTCTGCCAGAGATTCTGGGTCCTAAAGCCCTTCTCCTGCTGTTGGTTCCCTGACAGTGCCCCCCCCTGACGGGCAGCCTCCGGATGCCCATCTGGGCAATTTTCTCCGGGTATTTGGCCCGAAACTCTCGGAGGAGTCTAGGAGCATGTACATTGGCTTCAGGTTCCCAGGAGCTCTCTTCGGGTGGATACCCTTTCCATTTAATTAGGAATTGGGTTTGTCTCCCTCGCTTCCTGCAGTCAAGGATTGATTCTACTTCAAATTCTGTGTCCTCTCCAATAGTTACTGGTGGCGGCAGTTGCTCCGCTCTCCCGGGAAATGGATCTGGAACAGTTGGTTTAAGCAAGGAGGTGTGAAAGACCGGATGGATCCTATATGATTCAGGCAGAGACAGTTCGTACGCCACTGGGTTTATTTCCCGTTTGATCTGAAAGGGGCCAATATACCTTGGTCCTAGCTTCCGTGAAGGGCAGGCCAATTTCAGGTTGGCAGTAGACAGCCACACTTTGTCCCCTACCTTGAAGGCAGGATTCCCCCTCCGTTTCCGATCAAAGTGTTTCTTGTAATCCACTTGGGCTTTCTGTATGGACTCCCGGAGGACCTGATAATTGTTTTGTATGAAAACCAGTCTGTCCTGCAAGGCAGGTACAGTAGCTTCAGGCATAGTTTCAGGCAGGGCAGCAGGGTGGAATCCATAATTGGCCCAGAATGGGGACTGATTTGTAGCTGAGTGGACAGAGTTATTATAGGCAAATTCTGCCAGTGGGAGCAGGGATGCCCAGTCATCTTGGGAAAAAGCTGAAACGCAGCAGAGGTATTGCTCCAGGGTTTGATTTATGCGTTCTGTTTGCCCATTACTTTGGGGATGATAGGCGGATGATAGTCAGAGTTCCACTTCCAAGGCTTTACAAAGGGCTCTCCAAAACCTGGAGGTGAATTGCACCCCCCGATCTGAAACAATGTTCTTTGGGAGTCCGTGAAGTCTGATGACCTCCTTGATAAAAGTATGAGCCGTTTCGGCCGCAGAGGGAGTACCAATCATTGGTATGAAGTGGGCCATCTTGGATAGTCAGTCAACCACAACCAGGATGGTCGTGAAGTTTTCAGAGGGAGGAAGGTCAACAATAAAATCCATAGAGATCATCTCCCAGGGGCGATTAGGGATAGGCAAGGGTCTCAATAACCCCCAGGCTTTGGCTTTGTCGCCTTTGCTACGTAGACATGTTGTGCATGACTTGACGTAGGATCTGCAGTCCCGACTGAGGTTAGGCCACCAAAAGGACCGCTGAATGAGCTCATTAGTCTTACGGGCCCCAAAGTGCCCTGCAAGTTGGTGGTCGTGGAATGTCCTGAGAACCTGGAGCCTTGCTTCCTGAGGTACGAAGATTTTGTCCTGGTGCCAAAGTAATCCATCCAGCCTCCTTAATGAGTCCTGTTCAGATTCGGGGCAAGATGCAGAAGCTTGTTCAATGGATGCCTTTAGGCTGGGTTGAATTAGCAAAAAATTTTGCGCAGATAAGATGGTGCTTGGAGGAGCACATTCAGTAGATTCAGGGAACATCCTGGAGAGGGCATCGGCTTTCCCGTTTTTGGAACCCGGACGGTATGTCAGGTGGAAGTTAAATCTAGAAAAGAATAAGGCCCATCTGGCTTGTCGAAGTCTTAGGCGTTTTTCAGATCTTAGATATTCCAGATTTTTGTGATCTGTGAAAATCATAATTGGGTGGTTAGCACCCTCCAGCAGGTACCTCCATTCTTCGAGGGCGACTTTAATTGCCAGGAGTTCTCTGTCACCCACATCATAGTTTCTCTCGGCCTGATTCAGCTTCCTGGAGCAAAAGGCTACTGGATGAAGCAGGGACTTTGGTCCCTGACGCTGAGAGAGAACGGCTCCCGTAGCTACTTCGGATGCGTCCACCTCGAGGACAAAGGGAAGAGCTGGGTCTGGGTGTTGCAACACGGGAGCAGAGGTGAAGAGGGCCTTCAGCTGTTTAAAGGCCATTTGAGAATCCTGGTTCCAGGAGAAGCGTGAGTGTAGGCGAGTGAGCTGGGTGATCGGGGCAATGATAGTCGAGAAATTTCGAATGAATTTCCTATAAAAGTTAGCAAAGCCCACGAACCTCTGGACCCCTTTCTTGTCAGAGGGTGCAGGCCATTCCAAGATTGCAGAGACCTTCTGAGGATCCATGGAGATCCCCTCTGTGGAGATTATGAGTCCCAAAAACTGGATAGATTGTTTCTCGAACTCACACTTCTCTGCTTTGGCATATAAGCCATGAGTTCTTAAGGTCTTTAACACTTTTCTGACGTGCTCTCGATGGAGTTCAAGTGAAGCTGAGAAAATTAGTATGTCATCCAGATAGACGATTAAGAACAGGTCGAGGTATTCCCTGAAGATGTCATTTACAAAATGTTGGAATGTCGCGGGGGCATTACATAGCCCGAATGGCATTACAAGGTATTCAAAGTGCCCAAAGCGTGTTCGAAAGGCGGTCTTCGACTCATCACCTTCCCTAATACGAACCAGGTTGTAGGCCCCCCGTAAGTCCAACTTTGTGAAAACCCGAGCTGTTCGAAACCTTTGGAATAACTCAGGAACAAGAGGGAGTGGGTATCTGTTCTTGATGGGGATTTTATTAAGGTCCCGATAATCAATGCATGGTCTGAGAGAATGATCTTTCTTCTCAACGAAGAAGATGCCAGCTCCAGCAGGCGAAGAGGAGGGGCGGATGAATCCTTTGGCTAGGTTTTCATCTATATATTGTCGGAGGGCCTCCAGCTCCAGCTCGGATAAAGGAAAGATTCGCCCGAAGGGTACTTCTGCCCCGGGTAGCAACTCAATTGGGCAGTCATAGGACCGATGCGGGGGCAGGGCATCAGCCCCTTTCTTGTCAAAGACATCAAGGAAATCAAGGTAGGCTGAAGGGACAGTATGACAGGGATCTGGTGTAGGTTGAACTGAGAGACACACTGAAGGGTTGACAGGCGTGGGGATGCCACAGTGTTGGAGACAGTAGGGAGATGAGAAGTTGATTTCTCCCTTGGGCCAGTCGATTTGCGGGTTGTGGGCCCGCAGCCAGGGTATCCCTAGGATGGCTGGGAATATTGGAGACCTGATGACGTCAAAGCGGAGTAATTCCTGATGGCCTGCATCTGTGGTGGCAAGGATAGGGATAGTCTCCTGAGTGACAGGTCCAGAGCTGGGAGTAGTACCATCTGCTAAATGTACATCAAGTCTTTGATCCTTTAGTTTCAGGGGTATGCGCAAGTTCTTGGCAAGGTTGATGTCCAAGAAACAACTACAGGCTCCAGAGTCAACGATTGCCCGCAGCTTGACTTCCTTTCCAGCCACCTGCAGAGATATGGGGAGAATTACATGAGTGGATACAGTCCCAGGTAAATAGAGGTGCGAGGGGTGTGGAAGGCTGGATTTACTTGGGCGAACAGGACAACTGCGAAGGAAGTGGCCCGAAGCTCCACAATAGAGACACGAGTTAGCTTGTCGTCTGCGTGCTCTCTCTTCAGAGGTTAAAGCAGGGCAGAGTAGGCCAATTTGCATAGGTTCCCTGTCAGAAGTATTGATAGGCTGGGAATCAGAGACTGGGATTGTTGGTCCTGGAACCATTGGCATTACCCATGTGGGTCGGAAGGTCTGGGTGCGTTCGGACCGTCGCTCCCGAAGCCGTCGGTCTAGTTGGATAGAGATTTGGATGAGATTCTCTAATGACGTGGGAGCCTCGATCCTAGCTAACTCGTCCTTGAGAGTCTCGGATAAGCCTTGCCGGAAATGGTATTTCAGGGCGGCATCATTCCACCCGGTATCAGCTGACCACTTGCGGAACTCCACAATATAATCCTCCACAGGCTGTCTGCCTTGTACTAGGGCATGAAGGGCAGACTCGGCGGAAGCAGTCCGCTGTGGATCGTCATATAGTGTAGCCATAGCTTTGAAAAAGGTGGCAACTGAATCCAGTACAAATTTCTTTTGCTCAAGGAGGTTATGAGCCCAGGACTGTGGCCCATCTGATAAGAGTGAGATGATGAAACCCACCTTGACGGTCTCAAGACAAAAAGTCCTTGGTTGCAGGGCAAAGTAAAGTTCACATGCGTTTTTGAAGGCCCTGAATTTCCAGCGGTCACCTGAAAAGCGCTCAGGAGTGGGGACTCTGGGCTCTGGAGGAAGTAATCCCACAGCAGGTGTGGCTATGGCAGGAGAGCTGGCCATTGAAGCTGAGCCAGTGGAGCTAGTAGCTTGGTTAGAATCAGCAGGAGTCATAGAGGTAGTAAGGGGGTGAAGGCGTCCTTCCAGCTGAATGTAGCCGTCTTGTAAGCTCTGGACTACTTGCGTAAGAGCCGTCATCTGCTGACATAGGGACTCCAACGTGGAAGCACCTCTCTCGGCCTCAGACATCATGGCTGGTTGATACTATCACGTACCTGGTACTAGAGGCCAATGGAGAGAGAGGGCTTCCCTTGCGGCTAAGTTCCAGACCCCCCTGAGGGTGAAAACAGGAAAGGTCAGGCCCAAAGCAGCACGGGTTGCCTGCTGGACTGTATGCAGGAGGTTCTGGAGTACAGCTGGTGTGCTGGGGTAGAATCAGCAGACAGATGACAACCATGAGGTGTTGCAGGATTCAGATAATGCTGCGACTGGAGCGTGGTCACAAGGAAGCCTAGGTTGTGAGCCGGGTTGGGATCAGAGCAGACGTGGTCAGGTGGATAGCTGGAGTCGAACACAGGAAGCAAACAGGAGACAGGTCAAGGACAAGCCGGATCGGTAACAGGGGACACAGGAACAGGAATATCACGAAGATAACACACTGGAGGAGCCGAAGATCAACCAGCAAATGCAGACACTTGCAGACTTCCTTATATAGGCCCATGTGACCTGCTGGTAGAGATTCTGGGTCCTAAAGTCCTTCTGCCAGAGATTCTGGGTCCTAAAGCCCTTCTCCTGCTGTTGGTTCCCTGACACACATGTTGTAACCATAACCAGGCGAGACTAGCTCAGTTACAAAACTGCAACATGGAATGTTTTATTGGACAAAAATACTTGAAAAGTATGTCAGTCACCTACATACACAATAATCCAAATATGTACCCAAAACATCACACAATGGGTTAGCTAATGAGGTAGGGCTGACTCATGGCTACTCCCTACTCCTTTAGCAACTACTAGCTGACAATGATATAATTAACATGCTAATTAACGCAGCACTCCGTGGCTTGGTCTGCTGTTGGGGAGAGGGGCCATTCGCCCCAGCTCCCTGAAGCTGTGGAGGCACTGCAGGTGCTGGGCAAAAGCCAGCATGCTCTGTCCAGTTGCCAGCGGTTCAGTTGGGAGTAGGAGCTTCACTACATCAGCTTGTTGCTGGGGAGGGACGCTGACTGGCCCAGCTCCCTGGAACGCCACAGTTGTTGCCGGTGCTAGGCAGAGGTTGCTAGCACTCTGCCCTGTTGCCAGTACTTCTGCTGGATTGCTGTTAGTGGAGACAGCAGGCCCATCCACTGACACCAGCTTGAGCTGCAGTTATGAGGTGCCGATTACATTCTCTCCCTGGAGCTCCTGCGGAGTGGATTGTTGTGTGCAGAGGCCAGTAGCGTTGTGCCCGGTTAGCGCTCACATCCTCCTCTCCCTTCTCCCCCTGGATCCTGATCTGCTGCATGGGAGTGACCGCCACCTCCTCACCCTGAGCCTCCAGAACTGCCACAGGTGTGGGGCAGAGGTCTTGGACCCTCTGTCCGGTTGCCTGCACTTCAGCTGGAAAAGTTTCTTGTAACTCCACAGATGCTGCTGGCAGGAAATCCCATGTCCCTGTCAGTGGTGTTTGAGGAAGGCCGGCTACCTCTTCTCTCAGGAAGGCTGAAGTTGGTGCTGGGCAGAGCTCAGTGATGTTCTGCCCTGATGCCAGCTCTTCTGCTAGGTTGGTGTCGTCATTGTGGGGTGCCGTCTGCTGCTTGGACCCCCTTTCTCTGGTACTGTCTCCCAGGTGCACAAATCCTTGTTGGGGGGGGGGGGGGCGTGGGAATAGCTGCTTCCCCTCCCTGCATCTCTGAAATCCACTGGGTCCGAAAAGAACCACCACCCTCTCACCTCGGGCCTCCGAAACTGCCACGGGTGCCAGCACTTCTGTTGGAGGTTTGCTAGATGGTTCCTCCTCTACAGAAAAGTCTATTAAATCCCCAGTCTCTGGAATTGCTGAAAGTCCAGGGCATGGGCTGGTGGCCCTTGAGCCCAGTGCCAACACTTCATCATCCATAACATCCTCTGATGAAAAGTCAAGTAAATCCATGCTTTCTGTGATCCATGTCTGGGGAATGAGGACAGCTTCCTCTTCTCCCGAGCACTTGAACTGCCGTTGGACAGACTCATTTCTCCATCCAAGCTCATCCTGTGCAGAAACAGGTTCGTCACGGTCAGTCAACACTTGCTGCATCCACCATAAGACCTCTGCATCCATAACTGTGGGCAGAGATGGGCACAGGACACTGTTACTCTGCTTCATTGCTGACACTTTAGCTGAGATTTCCGGACTGTCGGCTGGTACTTCTGGATTGTCCCAGGCAAAGGGAGCCCAGCCCTGGCGCTAAGCAGAGTCTAGCAGCCGTCTGTAGGTGATCTCCAGCTCCCATTCCTGAATGGCCAGGAACTCTATATCCTCCAGTGCACTTCCGAGACATTCAGTATCTCTTCTCTGAAATCCATGATTTTGTCCAACCGCCACTCCAAATTGCTCCCAAATTTAGGGTCCCCTGATAGCTTCACGTACAACAGTCCCAGGCCGCCGTAGCCAAAGCCTTCCATTGGGCTCTCATCCGCTATCCCAGGGCATGCTTGGGATACATGCCACCGGAGGGCTCTATAACTCTCGTCCAACTGTATCTCTGCCTAGACCAGCCTGCTTAACTTTCCTTGTGTGGTTTTTCTCCCAAAAACAGCACCTGCAATCCATACTGCGACCAGTACATTTCCTGGATGAAGGGGAGAATGTTTCCCTGGTGGTGCTGCTCACGGGCTAGCATTTCCTTCCAGAGTTTGCAGCGGATAGAATCATACCATCCCAGCAGGACCTGCTCTGATTCTGGTCCTCTGTGCTGTATCTGCATCTCTCGTAACCTCCTTCCAAATTCCTCCTCCATGGCAGCTGGTATCTGTATCTCTCCTTTTCTGCTATCCAGACTTTGGATCCCGGTGGAGGTTTGGATGTCCCAGACTGCAGGAAGCATCCCACCGCTTGCCACCAATGTCACGGAACTGCTTCCCACACTCTGCTTGAGTGCTTCAGTTATTACACTGCTTCCTCCTGTCTGGACCTTCATATACCAGATATTACAGCCACATTTTGTAACCGAGAACCAGGCAGGACTAGCTCAGTTAAAACTGCAACATGGAATGTTTTATTGGAAAAGGATACAGGCTGTTTATACACTTGAAAAGTATGTCAGTCCCCCACATACACAATAACCCCCCAAAAAAATCACACAGTGGGTTAGATAACAAGGTAGGGCTGTCTCTTGGTACCCCCCCCCCCCATCTAGCAACTACTAGCTGAAAATTATATAATTAACATCTAATTAACGCAGCACTTAAATCAGCCCAGGTGAACAGACTGTCCGGCAACAAGGGTAAAGCAGAGTACATTATACATTATCCTAAGGCCTCTTTCACACTGAGGCACTTGAAAAACTGCCAGTAAAACACTGAGCACTTTTGAAGAGCTTTTCAGGCGCTTTTGAAGAGCTCGACAATAAAAGTATTCAGCGCTGAAATCCCCCCAAAAAAATAAAAATAAAAATGTATAATGCAGCCAGCCCTTAAGCGTAATTCATGAAAAATCCCTCACAGAGAACATATAACTAGAAAAGTGCAGCGCAAGAAAATTTAATAAATTAATAAAGTCCATAAAAAGGCAGAAGTCCATACAGGGTGAATGGTGCACTATTGTAGCATGCGATGTGGATAACAACAAGTTTGACCAGAAAAAGAAATCCCTCCACCACACACAGAGTGGCCTCTCACCTCAGCAATTCGACCTACAAGAGGTCACAGGGCATAGAATGATAATAAAGTTGTCCTCCAATCATTAAGCCTCCAACCTCCAAACGACCAGTAACAGTATGACACAGAACAGCCACCTCATTTGCTCCACCGATATCCAGTTATGCAAAATAAACAAGAGGGAGACTTCCTAGTGCTCTCTGAATAAGCCGTTTATTTTCAAATTGTAAAAGTGAAGTACTCACATTTAAAAGCACTCCCTGTGAGTGCAACAGATCAGCATGAAACCAATGGTCTGAGACGATTGCAGCGGCGTCCAGCGTAGCTCCTCCCCCTGTATGCGTTATGTCAATGGGCGTGACTTCATCAGCATGGGGCGGGGCGCCCCACGCTGATGAAGTCACGCTCATTGACGTAACGCGTACGGGGGGAGGAGCTACGCTGGACGCCGCTGCGATCGTCTCAGACCATTGGTTTCATGCTGATCTGTTGCACTCACAGGGAGTGCTTTTAAATGTGAGTACTTCACTTTTACAATTTGAAAATAAACGGCTTATTCAGAGAGCACTAGGAAGTCTCCCTCTTGTTTATTTTGCTTTTGAAGAGCTTTCAATTCATTTCAATGGAGAGGGGTGTTTTTTCACCGCTCTATCAGCGCACTGCCCCAGTATGGAAGCATTCATTGATTTTAATGGATATTAGTTTTCTTAAGCTTTTCAGGCGCTTTTTTTTTTGCGTGAAAGCACCTGAAAAGCGCCTCAGTGTGAAAGTGGTCTAAGTATAAACACAAAACACCTTATTAAACTGACAATAGCAGGAGACCCCAGTAGCACACTGATCGTCTCCTACCTATAATAGTCTGAGGCAAAGCTCATACAATGTTCCATCATTCTGATACAGTGGAATAAATGTATCATAGATTTCTTGAGGAATATTGTTGATAAATATTATTATCCCATCTGCAGTAATCCAAACCACGTTCTCAGTGTCCATTAAGTGGTGGTCCATCATTAGAGAATATCTTGGTTAGGTCTGTCACAAGGTCCAACAAGAATTTATCACTGTCCTCTTGATAATTCATTTGACAAGAATTGGAGGGTTGTGATGCACAGAAGGGATTAAGTTGGGCCCCTGCACTAAATGATTTGCAAAATATGGGTGAATGTTGTCCATAAAATACAGTCAGCACCAGAGGCAGCCACCCCCAGAGTTGGCCAGCTCTTTTTTTTGGTTAGTGAGAGGGGGTAGCGCCACCTAAGTGCAGTATTAAAAGTAACTATTCAAAAATAGTAATAAAAACTCTCAGAATCGAGTAGAATATGTCGCTCATCCCTGTCCTGTAGGACCTGCCAGTAAACTCCTTGCGGTTGTGGATGAAAAGAATGGAGCCAGGATGCCGTGTAGACACCCGGAAGTCTTCAAAAGCCAGCTTGGAGCACACACGTGGGCAGACCTGATGTCATAGAGCAGTGTTTCTCAACTCCAGTCCTCAAGGCGCCCCAACAGGTCATGTTTTCAGGATTTCCCTCAGATGAAACAGCTGTGGTAATTACGAAGGCAGTGAAACTGATCAAATCACCCGAGAAAAATAAAGGAAAGCTTGAAAACATGACCTGTTGGGGCGCCTTGAGGACTGGAGTTGAGAAACACTGTCATAGAGGACAAGGACTAGTGTTTCAGCAGCCTGAAGTTACTTTTAATATTGCATTTAGGTGGCGCTTCCCCTCTTTCTCTAATTTTCCTTGTACTGATATTTCATTTAACTTATAAGTTATCTGATCAAATGTTTCACCACATATATTGCAATGATGCAACAGCTGTAATGAAATTTCTATCATATTAGGAATTCTTAAAATTGCTTTGTAGTTGTGACAAATTAAAAGCTGATGTATGCAGGTAATTGAGACATGTCCATGCGAATACGCCATGTGTTCACGTTGACTTGAATAGACAATTAAAGCAGATTTCACACTGACCTTAAAGTAGAATAAAAAAAAAAAAATTCATCTTAAATAAGGGAAGATTACAACCCTTGTCAGTTTTATTTTTGCCAATTGTGCCCTAATGGGGGAGGGGGTTCTTTTCACTTTTTGTCCCATAGCCAGAACAGGAAATGAGAAGAAATACCTGGTTGTCACCAGAACTAGTGTCCCCATTGAAAGATTTCCCCTTCATTCCAGTTCTGGTGAGAATCCAAAATTTGGGATTTTCTTTCACTTTCAATAAGTAAACAGGACAAATAAAGTGGGTGAATCTCAGTAAAGGGGACACAGACTGCAAATGAAACCTAATGCCCCATACACACGATCGTTTTTAATGTCATTTTTTAAACCGACGTTTTTCTCCTCGTTTTTTTTCATGTTTCCTCTCAAGCCTGCCTTGCGTACACACCATCATTAAAAAAAACGATCAAGCAAAGCGCAGTGACGTTCAACACGTACGACGGCACTATAAAGGGGAAGTTCCGTTCGAATGGCGCCACCCTTCATGTTAGTAAAGTTTGTTGAGCGACGATTCGCGCTTTTCAGTCCGTTACTGTGTAATGAATGTGCTATCTCCATTACGAACGCTAGTTTTACCAGAACGAGCGCTCCCGTCTCATACTTGATTCTGAGCATGCGCGTTTTTTTTCACGTCGTGAAAGCATACACACTATCGTTTTTCACGTCGTTAAAAAAAACGACATGAAAAACGACGTGAAAAAAGAGAGCATGTCCGGAATTTTTAATGGCCGTTTTTCACGTCGTTAAAAATGCTCTGGAGCCTACACACGATCATTTTTAATGGCCATTTTTAAAAATGGCATTTTTAACGGCATGAAAAACGATCGTGTGTACGGGGCATAAGGCTGAGTTCACATATGTGCAAATTGGATGCGTTTTTAAATCGCATTCAAATCGCAGACATGTGAATGTGACCGGCTCTCAACTGACCGGTTCACACATGTCTGGGGCAGCAACGGTGTTTCAAAAAGGGTCATGTGCATTTTTGGGTTCAGTTCAGGTGCAAATTCAGGCAAAAATTTGCACCTGAACCGGTGAACAGGAACGCACTGGACCCCCGGACTGCAAACTGCAGCCGCACGTATGTGAACCCAGCCTAACCAGTGTTTTATTCCCTCTGCACTCTATCCAAAACGAAAAATAAGTCTTGCCTTTAGTTCTACTTTAAAGGCCCCCTAGACCCTGTGTACATGTACTATTGCCTTTTCAATAGCAAAGCTTGCAACACAGACATTTATAGCACAGAGCACCTGCAAAACACTGGCATAAGTATAGTTGAATTTTAAAGCTGTAGACTTCAGCAGTACTAGTAGTTACAGCCCAAATTTTAAGAATTTTTTAACTTATGACATACTGTAGGTAAGACCCTCACTCTACTAGTAGACCATGTTTGCAGTGAACATAAAACTTATGCAATCATGATAAATTCAAACAGATGAAGTCAGGGCCACCAGAAATTCACACTTTCTGGCCCGTTGTCCCATGGCATACCATTGGCAAGTTCCCAGAAGAGCAGAAGAGTCAACAAGGACTCCCAAAACATTTTGAGGTGCATGTATATTCATGAAATTGTCACCACATGTCGGTAACAACCAGGCCCGGATCGGCCATAGGGCATACTGGGCATATGCCCGGTGAGCCGCGGCAAGCCGCATGTGACGTCTCCCCCCAGTGCACTCTCAGCTGCGGCAAGCTCCGCAGTCAGATCCGCGGCTGGCCCCGCGGCCGACAGACGCATTTCTTTCAGCCAGCCAGGGACCCACTCCCTACTCTGAAGGCAGCGAGCTGGGCTGCTCCTTTTGCTGGCGCCGCTCACCACGGCTGTCCGGCCAGCCTTCTGAATCTGTTCAGCTCAGAAGGAGGAAATTAAGAGGACAGGTCATGCGACCGTGAAGGGGGAGGAGCTGGAGGAGACCTCCTCTGCCTGATGTCGTAAAAGGTGCTGGACTGCTGTAAAGGTAAGTGACACTATGCCAGCCTACCAATGTCTTTTTTTTGTATCTTGCCTGTCAATGTTTTTTTTTGTATTTTGCCTGTCAATGTATTTTTTTTTTTGTATCTTGCCTGTCATTTTTTTCTTCTGTATCTTGGCTGCCAATGTTTTTTTTTGTATTTTGCCTGTCAATGTATTTTTTTTTTGTATCTTGCCTGTCATTTTTTTCTTCTGTATCTTGGCTGCCAATGTTTTTTTTTGTATTTTGCCTGTCAATGTATTTTTTTTTTGTATCTTGCCTGTCATTTTTTTCTTCTGTATCTTGGCTGCCAATGTTTTTTTTTGTATTTTGCCTGTCATTTTTTTCTTCTGTATCTTGGCTGCCAATGTTTTTTTTTGTATTTTGCCTGTCAATGTATTTTTTTTTTTGTATCTTGCCTGTCATTTTTTTTTCTGTATCTTGGCTGCCAATGTTTTTTTTATCATACCTGCCAATGTTAAACTATTCATAATAAAAGCATGCTGAGGTCTTAGAGACCCCTTTCACACTGGGGCAGTGCGGGCGTTAACGGTATAGCGCTACTAGTTTTAGGACACCTGAGGACTTGTTTGCCCTTCTGCATCAGCACTGGGGTCACGTCAGCTGAATGAGGAAGAGTAACATTGGAAATGCTAGTCAATACCAGTGTGCAAAGGTGTATTACTTTGCACAAATAACCTCTAATTTTGGGTGGCCCACATGTATGATTGCTGCTGCGATATGTAAAACTACTAATTAAATTTTTTGATGTTTTAGAATGGGGTTCCTCGAGCTATATGTGCCACGACTGAAAAAAGGTTGCTCCGTCTAGACTGATGGTGATGCTTCAAGTGTGAAAAGGAGGCTATAGAGCGCCTCCTGCTGGGTAGAATAATGTTCATATACAATATTTAAAATTTACCTGACAAAATATTCAACTATGTTTTTAAAATGTTTATATTTTCAGTTTCGACCAAAAAAAAAGAGCAAACAAAATATGTACAAAACAAATATACATTTTCTTTGGAAATGGCAATAGTTTTTGAAGCCATGCCATTACAAATTTAGGATTATTCTACCAAGAGCCATGATGTGAAAAGTACATAAAACCAAATTCCATGTATAATTTTTAGGTTACTAGTATTTAGATCAGTAGCGATCCTTGTAGCTATAAGTTAGACCTTCAACATTTTCCTGCAAAGTGTCAGCATTAGTTTTATGGGCATGAAACCCCCCCAGTCATTACTTTGTCGCTGTTTTTTGCCTTCTAAAATGCGTTTATCATTAGAACCCTTCTGAAATGAGGTCTTCACTAATAATCTTGGGTCCAAAAACCCTTTGAACATCTTTGCGCCTTGAGCACTGAGACAGCAAATTATTACCAGATTGTAAATAATATAGCATTGTTATTTTAAATTTGTTTTCTGATAGGAAAGCATTTGTAAAACTTTACTGAAAATTCAGCAGAGACTTCACTCATTCCTTGGCTCTGTTATCTAAAGTTGCAGCTTTTAACTGTTATTTTTGTAGCCTTGTTTGAAAGCAAATCAAAGACGCTAATTGGTCACTATGGACAACAATAGATTTTACAGTATTTTATAGCACATTCACTTATAGAGAGTTTATTGTTTCCCAATCTGGGCAAGCAGATGGACTTGTAAAGCTATTAATAATAGAAATAAATGCATATTGAACCCTTATGCCGCGTACACACGATCGGATATTCCGACAACAAAACCGTGGGTTTTTTTCCGTCGGATGTTGGCTCAAACTTGTCTTGTACACACACGGTCGCACAAAAATTCCGATGGTCAAGAATGTGGAGACGTACAACGCTACGGCGAGTCGAGAAAAATTAAGTACAATGATTCCGAGCATGCGTCAAATTGATTCCGAGCATGCGCAGCACTTTTGTGCGTCACAAATGGCTACACACGGTCGGAGTTTCCGACAAGAACTTTTGTTGTCGGAAAAATTGAGGACCTGCTCTCAAACATTTGTTGTCGGAAATTCCGACAGCAAATGTCCGATGGAGCCTACACACGGTCGGAATTTCTGACCAAAAGCTCACATCGAACATTTGTTGTCGGAAATTCCAATCGTGTGTACGCGGCATTAGTGTCATTTACCTTAACACATCGAGCTTGCACAATAAAACAAATATTTCCCAAATTCTAACCCTATAGCACCCACAGCAAGAACCTCTGATCTTCACAGGTAAGTGATAACAGTGGACAGTGCAGTCTGTAGTCAGCCTTTTAGTTTGGAGGGGGGGGGCGGAGGTAGGATGCAGAGTAAGGAAACACCCTGAAACAGAAAACCAAGGGCAGTGGTCAAAGCACCAGCTTAACCACTTCAGCCCTGGAAGGATTTGCCCCCTTAATGACCAGGCCTTTTTTTGCGATACGGAACTGCGTCCCTTTAACTGACAATTGCGCGGTCGTGCGATGTTGTACCCAAACAAAATTGATGTCCTTTTTTTCCCACAAATAGAGCTTTCTTTTGGTGGTATTTGATCACCTCTGCGGTTTTTATTTTTTGCACTATAAACAAAAAAAAGACAGACAATTTAAAAAAAAAAAAAAACGATTTATTTTACTTTCTGCTATAACACATATCTCAAAAAAATATATAAAAAAACACATTTATTCATCAGTTTAGGCCGATATATATTCTACATATTTTATGGTAAGTTTTTTTTTACAATAGGCGTATATTGTTTTTCCTGACAGACTCCATGGCAGCCTACGTGTGGGTTAATCCCGCCCCTCATACCTCATAGGACCCTTCTCCCATAAATCTTTGCTCTGGGCCAGAGGCCGTGTTCCTTTTTTTGTCCTCCTCCTAGGACCAAGATATAGTCTTACCTTTTCATGAAGTTTTCCTGTAATCCAGGCCTGGCGGTGTGCACGGCGATACGTTGGTGGTTAGCGGTGATCCTCTCTGCAGTCCAGCAATCCTAGCTATTAGCAGGTGGACATGGGCGATATGATGTGATACCATGAAGAGCTTACTAACCTGGCCATTGGCAGGCAAGCGGCAATATGGCCAAACGTCCCAGCTATTAGCGGGAGGCTTTGTAAATGCCCGATCGTGCGGTGGGTCGAGCGAACAGCTCCCCAGGTTCTGGTCCGGATCGTGCCGTGGTGGTGGTAATGTACAAAGATATTCCTTTTATATGGCAGCCGTATCTCTGTGTTTTGTGTGTCTCCTTATTTTCTATCAAGCTCCAGTGAGTGGCCACGGCGGCTGGAGCGCAGCTGCGTTCCAGCTCGCCGTTTCAGGAAGTCGCTGCGCATCCGCAAGCCGCGAACAAAGATTCCATGATTGGTTCGTGCAGGCGCAGTTTTGCCAAAATGGCGGCGGCGGTCGCGCATGCGATTGGCCGCCACCGGATGGCAACCGCTGTGGGGCGGTGACATCGTTTACGGTGGCAGATTTAAATAGCTGTCAAAGCAGCTATTACTTGGGATGACTTGCAGGCTTATGCGGTATTTACCCAGGCACTGGGCTCTGGTTTACAAGGTAAATTGTTTGCTGCAGGCTCCCTGGGTGCTGGCTATGTTTTGTTATGTGCTCTCTCATGCCTGTTGTCACTCCTGTTTCTCATAACGCTTTAATGATTCATTTCACTTTCAAACTGCCTTGCCATGGATCTGTCACCGCCCTCTTGTGGCCAACCCTTGCGCTGCAGGTAGGATTTATTTCTTTTCTACCTGTGATGCTTGGGTTCACTCATTCAGGAGCTCTTAACCCTTTCTTTTTCACTCAGCTCTTCTAGGTCTGAACACCAAAGCACGGCAAAGACCGTCCTAGGTCTCAACGTTGTCACTCCTCTTCAAGGTCCAGACGTCAGATCTTCCTTTAGATCTAGGTACCACAGATAGGAGTCTAAAACCACCTCTGGGCGTCACTCTCACCGCCACTCCAGCCGCTCTGTGAGGAAAGCCTGCTGGGTATGCGGGGCCCAGGTTCCTAAAGGCAAATCGCTCTGCGAGCGATGCTTTTCTAAAGTCGCATAAGAAAGAGAGGGTGGAGACCAACAAGTGGAAGCACTGGTCAGAAAGGTGGTCCATGAGTCCCTGAGTAAAGGGGATTCTGGTCATACCCACAACCCTGCTGGCGACACTATGTCAGTCCCTATTAGGGATGATCTCAAGGCTCCAGGCCCTTTACAGCCGAGCTATTCCTCAATTGAAGCCTCAGACAGTGAGGTGGAGGTAGATGACCCTGGTGCAGGTTTTGAATTTGCCCTAGTACCACAGCTGGTCAAAAGCTGTCAAAGAAGCTTTGAGATGGAAGAGCCAGTGGAGGCACCCTCCAAACAGAGGAAATATTTTAAACACCTCAAAAAAGAACACCCTAATTTCTCCTTTTTGGGTGAACTCAGCGCAATAATTACAGACGAATGGGGTGGTGTTGAAAGGAAGAATTGCCTGGTAATGAAGGTATCAAAAATGTACCCATTTAAAAGCAAGGATGTAAAACACCTGGAGTCGGCTCCTCTCATTGACTCAGCCCTAATGAGGATGGTGAGGCACGTCACACTCCCATTGGAGGATACTGTTTCCTTTAGGAATTGCCTGGAGTGGAAAATTTATACCGACCTCAAGCGGATCTACATTACAGCGGGTATGACCTGCAAACCAGCTCTAGCTCTCGCAGCCCTTTCTAAAGCGATGGAAGTCTGGACAGACGACGTAGATGCTTCTCTGAGGAGCATCTCGGAAGAACTGGCCAGGAGCTCACCTATTCATGGGCTAAGGTTGACGTTGGCTTTTCTCGTGGGGCTTCCCTAGACATAATTCGCCTGGTGGCTCGGATCATGCTGACATCTGTCACGGCTAAGCGTGCCTTGTGGCTGCGCCCATGGGTAGCTGACCCTGCCTCCAAGCAGGCATGGTGCAGGATTCCATTTGGGGGTTCGTCCCTCTTTGGGAACATATCGGACAGTGCCATCACCCGTGCCACAGGGGGCAAGTCGGGGTTCCTTTCCCAGGATCGCCGTCTGCTAAACCAGAAGAGAACACAGCCCAGGCAAAGTTCAGATCGAGCAAGGAATGTTCGCTACTATAGGCCTGGCCGTGAGTTCAAGAAGACCTGGAAGAAAAAAACAGCCTTCAGGCCAGAAGTTTTCAAAAGGGGCATCTTCCGGTGGACAAGAATCCCCTAAGTCTTTATGATATTTCACCTGCCTAAAACAGAGCGAGTCGGCATCCTTGCCTCTCTCGGAAGAGAAAAAGCGAATTCTCCTGTCTCTCTTGTGGCTCAGGGCGCTGCAATTCCAGTTCCAGATGACAAAAGGTTTTAAGGGGTCTACTCGCTCCTCTTCATGGTGTTGAAGAAAAACGTCTCTTGGAGGCCAGTTATAGACCTAACCCACTTGAATTATTTTATCTAGAAGGAGAAGTTCAAGATGGAGACACTACTCATGATCAGTCAAGCAATCCAACCAGGCGATTGGCTTGTCTCTATAGACCTGAAGGACGCCTACTTCCATGTTCCGATAGCGTCAGAATTCCAGAAATACCTTCGCTTTGCTGTCGATTAAATCCGTCTGCAGTTCACCTGTCTCCCCTTCGGGCTTACATCGCCTCGTGTGTTTTCAAAACTTGTTGGCTGTCATGGCTCTGATCAGGACCAGAGGTGTCCGTCTATCACTATCTAGACGACCTGCTGTTGTCTCGGGACAAGGAGCAGTTGCTAATCCACAGATCCCAGGTCATCTCCACTCTACTCGAGTTTGGTTGGCTTCTGAATCTGGAAAAGAGCCATCTGGATCCTACGCAGTCCCTGGTATTCCTCGGGGCACACTTCAACGCTATCAAGAGCACCATCTTGTTACCCCTGGAAAAATCCCAGTGATCCGGGACAGAGTTTGGCTTGCAATGTCGTCCTCATCTCCAAGCCTCTCAATGCCTAAAGATCATTGGTACCATGGTGGCAACAACACCCATGGTAAAGTGGGCTCAGTGGAAAATGCGGCCCTTCCAGAAGGGTTTCCTCCAGCAGTATAATCCAGGGCTTCGGGATCACTTTATCCAAATAACCTCATCCATGCGGGAGAGCTTTCCTTGGTGGCTACAACAGAGGAACCTCTTCAATTGTCACTCCATCGCACCTGTGTCTTGGGTCACCATCACTACAGATGCCAGCAACAGGGGCTGACAGAAGTAGGCCAAGGCATATGGAATTTTCTCTCTCACAGGATAGTCTCCAATGTTCTGGAACTCCGGGCAGCGTTCTGCGCTCTGCAGGCCTTTCACCACTTAACAGCAGGAGACCTCCTAAGACTGGACAACACAACGGCAGTCGCATACATCAAGAGACAGGGGGTACTCCCAGTCTCTCCCTGTCAAAGGAAATAGAGCCCATCATGATCTGGGCCCAGAAAAACCTGGCCAACCTGACAGCTGTCTATCTCCCTGGAGTCCAGAATGTTCAGGCAGATTTTCTGTTGAGAGTTTCTCTGGACAACGAGTGGACTTCCCCCCGAAGTCTTCAGGTGGGTCCTGTCCCTGGGAGTCATTCCGGAAGTAGACTTGTTTGCCTCCCCATGCAACTTCAGACTAGTGAGATACTACACAAGGTCTTGGTATCCCCAGGCTTTTGGGTAGATGCTCTGACAGACCATTGGCGGTTCCACAGGGCCTATGCCTTTCCCCCGGTTCCTGTCATTCTCCGTTTTTTGTTGAGGCTCAGGATGGAAGAAGCAGAGATAGTGGCAATAGTCCCGTACTGGCCAAACAAGCCATGGTTTCCACTGCTGATGCAACTCAGCTTCCGGGACCCAGTTCCTCTACCCTCCAGACCAGATCTCCTATCACAAGGGGCATTTCTACATCCATGCCCGACCCATCTACATCTGATGATCTGATTCTTGAGAGGGGAAGGTTGGAGGCCCTAGGCTGTCCAAGTAGGGCCATCTCCACAATATTAAATGCCAGAAGAACAGGCACCAACAGGGTCTACCAGAGGATTTGGAAAAAGTTTTCAGACTACACCTCTTCCACTGCAGGTTCTTGCAATAACCCAAAGATACATGATTTCCTGGGCTTCTTACAATCAGGATTGGATCTCTCATTGTCAGTCAGCTCGCTGCGAGTCCAAATCGCTGTAATCTCTGCCTTTACGGGTGTTTCCTGGGCTAGACACCCTCTTACTCAGTAGTTTTTCAGAGGAGCAATAAGGCTCAGACCTCAGAGCCAAGTTTTTCTAATTGGGATCTTCTCCTTGTCCTGGATTTTTTCTTAGGTAGAGAGTTGGAACATGAAGATCAATCTTCTGTCAAATGACTCTCTCTAATAGTTGTCTTCTTGGTGGCTATAACATCGGCCAAGAGTCTCTGAAATCAGCTCTCAGGGATGCAAGGGGCCACTTCTAAACTTTTTAATTCCTATGTTGGGTTCAAACCCCAAAGTGGCATCTGTGTTTCATGACAATCAGGAGATTGCTCTTCCAACGTTCAGATCTACCGAGGATTCCAGTGTTTATCCCTTAGATCAGTGATTCTCAACCAGGGTTCCGTGGAACCCTAGGGTTCCTCCAGAGATTGCTAGGGGTTCCTTCAGCATTGGGCAATTTCTGCCTCTCAGATAAGTTCCCA
This sequence comes from Rana muscosa, assembly GCA_029206835.1. Taxonomy (NCBI): domain Eukaryota; kingdom Metazoa; phylum Chordata; class Amphibia; order Anura; family Ranidae; genus Rana; species Rana muscosa. The sequence continues at coordinate 1,022,144,263 of CM055116.1, forward strand.
CTGACACCAGTGATCTTTTTATCTATCTGTAAGGAGGTAATTCTTCCCAATGACCACAAGTCATTTTTAGCAGGGGTTCCCCGAGACCGGAGAACTATTTCAAGGGTTCCTCTGTGTTGAAAAGGTTGAGAAAGGCTGCCTTAGATGTTGGAAAAGCTCTGAGTCAGTATCTTGAAGCTACAGCTTCTTTCCGTCAGACCGACCACCTGCTCGTTCTTTTCACAGGAAGTATAAGGGAATGCGTGCCTCTTCCAGATCTATCGGAGCATGGATTGTTCAGGCCATTCAGTGGGCCTATAAAGCCAAGGGCTTGGCGTCTCCAGAAGCGGTGACTGCTCACTCAACTAGAAGTGTCTTCATCATGGGCGGCATCACGTCACGTGCCTCCAGAAGTTATTTGCAAGGTGGCCTTGTGGTCTTCAATTAACACGTTCATGGCACACTACTGCGTAGTGGTTTACGTATCTTGTCTGTTGATGGTGCCAATTAAACCTTTTTTCTTTTGTCCAGCACTCTGCCCACCCGGGTGTGTATGGCTAGTTATTTCCCACACGTAGGCTGCCATGGAGTCTGTCAGGAAAACGGAAAATTTATATCAAATACTTACCGTAATTTTCCTTTCCTGATGGACTCCATGGCAGCAGGAGTTCCCTCCCAGTGGCTGGAGTAGGCTAAATTATGGAACACGGCCTCTGGCCCAGAGCAAAGATTTATGGGAGAAGGGTCCTATGAGGTATGAGGGGCGGGATTAACCCACACGTAGGCTGCCATGGAGTCCATCAGGAAAGGAAAATTACGGTAAGTATTTGATATAAATTTTCCGTTATTCTGCGCAAAAGTTATCTCGTCTACAAACTATGGGATAGATTTAGGGACTTTTATTTTTTTGTATTGCTTTTACTGGTAATGGTGGTGATTTGCGATTTTTAGCGGGAATATTATATTACAGCCGAAAAATCTGACCCCAAATTACACTTTTTGGGGACCAGTGACATTATTACATTGATCAGTGCTATAAAAATGCACTGATCAATGTAAAAATGACACTGGCATGGAAGGGGTTAACACTAGGGGGCGATCAAGGGGTTAAGTGTGTTCCCTTGGTGTGTTCTAACTGTAAGGGGGTGGGTTTACTGGGACATGACAGAAATCGCTGTTCCCGATCACTGGGAGCAGAAGATCTCTGACATGTCATCTGGCAGAACGGGGAATTTCCTTGTTTACATAGACAGTTCCCCGTTCTGCCTCTGTACACCGTGATTGCAGGTCGCCAGCGGACATAGAGTCCGTCGGACCCGCGGAACCGCTCCCGCGGCATGCGACGGGCACGAGCCCGCTATCTCCTATGCAAAGACCGAAGTACACCTACGGTGGTTTGTGTAGGAGAGCCGACCTGCTGCAGTATAATGACGGCAGCTGGTCGGCAAGCAGTTAAACTGGAACATAGACAAGGATTAATAGATAAAGAATCTGCTGAAAGTTATAAAAACTGACGGTTTAATATGTGTGTACCCAGCTTTAGTGTTTTGTGAACGCATACAAAATCTTTGCACCGCAGTCATTGATTTCAATGGGCTGCCCTATGTGCGACAAAAGTGTCAAGGTACTGTAGCTCATGCACCTTTTTGAGTGGCGAGCACCATGTGTTTTTGCATGTTTGGTGTACCATTAACAATGGCACCGTAAGTTCAATTAATGTTTTTTTGTGGATTTTGTAAATGCTGCAGGCTTACAGCTGTAAAATTCTTAAAGTGATTGCAAACGATGACCATGTAAAACAACCAAGTGTTTGTTACCCTAAAAAAATAAATCGATCCTGTTCCCAAAAAGCATGAATAACAGCACAGTGCTTGTGTAGTGTAGTGTAAAATTGGCCCCCTGTATCACCTAAAATGCCTGGCTGATCCTGCCTTGTTCTTCCCTCCCCTCTGTAAACTGACCATGGTTTATCATGGCTGCTGAGCCCTGACACCGTGGTCAGTTTACATGCCTCTGTCATCTGCAGCCCTGCTCTGTCCTTCTCTGACCTCCTCTCTCCCCTCCCTTCCTGCCTGTCAGCTCGTACCAGCACCGCTCTGCTCCCCGTCCCTTCCCTTCCTGCTGCTATAAAGCTATGTTATGTTTATACCATCCCCTCTGTTAGATAACAACATGTGTCCTAGTGTCTGTGCTTTATAAAAAAAATGCAGATTTCTACCTGATTTCACAGCGCCTCCCAGCGCTCACGTGACTCATCTTCTCCCCAGCGGACGTCAGTGGGAATTCACGGCCCAGCCTGCTAGAGCTGTCAGACGGGGGGAAGAGAGAGCCGAAGAGTCACATGAGCATCGGGAGATGCTCTAAAATCAGGTAGAAATCTGCATTTTGTTTTTTTATAAGGCACAGACACTAGGACACATGTTGTTATCTAACAGATGGGATGGTTTAAACATAACATAGTGGCTTAACAACCACTTTAAGTTTAAAATAGAAATGAAAGGCAAAACATTTTTGTATAGTTATAAAAAAAAAAAAAAAACATTATAAATACCCTTTTCCCCTTTTCTTATAAGTGATCACATTCCCTCTGTTCTCAGCTGCATAAGATCTGGGGGGAGGAGAAGCAGCAGCACACTGAGCTTCCCAGTGTATGGCTGTGCAGCGGGGGCACGTCAGGACAAGTCTGATCATTGGAGGAGAGTACACTGAGTTCCCAGCATAGCTAGAGAACTGACCACTCTGTGCTCTCCTGCTTAGTGTGGTCAGCTTTTAATTGGAAAGCAGAGGGACTGGCAGGAACACCAGGGATTTCACATGAAGGAAACAACATAACGAGAAGAGGATACTTTCTCATACAAGTACATGGTTTAGCAGGCACATATCAGAATATGAAGTGTTGGGGTAACAAACACTTTAATTGCTGCCAAGGTAGAAAAGCTTGATTTCAACATGAATACAAAATCAGATGAATAAACGACCCCGATGCTCAAACACGTTTTTGATGTTGCAGACATGCTATGTAAATCAAATATGTTTGATCATTAATGAAGTAAACAGGGTGTATGTAGTATGACCTATCCCTATCCCTTGCTGTATGAATACATTAGCCTAAGAAAAAAACAGATTATCTGCCACATTGTTTATAATTACATTTGAGATCGATACAAAGTAAAATTGTTACTTTTGTATCTACCCCTTTCATTCATTTGAAGATCAGTCTATGGCAGGCTGTGGCTGAACAGGGATGAATACTGTACGAAGTGGCATCAGCTTCCAGGGCCCTGTGCGTTCAGGGATGAAGGTCTGGAATGCAGGTCTTCTGTTTTTTTAACCTTCATCCCTGAGGGCACACTGGTCTAAATTCTGGTACAGCGTTTGACCCCATCCAACAGGCTGCCTGGAGAAGGTCTGGACACTGCACCTGATCCTGCCAGATGTGCATTAAAATTTAGGGAGGATTGCATTGCAGCTGGATAACCTTGTGTGCAAGGGGCTTCAAACTGCATTGAATGTTTTCCCCTTCTCTTATTTTTTTCCTGCTGATTGTTTTTCTACTTTTTTAACCCTTAATATTTATGGCTAGTTCACACCAAAATGCTGTGTGAGAAAGGCGCGTTCAATGCAGGTTTCCCTCGCTCAAATTGCACTGCCTTTGCGATCTGCTGCTTGAGTCTATAATATGTCAGGTTGACTGTCTGTGGGGTGGGTTATTTGAAATTAGGAGATTTTGTCAATTAAAAATTACTGGGCATGGTTGGGGTGTCAAACCGATGTTGAGAAGGTCACCGATCCTGAGGAGACTAAATAAGACAGCAATGGTGGATGGGTGTCATAGGGTACACCCACCCCTGTGATGGAGATGGCAATAGTCCGTAGGCATGCTATTCCTTTATTCTTTGGACTGTAGTAAAAAAAAAACAATACCCATCTGAGAAATAGTAGCCTCCATTCACCTGTAATGCCCCATACACACGATCGTTTTTCTTGCCATTTTTTTTCTTGCCGTTTTTCACGTCGTTTTTTTTCATGTTTCCTCTCAAGCCTGTCTTGCGTACACACGATCATTTAAAAAAACGATCAAGCAAAGCGCAGTGACGTACAACACGTACGACGGCACTATAAAGGGGAAGTTCCGTTCGAATGGCGCCACCCTTCATGTTAGTAAAGTTTGTTGAGCGACGATTCGCTCTTTTCAGTCTCGTGCTTTTCAGTCCGTGACTGCGTGACGAATGTGCTATCTCCATTACGAACGCTAGTTTTACCAGAACGAGCGCTCCTGTCTCATACTTGATTCTGAGCATGCGCGTTTTTTTTCACGTCGTTAAAGCATACACACTATCGTTTTTCACGTCGTTAAAAAAAACGACATGAAAAACGACGTGAAAAAAGAGAGCATGTTCGAAATTTTTAATGGCCGTTTTTCACGTCGTTAAAAATGCTCTGGAGCATACACACGATCATTTTTGATGGCCATTTTTTTTAATGGCATTTTTAACGGCATGAAAAACGATCGTGTGTATGGGGCATAAGTCTTTGGGTGCCCAATTGCATTATTCCAACTTGATTTTTTACACAGTCTTCCTTTCATTATATCCTTCCCTTGGGGGAAAAAAATGCCCCATATATACTGACAGTAGCCCATTATGCAATTAGTGAGATTTATATTAAATAATTACCCTACCCATCACAGTGAGACATTTTTATAAATAAAATGTTTAGGCCAGGGTTCACGTTTTGTACCGCATCCAATTCGCATAACATGTGAATGTGACTGGCTCTAAATGGAGCCGGTTCACACATGTCCGGGGCATTTATGAGTCCAGTTCAGGTGCGAATTCAAGCCAAACTTTGCACCTGAATTAGTGAACAGAAACGCACTGGACCCCGGACTGCAAACCCCAGCCACACGTATGTCAACCTGGCCTCATTCATTTTGTTCCCCATAGAGCTATTCCTAGTACCGTATTTTCCGGCAAATAAGATGACCTTTTATGCTTAAAAATATGCCTCAAAACTCGGGGGTCGTCTTATACGCCGGTACCTGTATACAGAGTCTCAGTCAGACCACGGCCGTCCATTGTTCAAAATCCGCGTCTCCTCCTCGTGCTGTTCTGTGATAGGCGGAACACTCATTTTTCCAGCAGAGCCTCTGTTCAGTGTTCCGCCTATCACGGATGTCTTCTCATCCTCATCCTCGGACGAGAGGGCATCCGTGATAGGCGGATGTAATGGCACAGAGGCATGTAATGGCACAGTGAGGCATGTAATGGAACAGTGAGGCATGTAATGGCACAGTGAGGTGAGGCATGCAATAGCACAGTGAGGTTAAGCATGACTAGTCGGAAGGGGGTCGTCTTATACGGCGAGTATATTCCAAAACCAACATTTTAGCTGGAAAATAAGGGGGGTCGTCTTATACGCCCAGTCGCCTTATACGCTGGCAAATACGGTACTTTGAGAGTCGATAGACTTTAAAAGCAATAAGCTAAATTCACTAAGACCTATAGTATACACCAATCAGCTATTACATTATGATGACCCACCTAATATTGAATAGGTCCTCTTTTTGCCACCAAAACATCCCTTACTCATTGTGGCATGGACGCCATTAGACCTCTGAAGGTATATCGTAGTGATTTCAAAAAAAGGGGGAGAGGGGAGGAGGAAAAGTGGGACTTTATATGAGGCACACGGAAGCAAATAGTTGGATAAGAGAATAGACAGCTTTTAATTGGTTTAAATAGTCATGTAAATTTCATTTTTCATTTATATGCATTCTGCTATATAATGAAATTTTTTGACTTTTCATTAAAACCAAATTTCTCTTATCATCCATGGACCGACACGGCGGCTCTTAATCACTGAACGTGTGGGTATATATCCCTGCTTGCAGGAGAAGACCTAGGCAGAATGTTAAATGTTAAAACATTCTAGAACAAACCAGAGCTGAACAGCCCCGCCCAGGGGGGCGGTCCCTCCGGACATTACCCTCCCACCTGCAGCTAGCAGACCTCAGTTTTTTTCTGCCTAGCAGAAGGAGAAGACGTGGCTCTCTCAGGAGCCAGTCTCCTGGAAGATTTTACTTTTAAATTTTATTCCTTTGGGAATTTTATTATTTTATTTTTGAGACCTTCAATCAACTCTCGGCTGGGCAACAGGTTGGGTACACTACTATTCTCGTAGTCTTCCCTGTCTGACCATCGAGCGTGCTGATCCTCGCCTTGTGTGCGTGAGACTCAGTTCACGACATACCCCATGGCTCCAGAGGTGGCCGGGTTGCTTTCATGCTCCCGCGGTCCTCTCAAGATTGAACAGTACCTACTGTATCTTTCGCGGTTGACCGGGTTGACAGCTACGCAGTACGACTCTGTGATAGGTCTGTCTGAAACAAGCCAGTGAGTCCCTCTATTGGCAACGAGGGTGTTCTCCAAGGTGCTTGCGGGACGGGTAAGTAGTCTCTCCTGCTGCAAGGTGAGTACATGCTGGCTGTGTTTCTGTGTGTGGGGGGTTCTCCCTGTTTCCCCCCTGTTATGCTGCTCTCTGCACCCTGTTCTGCTGCTGTGCTGTGTGGGGATGCTTGGGGGGTCACTCTGCCCTGGGGGGGGCAGCTCCATGGCTGTTAGTCACTTGGGAAGTGTTCTGGGAGAATGTGTGTGTTTTTTTACGTGCGCCATTGGCGCTGTGTTTTAAATTTAAAAAGTGCGCCATCGGCGGCCATTTTTGCCGTGGCTCAAATCACAGTTATACAGGCACCCGGCGGCCATTTTCTTGTAGCCGCGTCGCTTTCAGTTTCCTTTTCGGCCTCTAGTGGCGCTGCTGAATGGCGCAAACTCCACATCTCCTCACAGATTCTTCACTCTCCTTAGGCTCGCGCTACAGCGCGGCTCATACAGCGGTACCGAGTGGTCCCTAGGGGTGGTGAGCACTCCGGGTATCCCCTCCTCAGCCCCAGCACAGCTAGTGGGTGGGCTGTATTATTCACTGTAATGATGAATAAGGTCTCAGAGGGTGGCAACATGGAGTCTGGTTCACCTGTTTCTTCACACTTGTTAGAGACAACTGGCAGTGCTCCTGCACCTGCGGTCCTTATGGATCAGTTGTCGGCAGCCCTGGAATCATTCTGACCAGGAATGAAGCAGTGTGTGAGCGCAAGGAAGCAAAGAAGACCCTCTCCCCACTTTATTTTTCCCCCAAAAAAATAAAAGGGGGTGTGCGCTGATTCAGATATGGGCATAGCCACTACCGCTCAGGACCCTAGCTCTGAATATATTTGATGGTTTTGAACAGGACATTCCTTGCGAGAAACTCCAGTTCTGAGTCAGTAAATGACAGGGCGCTTGTTAGTGAACTCATTGCTGCGGTGAGGGACACTCGCAAGCTAAATGCTGCGGATGCAGAACCTCAGGCGGACAGTCTCCTCTGGTTCCTTAGGGCCGGGCCTTCTAAAAAAGTTTTTTTCCATATGTACCTTTCTTTGACCAGCTCATTGATGAGGTCTGGGGAAGAAGCCGCAGAAGACTTTTATGGTCCCGCGGCGTTTGCCTATCAGATACCCCTTTTGAAGATGCCCTACTTAAAAACTGGGCTTCTCCCCCAGTGGTCGACCCTCCAGTCGCCCGGTTGAACAAGGTCACCACTCTCCCGATGGAGGGGACTCCTGCATTTCAGGACCCCACTGACAGGAGGTCAGAAGTGGTGAGCAGAGCCATGTTTGCCTTGTTGGGGTCTGCCCTATGGCCTGTGGTAGCGGCGACCCTTGTGTCTCGGACACTTACGGGATGGGCAAAAATTTTGCATCAAACTGTACAGGAGCATAATCTTCCTCCAGACACTATTGCTCTGGCCAACCAAATGGTGCAGGGCCTGGTTTATGTTGCAACGCCACGTTAGACGCAGCCCCTTATTACTCAGGGCCTCTGTCTTGGCGGTGGTATTGCGTTGTCTGATCTGGTTGAAATGCTGGTCTGCTGACCTAGCTTCTAAAAAGCCTCTGACGGATCTACCATTTAAAGGTGGTAGGCTTTTCGGTGCTGCGCTGGATGACATCATCAAGGATGTCACGGGAGGTAAAAGCACTCTTCTTCCTCAGGCTAGCAAGGGTAAGGAGGCCGCCATAAGCAGGGTCCTTCCTTTCCAGCAAAATAGGGGTTTTTTCGTCAGTCAACGGGGAGGCCCTCCCAGACTGACAGCGGTCCGGCTGGTGGACACAAGCGCCCCTGGGTGCGTAAGCCAAACAAGCCGGCTCCCAAGCCCACCTCCGCGTGAAGCAGGAGCGGATCCAGAGTCTTTTCTCGGGAGGGGCACTGCCAAAAAATATGTTTTTTTTGTGGGAAATGGCTGGTGTCGGCACTTCAATAATCCCGGCACCATGGTTGTTATGGTGTCAGGATGATTGAAGCGCATTATTTCTATTATTACATTGTAATCTAAAATTAAATAGTTCAATGCAAAATCAGTGGGAGCCCTGAGCGTGTCACTTGCCACCGTCGCCTGCAATTAGTGGGAGCCCTGAGCGTGTCACTTGCCACACGTTGCGGATTGTCACTTGCCACGTCACCTGCCACATCTTGTGGATTGTCACTTGCCACACCTTGTGGATTGTCACTTGCCACATCACCTGCCACACCTTGCGGATTGTCACTAGCCACACCTTGCGGATTGTCACTTGCCACGTCACCTGCCACAGCTTGCTGATTGTCACTTGCCTGCCACCAGATGCAGATTGTCATTTGCCACGTCGCCTGCCACACTTTGCGGATTGTCACTAACTTGCCTGCTAAGGTGTAGTTTTGGTTGTCTCTTGCTGTGTCCCAGACTCCCAGAGTCAGGCAGCAGAGAGATAATGTAATCTCTCTGCTGCCTGCACAGTGAGGGCGGAAGTCACTGCAGGAATGCAGGGCAGGCACTGGCGGTGAGAGATGATCTCATCTCTCTGCTCCCCCGCTCCCGGCTAGCTGATTGGCCAGCTGCCACTCTGAGCCTGCTCTCTCACTCTCACCTGTGCTGCCAACACACTGAGCGGCACGGTCTGCCCACGAACCGCGCCGCCCGCCCACAAACCGCGCCGCAAGCTTTCTTACCCGTCTGTGGAGCCGCACGCTATCAGACCTGTTCGGCAGAGCGGCCCGACGTGACTCACTGACGTCACTCGTTGCTAGACGCCAAGCGGCCCAGGCGTTAGCAACGAGTGCAGGGGAGAGGCTCCACCCACCTCCTCCTCCGCTCCTGGTATCGTGTCAGTGCGTTGCGTAACTACATTAGACGAGTCTCTCTCTTGGCACCGCTGATCAGCTGATGTGAGAAACTGAGAGAGAGACTCAGAGAGGCAGCGGCAGCTGCAGAACAAGTACTGTATATACTCGAGTATAAGCCGACCCGAATATAAGCCGAGGCACCAAATTTTACCTAAAAAAACTGGGGAAACTTATTGACTCGAGTATAAGCCTAGGGTGTCCATCTGCATGCCTCACTGTGCCTCACTTTGCCTCACTGTGCCCATGCCTCACTGTGCCCATGCTTCACTGTGCCCATGACTAGACTGATGTTTAACATGGGAGTCTATGGAAGGAGTGCCCGGCTTTGAAAAATCGGTTCTCCCCGGCCGTAGGTCTCCCAGACACTAAACTTTGAACACTTGTAGAGGAGACATGGGGCTACATGTGTGCTGAGTTTGGGGTCCAGGAGACCTACGACCGGCCGGTACCGGGTCCGCAAAGTTACCGGAGAAATGACCGTTTAACATTGGAGTCTATAGAAGGGGTGCCCGGATTTAAAAAATCAGTGCTCCCGGCCGTAGGTCTCCCAGACACCAAACTTTGCACACTTGTAGATGAGACATGGGGCTACATGTGTGCCACGTTTGGGGTCCAGGGATCCTATGGCCGGCCAGTACCGGGTCCCCAAATTCCGGGAGATCAGGCGCAAAAAAAAAAAAAAAAACAGAGCAAGGAAGTGAGTGTGACAGATGGTCTTGGGGGGGGGGCAATTGCCCTGTTCCCCCCCTGGATCCACCCCTGGCGTGAAGTCTTGCCCCCACCCGACTCTGGGGTAGGGGGGACGACTTTGTAGGTTCGCGGATCGGTGGACCTCCCAGATCTCCTACCGGTGGGTGTGCGAGGTGATCACCTCAGGTTACAGGATAGGTTTCCGTTCCTGGTCCCAGACAGATTCTTCCCTCGAATCTTCCACTCCTTCCTGCCCGTCGGGCAGCCCTATGGGGCCTATTCATTGTGCCGGTTCCATCACAGGAGAGGTTTCAGGGATTCTACTCGAATCCGTTTGTCGTCCCAAAAAAGGGACGGGGTTTGGCCTATCTTGGACCTCAGGTCCTGAATGCCTTTGTGAAGGTGCAAAAGTTCCGCATGGAATCCATTCGCACGGTGATCAGTACACTCCGTCAAGGGGATTTTCTGGCGACCTTGGACATCAAGGACGCCTACTTGCATGTTCCGATCTGTGCAAGTCACCAGAAGTTTCTGCGCTTGCGATCGGCGAAGTCCACTATCAATTTGTGGCTCTTCCTTTCGGTCTAGCCTCGGCACCGAGGGTGTTCACCAAGGTGCTTGTGCCGGTTCTAGCTTGCTGAGACAGCGAGGCATTGCTGTCGTGGGCTATCTGGACGATCTTCTTCTCAGAGCTGAAATGGCTCAGAATTAGAAGACAGTGTGACTATCGTCAGTCAGACCCTCAGGGACTTTGGATGGCTCCTAAACATTCAGGGGTCAGTCCTGGTCCCGACTCAAGATCTGGAGTATCTCGGTCTGATTCTGTATTCCTTGGAGGCAAAGGTATTCCTACCTCCGGGGAAGCTACTGACACTTCAGTCTGCAGTGCGGGTGCTGACATCCCAAAAAATGGTTGTCAATCCGTTTTTGCATGGGAGTCCTGGGACTCATGGTGACCTCTTTCGAGGCCATTCCATATGCCCAATCACACACCAGGGCATTGCAGAAGGAGATCTTGTTCCCTTGGGACAAATCCCCATTGTCTTTGGATTTTCCGATCCAGGTGAGTCACCTGGTCAGGGCGTCCCTGACATGATGGTTTGGGTCCCCGGCTCTTCGGTCTGGGAAGTCGTTCCTCCCCGTCCAATGGACGGTGTTCACTACGGTCGCCAGCCTGAAGGGCTGGGGTGTAGTCTGGGGAGTCCTGTTGGCCCAAGGGCTTGGACTCCGGACGAAGCCCGCTTGCCGATCAATGTTCTGGAAATACGGGCCATCAGACTGTGCCTCTCCTCGTGGTCTGAGAGATTGCAGGATCGCTCCATTAGGATCCAGTTGGACAAAGTCACGGCGGTGGCGTATGTCGACCATGAAGGGGGTACTCGGAGCTCAGCTGCGGCTTCCGAGGTCCTCTGTACCCTGAAGTGGGCTAAAAGAAGCGTGCCAGCTCCATCGGCCGTTTACATTCCGGGCATAGAACTGGCGGACTATTTGAGTCGCCAGACGTTGGACCAGGGAGAGTGGTCCTTGCACCCGGAGGTATTTCAACTCCTTTGCCACACAGACGGTGGTGCACGCCGGAGGTGGACCAGATGGCCTCTCAACTCAATCGCAAGTTGTCAAGATTTGTGGCCAGATCCAGGAATCCTTGGGCGGATGCCTCAGAGGCGTTAGTGGCCCATGGGGTCATTATCACCTGATATACGTTTATCCTCCGCTGCAGTTGCTCCCTCGCCTGCTGCGCAGGGTGGCGACCGAGGGAATTCCGGTGATCCTCATTGCTCCGGATTGGCCTCGGCTTCACTGGTACGCCGATCTGGTACGTTTCGTCGCGGCCGTTTCCTGGTGGTTGCCAATAAGGGAGGACTATCTGTCTCAAAGTCCTATTTCTTTTTCATACATCACGGGACACAGAGCGACTTAGTCATTACTAATGGGTTATATAGATACCTTCAGGTGCTGGCACTGGCAACTTCCAAAACCGGAAGTACCCTCCCCTATATAAGCCCCTCCCATCCGGGAGCACCTCAGTTTTTTGCCAGTGTCTAAGGTGTTGGCCAAAGAGTAACATGTGTTTTTCACTGGGCTTGCGTACAGGTTCTTTTATGGGCCTTAGTAAGCTGTTCCGGATCCGACCAAAAAAGCTTCATAGCTAAACGGTCGGTACCCGGGCCTTGCAACAGAAGAGCAAGGTTTTGCCTGTAATGCCTCTCTTAGGAGGGCTGGACCCTGGGATCCAGAGCTCTGGTCATACCCACGACCAAGATGTTGTCTGTGCAGGGTGCTATACAGGTCCAGGGTAGTGGAATCCTTGGGAACCCGGTCCCTGAAGGTTTAATTACAATGCCTGCCGTGAGAGGTGAAGTTTGGGCTTTTGTGGACCAAACAAAGTCCTGCGGCGGGGAACAGGTAAGTGGGGGCCCCCAGGAACTTGGTTCTATTGGGGGACCCCCAAGCCTAATTTGTCTTTCTGTCTGTTACCTAACGGTATTCCCGCTAATATCTGTGCATGCCTGTAACTACTGGAAAATGTAAAATTTTAATAGTAGTCAAGAAAAAAAAAAAAGGGAGACCACGGTACCTGTGTTAAACCACTAGAGGCCGCTGTGGTCCATTTTTCTTGTCATATGGATCTTTGGCTTTGTTAAGTCAAAAGATCCAGGCAGTTGGTAAGTTTCTCTGTGGGAATCCACTTCCTCTGCCCTGTTGCTGCGCTCATCCACCGCACAGGCCCTCCGGCAAAAAGGGCCCTGGCTCCTAGTCCCTGCTTGGTTTTCAAAAAAAGAGCGCCGAAGGCGCACGGGCGCGCGCGCGGGCGCGTGCATGCGCCCCCTATGAAAGGAAAGGGGCGGGGCGGGTGGATGACGCTCGATGCGCGCCGCGGCGCTTCTGCGCATGTGCAGGCATCCCAGCATGGATAAAAGACACAGTACAAGTGTCAGCTGGATGCAAGCAGAGCTAGCAACAAAACGGTGGCACACAGAGGCGGTTGATGCAGGCATCCCCATAGAAAGACACTTTAGTGGACACCAGCTGGTATATAGCAGCAACTGTGTTAGACTATTACCAGTAAAATTGGTGTATGACGACGGGAATACCTCAGCTTTGTGCTTAAAGGATATGTCGTCCAGACGCTCTGGAAATAAGTCTTCCAAGAAGCCAAAGGGGTCTCCATCGGGCTCTGAGGATTTTGGGCATGCTTGTACTGCACCAATCTCCCCTGAAATTTCAGAGGTCAGTAGCCGTAGGAACCTCGCAGGAGTACCTGGTGCTGCGGCTGTCCCCAGTCCACCTGCTCCTGTATATATAACAGAGGAGGTTTTATCCTCAACTCTGGGAGGATTGGAAGAGAGATTAACAGCATTGATCGCTGCTTCCCTGTCACAGGGAAAGCGCGTCCGATCTCCGTCTCCTCCTTCAGAGTGCCTGTTAGTGGAGGAACAGCCCCACACAGAGATCGACCTACCTGAAGGGGATCAGGATGAGGATGATTCAGTTATAGAGGAATCAACAGTGGAAGAACCTTTCTCAGCATCTCAGGCTGAAAGATTATGGGTTCAGTCTCTGACTAACATGGTCCGATCAGCATTTAAAATGCCTCTTGCGGAGCCATCAACCACTACTGTCTCCTCGCTGGGGTCGCTGAAAGCTCCCCAGACTGCCTGTTCCTTCCCAATCCACCCTTTATTGGAAGGGCTTATTTACCAGGATTGGGAGCATCCTGATAAAATATTTACTCCCCCCAAGAGATTTCCGGTGATCTATCCCATGGAGGATAAGTTCATAAAAAAATGGAGGGTCCCTACAGTGGACGCAGCCATCTCTTGTGTGAATAAATCACTGACATGTCCAGTAGATAATGTTCCAATGTTCAAAGACCCAATAGATAAAAAATTGGAGTCTTTACTAAAATCTGCTTTCTCTACAGCAAGCATGGTGACACAACCTGCAGTAGCAGCGATTGGGGTCTGCCAAGCAGTGAAGGATCAGTTGAAACAAGTCTTAAGGGACTTACCAGATCAGCAGGCTCTTGCCCTAGCTGACCTACCTAGAGCCTTGTGTTTTGCGGTGGACGCCATAAAGGATACAATCCAACAGGCCTCCCGCTTTACGCTGTCTGTAGTACATATGCGTAGGCTTCTATGGCTCAAAAACTGGTCTGCTGAAGCTCCCTGTAAGAAATTGCTGATTAGCTTCCCATTTCATGGAAAACGCTTATTTGGAGAAGATCTGGACAAGTATATCCAGAAAATTTCTGCCGGTAAAAGTACACTCTTGCCGGTTAAGAACAAGGGTAGAAGTCCTTCTTTTAAGAGGCCTACTTCTCCAGTCCCTGGCACATCGGCTGTGAAACAGTTCCGACGGCCTCCGCGGTCAAATCCAGGGGGCAGAAATCAGGGACAATCACAGGGTAACAAGAAACCCTGGGTCAAGAGAGGTACGAAACCTCCCCCCAAGTCATGAAGGGTTGCCCCCACTCAATCGGGTGGGGGGAAGACTTCAGTTGTTCACAGAGACCTGGCGGGACACCATCAGAGACAGATGGGTGATCTCCGCAGTAAGTCTGGGATACAAGCTGGAGTTAAAAGACACTCCTCCTGCCCATTTTATGAGGTCAAACGTGCCAAGCGATCCCCAGAAGAGAGGATCCCTCCTTCTGGCACTAGAACAACTATTGCTCCAAGGTGTAATCATGAAGGTTCCCTTGGAAGAAAGCGGGTTCGGGTTTTACTCGAACCTTTTCACAGTCCCCAAACCAAATGGGGACGTGAGGCCCATATTAAATCTAAAAGGGCTAAACAAATTCCTACATATCAGGACTTTTCGGATGGAGTCGATCCGATCGGTGGCCACCGCCCTACAAGGGCAGGAATGGTTAGCCTCGATCGACATAAAGGATGCTTATCTGCATATTCCCATCTTTCCGGCCCACCAGAAATTTCTACGCTTTGTAGTAGAAGGGCGCCATTTTCAGTTCAGAGCCTTACCTTTCGGTCTGGCCACAGCACCACGAGTGTTCACAAAAATTCTGGCCCCACTATTGGCCAATCTAAGAACACGGGGTGTAACGATAATGGCATATTTAGACGACCTGCTACTAATAGACCACTCAGTGGAAAAACTGGAAGTAGCTATTCACGAGACAATCAAGTATCTGGAATATCACGGTTGGATTATCAACCGAGACAAGTCAGCTCTAAGACCAGTCAAAAGTCTGGAATACTTGGGGCTAAGGCTGGATTCAAATCAGAGAAAGATTTTCTTACCTCCAGAGAAGGTGTCGTCTTTGAAAGATTTGACCCACTTAGTGGGTACAAAAAGAAAACCATCCATATGCCTGTGCATGAGGCTGCTGGGAAAAATGGTGGCTTCATTCGAAGCAGTACCCTACGGTCAATTCCATTCAAGGAACTTGCAGAGGGCCATACTGTCAGCCTGGAACAAAAAAGTTCAGGCTTTAGACTTACCAATGTAACTGTCCCCTTCCGTTCGCAAGAGCCTCCATTGGTGGTTGGTACCCCAGAATCTGGAAAAAGGGAAACCCTTCAGTCCGGTTTCTTGGAAGGTGGTCACTACAGATGCCAGTCTCATAGGCTGGGGGGCAGTACTGGAGCAATGGTCTCTCCAGGGCAGATGGTCGGATGCGGAAAAGGCCCTGCCCATCAATCTCTTAGAGATACGAGCAGCCCGGTATGCCCTAGTAGCATGGACATCCAAACTCCAAGGGTCCCCTGTCAGAATTCAATCAGACAATGCCACAGCAGTGGCATATATCAATCACCAGGGTGGCACCAGGAGTCGTGCAGCCCAGAGGGAAGCGAATTGCATCCTGGAATGGGCAGAAAGATATGTCCCAGCCATATCCGCGGTTTTCATCCCAGGAGTGGAAAATTGGAGAGCGGACTTTCTAAGTCGCCAGCAATTATGCCCGGGGGAATGGTCTCTTCACCCCGAGGTTTTCCAGGCAATATGCCAGCGGTGGGGAACACCGGATGTAGATCTGCTAGCATCCAGATTCAACGCAAAGGTGGACAGATTTGTGTCTCCCACAAGGGATCCCCTAGCTTGCGGCTCGGATGCCCTAGTGTTCCCTTGGGATCAGTTCAAGCTGATATATGCATTCCCACCGCCACAATTGTTACCGCGATTAATCCGCAGAATCCGGGTTGAAAAGAAACCGGTGATTCTGGTGGCTCCAGCGTGGCCCCGAAGGGCATGGTACGCGGAGATTGTAAAAATGTCAGTGGGGAGTCCTTGGACTCTCCCACATCGTCCGGACCTGCTTTCGCAAGGACCGATATACCATCCTTCCTTACCAGCCCTAGGTTTGACGGCCTGGCTATTGAAGCCCACATTCTAAAAAAGAGAGGTCTCTCTAATCCTGTGGTATCTACCATGATCAATGCCAGGAAGCCGGTATCCAGGCAGATCTATTATAAGATCTGGAATGCTACATCGCGTGGTGTGAGGCCAAGAAATGGCATCCGCGTAAGTACATAATAGGTAGGATCCTGGACTTCCTACAGTGGGCTGTGGATAGGAAGCTTGCCTTGAGTACTGTCAAGGGTCAGATTTCGGCCTTGTCAATATTTTTTCAAAGGCCCTTGGCTTCGCATTCACTAGTCAAAGCTTTCATACAAGGAGTGATGCGTATTAGCCCTCCGGTTAGTATTCCCATATGTCCATGGGACTTAAACCTGGTTCTGTCGGTTCTACAGAAACAACCATTTGAACCATTGCAGCATATTTCCTTGGTTCTTCTCACCAGGAAATTGATTTTCTTAGTAGCCATTTGTTCGGCTAAAAGAGTATCGGAATTAGCCGCCTTGTCCTGTAAGGAGCCATATCTGGTTGTCCATAAGGACAGAGTAGTATTACGTCCTCATCCAGCCTTTCTTCCTAAGGTGGTATCGAGGTTTCATTTGAACCAAGATGTGGTTCTTCCTTCTTTTTTTCCCAAACCTACCTCGGTAGAGGAAAAGTTATTGCATTCTTTGGATGTAGTAAGAGCAGTTAAAGCTTATCTAAAAGCCACTGCTCAGATTCGTAGAACGGATACTTTGTTTGTTCTGCCGGAAGGCCCCAGAAAGGGTCAGGCAGCATCAAAATCTACTTTAGCCAAGTGGATTTGACAGGTCATAATACAAGCCTATGGCTTGAGAAGGAGACCGCCTCCGTTCAAAGTTAGGGCGCACTCCACAAGAGCAGTTGGAACTTCATGGGCAGTGCATCACCAGGCCTCCCTGGCTCAAGTCTGTAAGGCCGCAACATGGTCTTCAGTAGGGATGAGCTTCGTGTTCGAGTCGAACATACGTTCGACTCGAACATCGGCTGTTCGATCGTTCGACGAAGATCGAACGATTTGGGCCGTTCGCGCCAAATTCGAGTGACGCGAACGGCCCACAATGCACTACGCCATCGCAGTGTCATCCAGGCGCTGTGATTGGCCAAGCATGCACTGTGACCCCGCATGCTTGGCCAATCACAGCGCCGGCAGCGAGGAGAGCAATGATTGGCCACAGGCAGGATGCCTGTGGCCAATTATTGCTGAGGGTGTTTAGTACACGCCCCACACTATAAAAGGCCGCCAGCACGGCGGCCTAGTGTAGTGTGTTCCGGAGCAGGGATAGAGCAGCATAGGCAGGGACAGTGACTTTTATTTCTTTCTTGCTTAACCTGGATTCCTTTAGTTTAGGGAAAGAGAAGGATAGGTAGGGAGAGTGTCAGTGTGTTTTGTGCTTGTGCTATATTGTGCTTAAAAAAAACATTTTTTCTAGGGACAGAAAACTGTAGGTAGGGAGAGTGTGTCAGTTTCTTTCACTGTCAAAGTCCTTGTTTCCAGGGACCTGGAAGGACAGTGAGTGAATTCTCCTTGTGCTAAATTGTGCTTAAAAAAACATTTTTTTCTAGGGACAGAAAACTGTAGGTAGGGAGAGTGTGTCAGTTTCTTTCACTGTCAAAGTCCTTGTTTCCAGGGACCTGGAAGGACAGTGAGTGAATTCTCCTTGTGCTAAATTGTGCTTAAAAAAAACATTTTTTCTAGGGACAGAAAACTGTAGGTAGGGAGAGTGTGTCAGTTTCTTTCACTGTCAAAGTCCTTGTTTCCAGGGACCTGGAAGGACAGTGAGTGAATTCTCCTTGTGCTAAATTGTGCTTAAAAAAAACATTTTTTCTAGGGACAGAAAACTGTAGGTAGGGAGAGTGTGTCAGTTTCTTTCACTGTCAAAGTCCTTGTTTCCAGGGACCTGGAAGGACAGTGAGTGAATTCTCCTTGTGCTAAATTGTGCTTAAAAAAAACATTTTTTCTAGGGACAGAAAACTGTAGGTAGGGAGAGTGTGTCAGTTTCTTTCACTGTCAAAGTCCTTGTTTCCAGGGACCTGGAAGGACAGTGAGTGAATTCTCCTTGTGCTAAATTGTGCTTAAAAAAAACATTTTTTCTAGGGACAGAAAACTGTAGGTAGGGAGAGTGTGTCAGTTTCTTTCACTGTCAAAGTCCTTGTTTCCAGGGACCTGGAAGGACAGTGAGTGAATTCTCCTTGTGCTAAATTGTGCTTAAAAAAAACATTTTTTCTAGGGACAGAAAACTGTAGGTAGGGAGAGTGTGTCAGTTTCTTTCACTGTCAAAGTCCTTGTTTCCAGGGACCTGGAAGGACAGTGAGTGAATTCTCCTTGTGCTAAATTGTGCTTAAAAAAAACATTTTTTCTAGGGACAGAAAACTGTAGGTAGGGAGAGTGTGTCAGTTTCTTTCACTGTCAAAGTCCTTGTTTCCAGGGACCTGGAAGGACAGTGAGTGAATTCTCCTTGTGCTAAATTGTGCTTAAAAAAAACATTTTTTCTAGGGACAGAAAACTGTAGGTAGGGAGAGTGTGTCAGTTTCTTTCACTGTCAAAGTCCTTGTTTCCAGGGACCTGGAAGGACAGTGAGTGAATTCTCCTTGTGCTAAATTGTGCTTAAAAAAAACATTTTTTCTAGGGACAGAAAACTGTAGGTAGGGAGAGTGTGTCAGTTTCTTTCACTGTCAAAGTCCTTGTTTCCAGGGACCTGGAAGGACAGTGAGTGAATTCTCCTTGTGCTAAATTGTGCTTAAAAAAAACATTTTTTCTAGGGACAGAAAACTGTAGGTAGGGAGAGTGTGTCAGTTTCTTTCACTGTCAAAGTCCTTGTTTCCAGGGACCTGGAAGGACAGTGAGTGAATTCTCCTTGTGCTAAATTGTGCTTAAAAAAAACATTTTTTCTAGGGACAGAAAACTGTAGGTAGGGAGAGTGTGTCAGTTTCTTTCACTGTCAAAGTCCTTGTTTCCAGGGACCTGGAAGGACAGTGAGTGAATTCTCCTTGTGCTAAATTGTGCTTAAAAAAAACATTTTTTCTAGGGACAGAAAACTGTAGGTAGGGAGAGTGTGTCAGTTTCTTTCACTGTCAAAGTCCTTGTTTCCAGGGACCTGGAAGGACAGTGAGTGAATTCTCCTTGTGCTAAATTGTGCTTAAAAAAAACATTTTTTCTAGGGACAGAAAACTGTAGGTAGGGAGAGTGTGTCAGTTTCTTTCACTGTCAAAGTCCTTGTTTCCAGGGACCTGGAAGGACAGTGAGTGAATTCTCCTTGTGCTAAATTGTGCTTAAAAAAAACATTTTTTCTAGGGACAGAAAACTGTAGGTAGGGAGAGTGTGTCAGTTTCTTTCACTGTCAAAGTCCTTGTTTCCAGGGACCTGGAAGGACAGTGAGTGAATTCTCCTTGTGCTAAATTGTGCTTAAAAAAAACATTTTTTCTAGGGACAGAAAACTGTAGGTAGGGAGAGTGTGTCAGTTTCTTTCACTGTCAAAGTCCTTGTTTCCAGGGACCTGGAAGGACAGTGAGTGAATTCTCCTTGTGCTAAATTGTGCTTAAAAAAAACATTTTTTCTAGGGACAGAAAACTGTAGGTAGGGAGAGAGTGTCAGTTTCTTTCACTGTCAAAGTCCTTGTTTCCAGGGACCTGGAAGGACAGTGAGTGAATTCTCCTTGTGCTAAATTGTGCTTAAAAAAAACATTTTTTCTAGGGACAGAAAACTGTAGGTAGGGAGAGTGTGTCAGTTTCTTTCACTGTCAAAGTCCTTGTTTCAAGGGACAGAGAAGGACACCTGAAGGTAGCCCTTATTGCTTTTTTCCCATCTCCCTGCAGGCCATCTATTAGAATGTCTGGAAGGCAAACAAGGAGAGGCAGACAGTCAGGAGGCAATAAAAGAGGGCAAGCAGGCTCTGTGTCTGGGGGCAACAGTGCTGGTCGTGGACGCGGTGCATTGTCATCAGCACATGGCCATGGGACACGCTTGTCCTTCTTTTCGGCAGCTGGACATGTTGAGCCACATCATGCCGAAGACTTGGTAGAGTGGATGACCAAGCCCTCCTCCTCCTCCTCATCCTCTCTCACCCAGGCTCAGGGTACTGGAAAAGCAACTGCCAAAGCGTCCTCTTCCCTGGTATCAATGTCAGACTCATCATCAGTCACTCCTTCCCTAGACCCACCATGTCCTCCTCCTGAGGAGTCCCCCGAACTGTTTCAGCACAGTGTTGGGTACATGCTCCAGGAGGATGCCCAGCGTTTCGAAGGGTCTGATGATGAAACCCAGCTAGAGGAAGGCAGTAGCGTGAGAGCAGACAGAGGGGATGCTCAAGAAGGACACCAATCTGGCAGTCATGTTCCAGCAGCTGCAGCATACTGCCAGATTGGCTCCAGTGATGAGGAGGGAGGTGATGATGAGGTCACTGACTCCACGTGGGTGCCTAATAGGAGAGAGGAGGAGGAGGAGGATGAGGAGGAGGCACATCTCCAACGAGGCAGGATGCCCTTTGGTGGCAAGCGTAAGGGCAGTACACCGACGGAATCACACCGCAGAGCTCCGCCTGTGCAGGGCGCTGCCTCTGCCCGTCATTCAAAAAGTTCTTTGGTGTGGGCCTTTTTTGAGGCTAGTGCATCAGATCGCACAGCTGCTGTTTGCAACATATGTCTCAAGCGTATATCGCGTGGCCAAAACATCAGCCGCTTGGGTACCACATGCCTGACCAGACATATGTTGACCTGCCATGCAGCTCGTTGGCAAGCCTACCTGAAAGTCCCACACCAAAGAACAAAGCGGACCTCTCCTTGCACCGCATCAGCTGGGATCTCCAACCCCACTATAACTTCAGTCCTCTCTGAAACATGCACTGAGAGGAATGAAGGTGTAGAATTAGGTGTGTCACAGCCAAGTACTTGCGGCCACTCTGCTAGCAGTACACCGACGTCCGATTCTAGCAGGCAAATTTCCCTGCCCCAGCTGCTGGACCGTCGAAAGAAGTTCACTCCCAGCCATCCACATGCCCAGCGGTTGAATGCTAGCTTGGCTAAATTGCTAGCGCTTCAACTGCTGCCTTTTCAGTTGGTAGACTCGGCCCCCTTCCGTGAGTTTGTGCAATGTGCGGTTCCTCAGTGGCAGGTTCCCAAACGCCACTTTTTCTCACGGAAGGCTATTCCGGCTCTCTACCGGCATGTGGAAGGCAATGTCTTGGCCTCGCTGGACAGGGCGGTCAGCGGTAAGGTGCATATTACCGCTGACTCATGGTCCAGCAGGCATGGACAGGGACGTTACCTTTCTTTCACGGCCCATTGGGTCACTCTTTTGGCAGCTGGGAAGGATGCAGGACAAGGTGCAGTAGTGTTGGAGGTTGTCCCACCGCCACGCCTCCAAAATGCTACTACTGGTTGTGACACACCTCTCTCCTCCACCCCCTCCTCTTCTTCTTCCTCCATGGCCTCTTCCTGTGGTTTGTCCTATGAACCAGCGGTGCTCCGTAGCCGTTCACGGGGCTACGCAAGTACGCAGGCAAAAAGATGCCATGCCGTGCTTGCGCTGGTGTGTTTGGGGGACAGAAGCCACACTGGGGCAGAGGTCCTGTCTGCTCTGCAGGGCCAGGCCGAGAGGTGGTTGACGCCACGCCAGCTTAAGCCAGGAATGGTGGTTTGCGACAATGGCACCAACCTCCTCTCCGCCCTCCGACAGGGACAACTGACCCATGTGCCCTGTGTGGCTCACGTCCTTAACCTGGTGGTGCAGCGGTTCTTGGGCAGGTACCCGGGCTTACAGGATGTCCTGAGGCAGGCCAGGAAAGTCTGTGTGCATTTCCGCAGATCTTATAATGCCAGTGCTCGCCTGGCTGAGCTGCAAAAGGAGTTGAACCTGCCCAAGAACCGCCTTATATGTGACATGCCCACCAGGTGGAACTCAACGTTGGCCATGCTGCAGCGGCTGCACACGCAGCAGAGGGCCATCAATGAGTACCTGTGCGACTACGGCACCAGGACAGGGTCAGGGGAGCTTGGTTTTTTTTCTCCACGCCAGTGGGGCATGATCAGGGATGCATGCACTGTCCTGGCACCATTTGAGGAGGCCACGAGGATGGTGAGCAGTGACAGTGCATGCATCAGTGACACTGTACCTCTTGTCCACCTGTTGGAGCACACGCTGCGTGGAATAATGGACAGGGCACTTGAGGCAGAACAGAGGCAGGAAGAGGAGGACTTCCTTGCCTCTCAAGGCCCCCTTTACCCAGACAGTGTTCCTTCTGTCCCACCCATCGCACAGGAAGAGGAGGAGGAGGAGGAGGAGGAGGAGGAGGAGGATTGTGTCAGCATGGAGGTGGAGGCTGGCACTCAGCATCATCAGCAGCAGTCTTTTAGGGATGATTTACAGTCCCAAGAAACCAGTGGACTTGTACGTGGCTGGGAGGAGGTGGCTGCGGATCATGTCGTCCTTAGTGACCCAGAGGACTCCGGACCAAATGCCTCAGCAAACCTACGCTGCATGGCCTCCCTGATCCTGCAAAGTCTGCGGAAGGATCCTCGTATTCTTCGGATCAAGGAGAGGGACCATTACTGGCTGGCCACTCTCCTTGATCCACGGTACAAGGGTAAGGTTGCGGACCTTATGTTACCGTCGCAGAGGGAGCAGAGGATGAGACAACTCCGGGAGGCCTTGCAGAAAGGTCTGTGCAACGCGTTCCCAGAGACTGGGAGGTTACAAACTCCTGGTCCTGGACAACGAGTTGCTGAGGCTTCGGCCAGTCAAAGAAGGAGCGGTGGGGAAGGTGGCCGTCTGACCGATGCGTTCAGACAATTCTTTAGTCCGCAGCCCCAAAGTATGATCGGTTCCAGCAACCATCGCCAGCGTCTGATAAACATGGTGCAGGAATATCTAGGGGCAAGGTCAGACTTGGACACCTTCCCCACCGAAAATCCTCTGGCTTACTGGGTCTTGAGGATGGATCACTGGCCAGAGCTTGCACAGTATGCAATTGAGCTACTGGCCTGTCCTGCATCCAGCGTTCTTTCGGAACGCACATTCAGTGCTGCTGGAGGATTTGTCACGGATCACAGGGTGCGCCTGTCCACCGACTCGGTTGATCGACTGACTTTCATCAAGATGAACCAGTCTTGGATCACCACCAGCTACCACACACCTGATGCTGATATAACAGACTAATTGATTTTAACATGTCACATCCCTTCAAGACTGATGCTGATGCTGAGTGCCTGTGCTGTTATGTTGACTGGCTATCCTCCTCCTCCGAGTCCTCAATGATACGATTGATGATGATAGCTTGGAAGATCATTTTTGTTTATGGGTGCCGCCACCAGTGGCTAAGGCCCAATTTTTCAGCCCCTGTTTTACAGGGGCGTGTAATTACAATTTTTTTAGCAATAATTTGCCATAGGGCTCATTGCTGTGCTCCAAGTACAGTATCTGTGAGGGGTTGGAGTGTTGTGGCACCAGTGCCTAAGGCCCAATTTTTCAGCCCCTGTTTAACAGGGGCGTGTCATTACAATTTTTGAAGCAATACTTTGCAACAGGGCTCATTGCTGTGCTCCAAGTACAGTATCTGTGAGGGGTTGTAGTGTTGTGCCACCAGTGCCTAAGGCCCAATTTTTCAGCCCCTGTTCAACAGGGGCATGCAATTACAATTCTTGATCTAATAATTCACAGCAGGGTCCATTGCTGCACCCACCAAGAGTAACTCTGAGGGCTTACAGTCTTGTGGCAACGCCACCACCACCACCACCACGAAAGGCCCAATTTTTCAGCCCCTGTTCAAAAGGGGCATGTAATTACAATTCTTGATCTAATAATTCACAGCAGGGCCCATTGCTGCACCCACCAAGAGTAACTGTCAGGGCTTACAGTGTTGTGGCACCAGCACCACCATCAAAGCCCCAATTTTTACTACCACTGTTCAACAATTATATGTAATTAAAATTCCTGATATAATAGTTGACAGCAGGGCGTTCCAGCACCAACCAAGAGTAACTGAGTGCTTACAGTGTTGTGCCAACACCAACAACTAAGGGGCCTATTTCTGCAGAGTATATACGGCAGGTCCCTACTTTCAAACATCCAACTTACAAACGACTCCTACTTGCAAACGAAAGAAGACAACAGGAAGTGAGAGGAAATCTACCCCTAGAAAGGAAAATTCTCTCCTGTAAGAATAAATATGGGAGAAAGGGGTCTCATCTGTACTGATGCTTTATCAGCAATCCTTGTTTCAAGAAAAACACCACATT
Organism: Rana muscosa; assembly: GCA_029206835.1. Classification (NCBI taxonomy): domain Eukaryota; kingdom Metazoa; phylum Chordata; class Amphibia; order Anura; family Ranidae; genus Rana; species Rana muscosa. The sequence continues at coordinate 1,022,168,760 of CM055116.1, forward strand.
TCAAAAACAGTTGTCATTGGGACGGAAAGTGAGGTGAAATGTTCTGAACAGGGGCACAGACAGCAAAACAAATGTTACAGGGGTGATAACCCTTACCTATGTTTCCCAAAAAGTTTAAAAATAGATTTTTGGGCTGGAGCTACACTTCAACAATGTACCTGTTCAAAATTACAAACAGATTCTACATAAGAACAAACCTACAGTCCCTGTCTTGTATGCACCGCCTGTATACGGCTGTTCAGAGTATATAGGGCCTTTTTTATTTTATGTGCGGGGTTCCCCTTAATATCCATACAAGACCCAAAGGGGCTGGTAATGGGCTGGGGTAGGGGGGGGGGGTCATGGGGTAGCTATGCCATTTTTCTTAAAGAATTTCATCCATATTACCGGGACCAGACATTACATTAAAGCCGCAAGCAGTTTTAAATGGCTTTTTTTTCCTTTAGAAGTGTCATTTTGTGCAGGGACAGTTCTAAACACGGGAAACACGTGGCACTTCACAGGCATACTTTAGACACCCCCCAGGTACGATATTTAAAGGAATATTTGACTTTTTTTTTTCACTTTATGCATCATTAAAATGACTGCTCCCGAAAAACGACCGTTTTTAAAACTTCTTTTTGCATTGATACATGTCCCCTGGTGCAGAACCCGGGTTCCCAAACCCTATTTATGACAATAACATGCATAATAGTTGTTATAATTAGCACTTTAGAATTCGAACGTTCGCATCCATTGTATTTAATAGGGTTCTAATGTTCGTTCGAACTTTCGGTCCGTTCGCGGGTTCTGGTGCGAACCGAACCCGGGGGTGTTCGGCTCATCACTAGTCTTCAGTACACACGTTTACTAGATTCTACCAGGTAGACGTTAGAAGTCAGGAGGATGTCGCCTTTTGGGCGCAGTGTGTTGCAGGCCGCAAAAGATCCTCATGCCTGATGGCGCCCAGCTTATGTATAGTGTATCCCTCCCCTCATTTGGCATTGCTTTGGGACGTCCCATTAGTAATGACTAAGTCGCTCTGTGTCCCGTGATGTACGAAAAAGAAAAAGGGATTTTTATAACAGCTTACCTGTAAAATCCTTTTCTTGGAGTACATCACGGGACACAGAGCTCCCACCCCTCTTTTTGGGACACTTATTGCTTTGCTACAAAACTGAGGTGCTCCCGGATGGGAGGGGCTTATATAGGGGAGGGTACTTCCGGTTTTGGAAGTTGCCAGTGCCAGCACCTGAAGGTATCTATATAACCCATTAGTAATGACTAAGTCGCTCTGTGTCCCGTGATGTACTCCAAGAAAAGGATTTTACAGGTAAGCTGTTATAAAAATCCCTTTATTTCATCCTGCCTTTACAGTCTCTGGCCTTAACGGCATGGCTGTTGAAAGCCAGGTGTTGAGAGACCGAGGTCTCTCGGACTCGGTCATTTCATCCATATTAAGGGCACGGAAGTCTTCCTCCAGAATGATCTATCTCCGTACCTGGAAAGCTTACATCGCCATGTGCGAAGAGCTGGACTGACGTCCTCGGACGTATTCCGTCCCTAGAATCCTGCGTTTCCTGCAGCATGGAGTGGCCCAAAGGCTCGCTTTGAGTATCATTAAGGGTCAAATTTCGGCCATGGCCGTCTTCTTTCGGCGACCACTTGCGGGTCATTCCTTGGTTAGCACCCTTGTGCACGGGGTTCGCCATGTGCTCCCTTCTGTCAAGTCTCCTCTCCCCCCGTGGGATCGGAATTGGTGCTCTTGGTTCTCCAGGAACCTCCTTTTGAGAATATCAGGGATATTCCCCTCTTGACTTTGTCTCAGAAGGTGGCCCTTTTAGTGGCATCACTTCCGTTAGACGAGTGTCTGAGTTGGCGACCTTGTACTGCAAGTCGCCATATTTAGGCATCCATAAGGATAAGGCGGTGTTGCATCCACGACTTTCTCTTTTGTCAAGGGTGATCTCGACCTTTCACCTAAATGAGGACATTGTCCTCCCGTCCTTGTGCCCTCACCCATCGTATCCCAGAGAGTGTGCGCGGCACACTTTGAATGTGGTACGAGCCTTACGGGTGTTCCTGTCTGCTACTGCTTCTATTCGGAAGTCTGGCTCTCTGTTTGACTGTCTCTGGTCAGAAACAGGGCCAAGCGGCTTCGTCTGCCACCATTTCCTAGGTGGATCGGACAAACCGTCTTTCAAGCCTATGCTCTCATGGGGCAGGCGCCTCCCTTTCCGGTTACGGCACATTCCACCAGGGCAATTGGTGCTTCCTGGGTTTTCCGACATCAAGTGTCGGTTGCACAAGTGTGCAAGGCGGCGACCTGGTCGTCTGTTTATACCTTTTCTAAGTTTTATAGGGTTGATGTGGCTGCATCTCCGGATGCTTCCTTCGGCCGCAAGGTATTGCAGGCCACTGTTTAAAGTGGCAACTCCTCCATTGAGGAGCTCTGCCTTGTTTGGAGTGAAGTTTTTTTGGTTTTTCCATTTATACTACTCCCATCCCTCTTGACACTGCTTTGGGACATCCCACACGTTCAGTGATTAAGAGCCGCCGTGTCGGTCCATGGATGATAAGAGAAAATAGGATTTTTGTACTCACCGTAAAATCCATTTCTCTGACATCCATGGACCGACACGGCACCCACCCTTCCTTTTAAGTTTGTACTGCTTTGTTACGAACTGAGGTCTGCTAGCTGCAGGTGGGAGGGTAATGTCCGGAGGGACCGCCCCCCTGGGGGGGCTGTTCAGCTCTGGTTTGTTCTAGAATGTTTTAACATTTAACATTCTGCCTAGGTCTTCTCCTGCAAGCAGGGACATATACCCACACGTTCGGTGATTAAGAGCCGCCGTGTCGGTCCATGGATGTCAGAGAAATGGATTTTACGGTGAGTACAAAAATCCTATTATTACACAAAGATTGATAATTCAATAGAATTTTTTTTTCATGTATTTGCACATATAGAAAATAATGGACACAGTTAATATATGTACAGATTGTGGACCCATTGATAATATTTTGTTAGAAATTGGAGGAGATGAAATGTGTTAAAAGAGCATCCATGGGAAGTTGGGTATATGTAGATACATATCGGTAGTTGTTAGCTCTACGTGTTTCGGGGCCTTAAAGCCACTCATCAGGAGCAAAAACCATATTACACATCTATGGACAGAAAGGGACAATCTTATTAAGCAAAGAATAAATTAATAAATAATAAATTAATAATAAATTTATGTAAGGCAAAATGTTAAGATAGGGGACCTACACCTATACGGTTTAGGAGATATTTGCAAAAGAAAGGCACCGCTTTCTACGGCGCATGCGCCGTAGACAACGGCGCGCAGGCGCACTGAGAGTCAGTGATGAACCAGCAAATGAAGCCCTGAGTGGCGGCACCCGCGCGTATGCGCAGGAGTGACGTCACGCGACTCCGGCCAGTCACAGAGCCGGAGTTCGCGGCCCCTGGAAGAAGAGGGGTGAAGATGGACGCTCGCTACTAGCGAGGAAGACGGGGACATCGCGGACTTCTCCTGCAGGTAAGTGACACATAATGGGCTACTATGCGATGCATAGTAGCCCATTGTGCTTTTCCTTTGCAGGGGAACAAAGAGGAAGTAAACCCATCAGGGTTTACTTCCTCTTTAAAAGCAATAAGCTAAATTCACTAAGACCTATAGTATACACCAGGGGTGTCCAAACTTTTTTCAAAGAGGGCCAGATTTGATGAAGTGAACATGCGTGAGGGCCGACCATTTTGCCTGACATTCTTTGAACCATTAAAATTCAGTCTAAGTGTGTTCGTTCGAGCACGAATACACTGCCCAACAAGAATTATCTTGCCTTTGTAGTTGTGTGTGAGTAAAGAGATGAGCTCAGGCGTATTATTTGGATATACAGTATTTATTGGCGTATAACACGCACCTTCACTTTAAGAGGGAAGTTTCAGGAAAAAAACTTAAATTTTAAATAAAGAACTGTGAAGCAAAATAAGGGTCAGTGCCCATCTGCAGCCTCACAAGTGCCCATCTGCAGACCCACCATTACCATGAATGCAGCACCCCCGATTGCCAGGAATGCAGCACCCACCATTGCCAGGAATGCAGCACCCACTATTGCCATCAGTGTAGCCTGATTGATGCCCACCCATCTGCAGCCTTGGAGGGGACAGGGAGGGGGCAGGGCAAGCGCCAAAGATTACCTACCAGAGAATCTCCTGTTTACACTGCGGCCTCTTTAATAGAAAGTCCCGCCTCCTTTGATGGACAGAACAGTCGTCCATTGGCAGCACAGGAGACAGGACTTCCTATTACAGAGGCCGCCCGTAAACAGTAAATTCTCCTCCTGTATGTACGGCACTCGTCCTGCCTCCTCCCTGTCCCCTTCAAGACTGCCAGCATATATATCTTTTGTGGCCCGGCGTTGGGAGATCATCGGGGGCCACAAAAGATATATATGTCCAAATAACCTGGCGGGCCGCTCAGAACCGGAATGCGGGCCACGTTGTCCCGCGGGCCGGACTTTAGACATGCCTGGTATACACCAATCAGCTATTACATTATGATGACCCACCTAATATTGAGTAGGTCCCCCTTTTTCCACCAAAACATCCCTGACTCATTGTGGCATGGATGCCATTAGACCTCTGAAGGTATTTCTTGTTCATACATCACGGGACACAGAGCAGCATAGTCATTACTATGTGGGTTATATAGAATTACCTTCAGGTGCTGGCACTGGCAACTTCCAAAACAGGAAGTACCCTCCCCTATATAAGCCCCTCCCATCCGGGAGTACCTCAGTTTTTTGCCAGTGTCTAAGGTGTTGGCCAAGGTTAACATGTATTCATCTGGGCTTGTGTACAGGTTCTCTGGGCCTTAGCAAGCTATTCCGGATCCGACCAAAAAAGCTTCATAGCTAAACGGTCGGTACCCGGGCCTTGCAGAGAAGAGCAGGGTTTTGCCTGTAATGCCTCTCTTAGGAGGGCTGGACCCTGGGATCCAGAGCTCTGGTCATACCCAAAACCAAGAGGCTATCTGTGCAGGGTGCTATACAGGTCCAGGGGAGTGGAATCCTTGGGAACCCGGTCCCTGAAGGTCTAGTACAATGCCTGCCGTGAGAGGTGAAGTTTGGGCTTCTGTGGACCAAACAAAGTCCTGCGGCGGGGAAAAGGTAAGTGGGGGCCCCTCAGGAACTTGGTTCTATTGAGGGGACCCCCAAGCCTAATATGTCTTTCTGCCTGTTACCTAAAGGGTATTCCCGCTAATAGCTGTATATGCCTAAGAAATCCTAGAAATGTTTTTTCATAAGGGAAGTTTTAAAAAAACTGTAAACCTGGAAATGTTTTTTCATAAAGGAGGTTTAAAAAAAAAAAAAAAAAAAGACAAAGGTGCGGTACCTGTGTTTGTCCACTAGAGGCCGCTGTGGAACGTCTTTTTTCTTGGGACTATTCCTTCCATGGTGAAAGTCCAGGCAGATGAGTGAGCTCTCTATCAGGGAAGCTGCATTCCTCTGTCATGCTGCCAAGTAGTTTCCTTCCATCCCCGAGTCCTGGTGAAACAGGGACCCTGGCTCCTCTCCCTACATGGCGCCAAGAGCGCACACGTGCACGCGCGCGCGCACACATGCTTTCCTTTTATAAGGTTTAGCTTCAAAAAAGGGGGCGGAGCCTGGCGGATGACGCGCTCTGTGCGCCCAGCGCTTCTGCGCATGTGCGGGCGTCCCAGCAAGATAAAAGGACTCAGTCCACGCTGCTTGCTATGGACACAGAGCATGAAAAGGAGCTGGTAGCATGGTATAGGGGCTTACAGCGGGCGGTTGATACAGGCATCCCCAGAAAGACGCATTAGTAGACACCCACTGATGTACATAGCAGCAAATTGCATTAGACTATTTCAGTAAGGGGTGTATTGCGGCTGGAATACCTCAGCTTTGAACTAAGGAATATGCCGCCTAAAAAACTCCGAGATATACCTCTCAGGAAGTGTAGGGGGTCTCCATCGGGCTCTGAGGATCTGGAGCAGTCATCTGCACCCTCCTCCCCTGAGAAATCAGAGGTTAATACCCATAAGGAATCCCCGGGAGTGCCAGGTACTGCGGCTGTCCTCAGTCCACCTGCTCCTGCATATATAACAGAGGAGGTTTTTTCCTCAACTCTGGAGGGATTGGAGCAGAGATTGGCTGCATTGATCGCTTCTTCTCTACAGGAAAGAAAGCGCGCCAGATCTCCATCACCTCCATTAGAGTGCCTGTTGGCAGAGCAACAGTCCCAGGAAGGGACCGACCTACCTGAAGGGGATCAGGAGGAGGTTAGCTCTGTTTTTGAGGAATCGACAGTAGATGAACCATTTTCAGCATCACAGACTGAAAGATTGTGGGTCCAGACCCTAACTGACATGGTTCGATCTGCATTTAAAATGCCTCTTGTTGAACCATCAACTACTACTGTCTCCTCATTGGGGTCGCTAAAAGCTCCCCAGGTTAATTGCTCCTTTCCAATACATCCATTATTGGAAGGACTTATATACCAGGACTGGGAACATCCTGATAAACTATTTGTTCCGCCTAAAAGGTTTCCGGTGATCTATCCCATGGAGGAAAAGTTCACCCAGAGATGGAATGTTCCTACGGTGGATGCAGCCATCTCTTCTGTGAACAAATCACTGACATGTCCAGTAGATAATGTTCAAATGTTCAAAGATCCAGTGGATAAAAAATTGGAATCTTTATTAAAATCTGCTTTTTCCACAGCAGGGGCTGTTACACAGCCAGCAGTGGCAGCTATTGGGATCTGCCAAGCTTTAAAGGATCAAATGAAAATGGTCCTGAGGGATTTGCCAGACCAGCAGGCCCAGGCTCTGGCTGATCTGCCTAGAGCATTATGCTTTGCGGTTGACGCCATCAAGGATTCTATCCATCAGGCCTCCCGCCTCACGCTGTCTTTGGTACATATGCGTAGGCTTCTGTGGCTCAAAAACTGGTCTGCTGAAGCTCCCTGTAAGAAGCTCTTAGTTAGCTTCCCATTTCATGGGGAACGCCTTTTTGGCGAAGACCTGGATAAGTATATCCAGAAGATTTCCAGTGGTAAAAGTACTCTCTTACCGAGTAAAAAGAGGTCTAGGGGTCCATCTTTTAAGAGGACTACCTCTCCTATCCCTGCGACGTCTGCTACTAAGCAGTTCCGACGGCCTCCTCGGTCAAACTCAGGAGGTAAAAATCAGGGACAGCCACAGGGTAATAAAAAGCCCTGGATCCGAAGAGGTACTAAACCAGCCTCCAAGTCAAGCCTATGAAGGGCTGCCCCCACTCAAACGGGTGGGGGGAAGACTTCAGTTGTTCGCAGAGACCTGGCGGGAGACGATCAAAGACAGATGGGTGCTCTCCGCAGTAACTCTGGGATACAAGTTGGAGTTAAAAGAGTCTCCTCCGTCCCATTTTATGTGGTCAGGCATGCCAAGAGACCCTCTGAAAAGAGGGTCTCTCCTATTGGCGTTAGAACAACTATTGCTCCAAGGAGTAATTATGGAGGTTCCTATGGAAGTGTGGGGGTTGGGTTTCTACTCAAACCTTTTCACAGTCCCGAAGCCAAACGGGGACATAAGACCCATATTGGACCTAAAGAGTCTAAACAAATTTCTAAACGTCCGGTCTTTCCGGATGGAGTCGATCCGATCGGTCACCGCTGCCCTACAAGGGGAGGAATGGTTAGCCTCGATCGACATCAAAGATGCTTACTTGCATGTTCCCATCTTTCCAGGTCATCAAAAATTCCTACGCTTTGCAGTAGAAGGGCGCCATTTTCAGTTCAGAGCCTTACCATTCGGTCTGGCCACAGCACCACGAGTGTTCACAAAAATTCTGGCCCCACTGTTGGCCGATCTAAGAACACGGGGTGTAACGATAATGGCATACCTAGACGACCTGTTGTTGATGGACCACTCAGTTGCCAAGCTAGAAGTGGTAATTGTCGATACAATCAAGTATCTAGAGTCTCACGGTTGGGTCATCAACCTGGACAAGTCAGCCCTACAGCCAGTGAAAAACCTGGTATATCTAGGGCTACGGCTGGATTCAGACCAGAGGAAGATTTTCTTACCTCTAGACAAGGTATCCTCTTTGAGGGCCTTGGTCCGTCTGCTTTGTGCAAAAAGACAGCCGTCCATACGCCTGTGCATGAGGCTGCTAGGAAAGATGGTAGCATCATTCGAAGCTGTGCCATACGCCCAATTCCACTCAAGGAATTTACAAAGGGCCATATTGTCAGCCTGGAACGGAAAAGTTCAGGCTCTAGACTTCCCGATGGCTTTGTCCCCTTCCGTTCGGAAGAGTCTCTGCTGGTGGTTGATCCCCCAGAATCTCCAGAAGGGAAAACCCTTCAGCCCGATATCTTGGAAGGTGGTCACTACAGATGCCAGCCTTATAGGCTGGGGGGCAGTACTGGAGCAATGGTCTCTCCAGGGCAGATGGTCAAATGTAGTAAAAACCCTGCCCATCAATCTCTTAGAGATACGAGCAGCCCGGTACGCCCTAGTAGCCTGGACATCCAGACTCCAAGGGTCCCCTGTCAGAATTCAATCAGACAATGCCACAGCAGTGGCATATATCAATCATCAGGGAGGCACCAGGAGTCGTGCAGCCCAGAGGGAAGTAAGTCACATCCTGGAATGGGCAGAAAAGCATGTCCCATGTATATCAGCTGTCTTCATTCCAGGGGTGGAGAATTGGAAGGCGGACTTTCTGAGTCGCCAACAGTTATGCCCAGGGGAATGGTCCCTTCATCCCGAGGTCTTCCGAGCAATATGTCAGCGGTGGGGAACACCGGATGTAGATCTGCTAGCATCCAGATTCAACGCAAAGGTGGACAGGTTTGTCTCCCGGACAAGGGATCCCCTCGCTTGCGGCTCGGATGCTCTGGTGTTCCCTTGGGATCAGTTCAGACTGATATATGCATTCCCTCCGCTACAATTGTTGCCTCGACTCCTTCGCAGAGTCAGGTTGGAGAAGAAGCCGGTGATCCTGGTGGCTCCAGCGTGGCCCCGAAGGGCCTGGTACGCGGAGATCATCAAAATGTCTGTGGGGAGTCCTTGAACCCTTCCACGTCGTCCGGACCTGCTTTCGCAAGGACCGATATACCACCCTTCCTTTCTAACTCTAAGTTTAACGGCCTGGCTATTGAATCCCACATCCTAAAGAAGAGAGGTCTCTCTAACTCTGTGGTATCAACTATAATCAATGCCAGGAAGCCTGTATCCAGGCAGATCTACTATAGAGTTTGGAAGGCGTACATCACTTGGTGCGAGGCCAGAAAATGGCATCCACATAAGTACGTTATAGGCAGAATTCTGGACTTCCTGCAGTGGGCTGTAGACAGGAAGTTTGCCTTAAGTACTATCAAGGGCCAGGTTTCGGCCTTGTCAATACTATTTCAAAGGCCCCTGGCTATGCATTCACTTGTCAAATCCTTTATGCAAGGTGTGACTCGTATTATTCCACCGATTAAGGCTCCCATATGCCCATGGGATCTAAATTTGGTTCTGTCGGTTCTGCAGAAGCAGCCATTTGAACCTTTGCGGCACATTTCCTTGGTTCTACTCACCAGGAAATTGATATTTTTAGTAGCCATATGCTCGGCTAGAAGAGTGTCGGAATTAGCCGCCATGTCCTGTAAAGAGCCATATCTGGTTATCCATAAGGACAGAGTAGTATTACGTCCTCACCCAGCCTTTCTTCCTAAGGTGGTATCGAGGTTTCACTTGAACCAGGATGTGGTTCTTCCTTCTTTTTTCCCCAAACCAAGCTCGGTAGAGGAAAAGTTATTGCATTCTTTGGATGTAGTAAGAGCAGTTAAAGCTTATCTAAAAGCCACTGCTCAGATTCGTAGAACGGATTCTTTGTTTGTTCTGCCGGAAGGCCCCAGAAAGGGTCAGGCAGCATCAAAATCTACTTTAGCCAAGTGGATTCGACAGGTCATAATACAAGCCTATGGCTTGAGAAGTAGACCGCCTCCGTTCAAAGTTAGGGCGCACTCCACGAGAGCAGTTGGAACTTCATGGGCAGTGCATCACCAGGCCTCCCTGGCGCAGATTTGTGGGGCCGCGACGTGGTCTTCAGTACACACGTTTACTAGGTTCTACCAGGTGGACGTTAGAAGTCAGGAGGATGTCGCCTTTGGGCGCAGTGTGTTGCAGGCCGCAAAAGATCCTCATGCCTGATGGCGCCCAGCTTATGTATGGTGTATCCCCCCCCCTCATGTGGCATTGCTTTGGGACGTCCCACATAGTAATGACTATGCTGCTCTGTGTCCCGTGATGTATGAACAAGAAAGTAGGATTTTTAAAACAGCTTACCTGTAAAATCCTTTTCTTGGAGTACATCACGGGACACAGAGCTCCCACCCCTCTTTTGGGGACACGTATTGCTTTGCTACAAAACTGAGGTACTCCCGGATGGGAGGGGCTTATATAGGGGAGGGTACTTCCTGTTTTGGAAGTTGCCAGTGCCAGCACCTGAAGGTAATTCTATATAACCCACATAGTAATGACTATGCTGCTCTGTGTCCCGTGATGTACTCCAAGAAAAGGATTTTACAGGTAAGCTGTTTTAAAAATCCTACTATTGTAGTGATCTGCACCAAGCCATCAGTAGCAGATCCTTAAGGTTCTGTAAATTGCGAGGTGAGATCTTCATGGATCAGACTTGTTTTTTTTTCTGCACATACCCCCGATGCTCAATGGATTGAGATCTGGAAAGTTTGGAGGTCAAGTCAACACCTCAAGCCTGTTGTGTTCCTCAAACCATTCTTGAACCATTGTTGCAGTACAGCAGGGCACATTATCCTGCTGAAAAAGGACACTGTCATCAGGGAATACAATTTCCATTACTTGGTCAGCAATGATGTTTATGAAGGTGGTACATGTCAAAGTATTATCCACATGAATGGAATGAATAAGGTTTCCCAGCAGAACATTACCCAAAGCATCGCACTGCCTCTGCTGCCTTGCCTTTTCTTCCCCAGGGAAATGATGCACACAGACCCAGCCATCCACATGATATTAAAGAAAACGTGGTTCACCAGACCAAGCCAACTTATTCTATTGTTCTGTGGTCCAGTTCTGACACTCGCGCCCATTGTAGGTGCTTTTGACTGTGGATATGGGTCAGCATGGGCATAGTTGCCAACATTGTAAAAAAATGTATAGTCTCAAATTTCCCATGGCGCCTGTAACTTTTTAAACCATATTATCCAATGAATTACTTTACTTATAGATAAGAGCGTTTGGCAATACCCTTGTATCTTCGCTCTGATTTTCCTTTGTGTCTAGCATCTGTTCATTTTGTAATCCCTCCTTTTTCATTATAGACTGTTGCACATGCAACTGCTCCTGACGAGTGGAAGCTCCACGAAACGCGTAGAGCCTTAGCCTTATGCTACACCATACAATCATATGATTCTGAGATTCTGCAAAATAAGTGTCATAATAATTTTATTATACATTTTTACAGTATTAACACAATTATATTGTTAATGAATTAGCATAATCACATTATTATGTACCAATGTATCTATTACCCATAGACTGGTTATGAATTATGTCATTTTTTATGCATAATAAATTGTCTGAGGTCATACTCATTTCTATCATGTTATCTATGTTATTCTGTGTTAATGCATTGGAATCCATTATCATGTGATTTATATTTTTTATGCACTTATCTGTGCTTCATATAAAGTCCCAAACTACTTCCTTTTGATGTTTGCATATAACAGGGATGGAGGCAGATGAACCTATCCACTCATTGCCTCATTTAAAGTCCCAAAAAAAACCTCCCTCCTTTCTTTGCCATGATTAAGGTATGGAAGCACAATAGCTAAAGTAGCATACGGTTTATTAACTGTTTATGGTTTTATATTGCAATATGACTTCTGCTTGACACCTTGGATTTTTAAGGTATACTTGTGTAGCGCCCTCCCCAATATTTGGGGGCGCTATGTGTAAATTTAAGGGTAGTCTGAGCCAGTAGTTGGGCTCAGACATATTGATTGTTTCTAAATTTGCTTCTGCTCTGGGTGTGATGCTGCCTGGCAGTAATGTTCCCTGTCCGCCTGTAGGTGGCACTGTCACCACCGGCATAGGTTGAACTACAGGGGGTATCACAACACCTTGGGTGTCCTTTCTCTGCAGCCGTGCAGTGGGCGTGGTCTACCTGATGTGCATGCTGGGAGAGGGTACAAAAGGGGCAGACGCCATTAATTGGGGTTCGTTTTGTGCGCCTTGTGACCCGCATGGCACGGGGTGCGTGTGTGTTCTGGCCTCGGGCACCTTCAGCCCAAGGCTACATCGCTACCTGTTAGGCCCAGAACTGCTGGCTGGGGCCTACACTTTTGGAAAAGATCCCAGGCTACCCACCTGCGGGAAGCCCACACTTGGGGAAGGAGACCAGGGGAGGATCTGCCCCAGAGGAGACTAGTGACGGTACTGCTGTCTCGGGAGGAGGCCTGGAGCTCACCTAAGGAGGGATCCATCATCATCATTACAAGCCCTGCAATACGCCAATCCGGTTCTTCACTATTGCTTGGCTGGGAGGTTCGGGACTTTTAATAATCCTGTGGCAGACGATTCCTGATCGTATCCCTAGTTCTAAAAGAAAGATTAATTCGTGCTTCATCCAGGCTGCTAGGACCGCTAAACGGGACTATCCGGGTGAGCAATACCCACTCAGGCTTGAGTGGCGACGATTGCAACTTTAGTGCTGCGTACCTGAACCTTCCCCTGTTCTTCTCTCATATACTACTTTCCTCTCAAGTTTCCCTCAGCAAAAGTAAATAAAGCCTGACTGTTTGGGTTTTACATTTGTGTGGACATTGGCCTTTCTGGAGACTTTCTTTCTATACCCTGACAACGGAAGCCTTGGAGGTAGTTCGCAAGACCCAACAAAACCAGCCTGTCCCTTAAATGGGGGTAAGTGCTACACTTACTTATTACAAAATTTGGCTTTGGATGTCTGGGCTCTACATCCCCGGGAGCTGCGATGTGTGATGTGGCCCCTCCCTCCGCCTCCTCCCTTGGGTTCGGGGACAGTGGGCGGTGCCACTCACACATCGACGCCATGCTTAATGCACCGAACGTGCGGCATCATATGACGCCGTACGTTGATGTGCGGCGTCGTGATGACGCCACGCACCGCTGTGCTTTCCTCCTCCATCAGCGTTGGACACGAGGGAGGTGTTTTGAGCTCCAACTGCCTAGTGACGTTAGACGTCCGGATGGTGGCCCTCCTCCTTATAACGCAGCGTGGCGTTGGCGGCATACCGTGGCTACCTATGGCCATTTGAGCTGCAAGCGTGGCGGAGCTCACACTTCACTTCACCATCAGATGTTCACATATTGACCCTCACAATATTCTTTTGAGAATAAAGGTAATATACAGTTTCACACGCAGCTACCAGTACAAGTTTTTCACTTAGGTCTTTGGATTTGTTTTTTTGTTTTTGTTGGTTGTTTTTGTATTCTTATGTCCACACCAACCTGGTCTGGGTTGATGTGGTACATCATTTAGAATGCTTCTCCACTTGGCTTGGGCAGTCCTTGCCATACACTAACACATTCACACAATTGTATTTTACAGCATATTCATTGGAACTAGCATACACTCTGCATCCATATCCAATCACCAATAAGGCACCACATCACCATAGATGTTCCCCACGCTCCAGTCCTGGGCCCTGGTGTGGCCGCGGTTCTGCGGCCTCAGTTCCCGCGAGATGTCTCAAATTTCCCATGGCGCCTGTAACTTTTTAAACCATATTATCCAATTAATTACTTTACTTATAGGTAAGAGTGTTTGGCAATACCCTTGTACCTTCGCCCTGATTTTACTTTTTGTCTAGCATCTGTTCATTTTGTAATCCCTCCGTTTTTATTATAGACCGTTGCACATGCAACTGCTCCTGATGAGTGGAACCTCCACGAAACGCGTAGACCCTTAGCCTTATGCTACACCATACAATCATGTGATTCTGAAATTCCGCAAAATAAGTGTCATAATAATTTTATTATCAATTTTTACAGTATTATTAGTATTAACACAATTATATTGTTCATGTATCTATTACCCATAGACTGGTTATGAATCATGTCATTTTTCATGCATAATAAATTGTCTGAGATCATACTAATTTCTATCATGTTATCTATGTTATTCTATGTTATTGCATTGGAATCCATTATCATGTGATTTATATTTTTTATGCTCTTAGCTGTGCTTCATATAAAGTCCCAAACTACTTCCCTTTGATGTGTGCAAAAAATTTATAGGAACACTTTTTTGTCTGTAGGCAGAGTCTTATTATAATTAGGGGGTGGGGCATTCATTTGTAGGTGCAGTGTATTGGGGAAAGGAAAATGCGAGGCATGGCGAAAAATGGGTGTGGTTTAAACTAAATATTGGGCGTGGCTTAAAGGGGGCTTGGCTCAAAGGGGGTGCGATTCCAGTGTGAGATGAACGAGGGATGGAGGGAGAAAGAAAGAAAGAAATAGGGAGGAAAGGAGAGAGAAGGAAGGAAAGAAAGAGGGATGGAGGGACAGCAGGCCCAGATCCTACACCACAATAGCAATATGTGTGTTCCAGAAAATTTTACAATCAGCAGATAAAGATACTCCAAACACCTGGTGTTAGCGCTTCAATCATCATGGCACCATGGTTGTTATGGTGTCAGGAAGATTGAAGCGCATTATTTCTATTACATTGCTATATAAAATGAAATAGTTCAACTCACCATAATGCCGAATCAGTGGTAGCCCTGAGCGTGTCACTTACCACATCGCCTGCCACCAGATGCCACCAGGCATTCCCAGCAGAGTCCCTCCTTACACCAGGCATTCCCAGCAGAGTCCCTCCTTACACTGGGCATTCCCAGCAGAGTCCCACCTTACACCAGGCATTCCCAGCAGAGTCCCTCCTTACACCAGGCATTCCCAGCAGAGTCCCTTCTTACATCAGGTGTCCCCAGCAGAGTCCCTTCTTACATCAGGTGTCCCCAGCAGAGCCCCTCTTACATCAGGTGCCCCCAGCAGAGTCCCTTATTACATCAGATGCCCCCAGCAGTATCCCTTCTTACTTCAGGTTCCCTTTAGCAGAGTCCCTCCTTACATCAGGTGCCCCAGCAGAGTCCCTCCTTACAACAGGTGCCCCCAGCAAAGTTCCACCTTACATCAAGTGCCCCCAGCAGAGTCCCTCCTTACATCAAGTGCCCCCAGCAGAGTCCCTCTTTACATCAGGTGTCCCCAGCGGAGTCCCTCCCTACATCAAGTGTACCCAGCGGAGTCCCTCCTTACATCAGGTGTCCCTAGCAAAGTCCCTCCTTACATCAGATGTCCCCAGCAGAGGACTCTGCTGGGGGCACCTGATGTAAGGAGGGACTCCGCTGGGCACACCTGATGTAAGGAGGGACTCCACTGGGTACACTGATGTAAGAAGGGATGCTGCTGGGGGCATCTGATGTAATGAGGGACTATGCTTGGGGCACCTGATGTAAGGAGGGACCCTGCTGGGGGTACCGGATGTAAGGAGGGACTCTGCTGGGGACAGCTGATGTAAGGAGGGACTCCGCTGGGAATAGAGAGCCATGCAGATAATTCCTTTTTGCCCAAGGGAAACCGTGCATTCAGATTTACTGGTAACACTGTCTGGGCTTGCTTACCTTTGCAACAACAACTGCCGCTTGTCTGAAGAGCGATCCATGCTCATATTGCTTTTCAGAGGTTTTTGACAGGCGGTAAAGAGGCAGTATGTCACCTTATCACTGCCTGTTTTAACCCCGTAAATGACACACTACCATGTTGCAAACAGCGTGCATTGTGCACAGTTGCAGGGTTGCTGTAATGCGTCCCCATTCACTTTAATGGGTCACGTTGTTGAGCAGTAGTGCACGCCAAACAGGACAGCGAGCATAATTCCTATCGTAGGCATGAAGCAAACCGTTGTGGCTGTGACTACACCCCTGGCTGCTGCCTTTGCGATGGAGAGTGGTTAGGGTTTGTTAACACCAGTGGATGGGGGGGTGGAAGACAACGCAGTTGAGCTATGTTTTTACTGCCCCCATCCGCTAGTGTAAACGAGCCCCTTACTAGGGTTGCCACCCGTACGGGTTTCTCCCGGACAGTCCGGTTTTTGAATGATGCGTACGGGTTTTCTTATACACCAGACCCGGACACGTCTGCTCAGTGGATGATTGTGTGTCTCCCTTTTCCTGCTGTCTCACTCCTAGCTGCGCAGTGTGAGCCCATCCCACACTAATGCTGAGTGCAGGGGATCCAGACTTCGGCCAGGGACTCAGCCTAGCCCGGCTACTCAGTACAGTGCAGGAGGGAGCCGCGGGTGAGTCCGGACAAGGGGGAGGCATCTGAAGAATCTGTGTACAGAGATTGCAACATCACGCTGTGCCCCAGTCTCTGTTGGTAATAAAGCTTGTATAAAAGAAGTGAGGAGGAGGATGCACCCATATCTATTCCTAGACAAATTATTTTCTATGGCTGCAGCACACCCCTTTCCATACAGGGGAAACACACTTTCTCCCAGGCACAGGCTCCTCTCAGGCTGGATCGGGGGTGTAACAGAACTCCTCTACAGGTGGGCGGAGCAAGCAAGACAACCCTACACTGACTGCAGACTGATCACTGCTTCCTCCTGCCCAGAAGACACGAGGACTCACCCCCGAGCAGATAGAAGATAAGAGGATGCATGACAGACTGCTTCTCCACCTGTGAGTCCCCTGTTCTGCCTTCCAAACTGTATAATTCTGTGCTGTAAACCTGTTGTGCACCTTGCACTGCAGCTTTACAAAAAGAGAAAGTAAAAATCTTGACTATGCCAGGAAGTTTCCAGGCTCCACATGGATGTATTCCACACACACACACTATATTTTATTAAAAATTATTATTTTTGATAATGTGGAATACTTCTATGTAGAACCTGAAAAGTCCCAGTATATTCCTGACATAGTCAAACATTTGAGCATAAACAGCAAGGGACATGGTGCTAGAATACAGCCCAGCACCTGGAAAGTGAAAAAGTCCATCCTTGCAGTGCTGGAAGAAAATTACAACTTTCACTTATATGTTTCTATGCTCCAGTCAGCTGCACTGCTCTCCTCCTCCACCCAAAGCCTCAGCATCATTGCATACCAGACAAGAACATTAACCCTGTATGGTACAATGAAGATGCTGGAGTTTGACCACAGCCTGTCACACAGTGTTGCCAACCCCCTGAAGTGAAATTTACTGGCAAGGATGGCAAAATTTCTGAACAGCACCAATTTCTTACTGGCAAAAATAATGAAGATTACTGGCAGAGCCACATTTTTTACTGACGCTGCAAAAAAAGTAACTAAAATTACTGTTTTTAGTGCTAAACAGTGCAAATATCAATATTTCAACTATAAACACACAGCTAATGCTAATATCAATGTGTTTAAGTTAAACAAAAGTAAAAACACATATTTCTCAGTTTACATGAAGGTTAGGTTACTATAACCCAGCCAGCACAGAGTTCCCACTTACATCAGAGTCTGCAGGATGCCCCCTTACAGTGCAAGGGAACTCTTATGTAAAGGGGAACGCTGCAGATCATGATGTAAGGGGGAACTCTGATGTGGAGGGGGGCTCTGGTGAATAGAGACCACCTTCCACAGAGTGAATACACTAAGGTAAGGGGGGGGTACTAATATAAGGGGGAAACCTTTATATCAGTGCCCCCTTACATTATTGTATATATTCACCTCCTTACATCAGTGACCCCCCCCCTCAGAATGGCCTGGCGGCACTGTCACTTACCTCCTCCCAGGTGCACAGTGTGGGGCTCAGTCAGGCGGCTCCAGCTTGGTGGCTCTGATCTCCTCTCCCCAGTCCACACGTCTGTTTCTTCCTGGGCCGTAACCCCCATCCCGGCGGCACTCCTACTCTTGACTCCTTTCTAGGATCCCCTCAGAGACTGTAGACATGACAAGAGATGGTCAGAGGCTGCGGAAACGATACAGGAAGTGGACAGAGACTGCAGACATACTACAGGAGGTGGACACTGGACAGAGACTGGGGACATACTACAGGTGGACAGAGGTTGCGGACATACTACAGGAGGTGGACAGAGGCTGCGGACATACTACAGGAGGTGGACAGAGGCTGCGGACATACTACAGGAGGTGGACAGAGGCTGCGGACATACTACAGGAGGTGGACAGAGGCTGCGGACATACTACAGGAGGTGGACAGAGGCTGCGGACATACTACAGGAGGTGGACAGAGACTGCGGACATACTACAGGAGGTGCCGGTGGAGACACTCTGCGGACATGATGGTGCCCTCCTCACCCCCTCACAGTAGCCTCCTCCTCTGTCCACCACCATATTACTACTCCACATCATCAGTGTGCTGTGTCCTCCTCCTGTGCCCCTTTCACCTCTCCACAGGTCAGGGCAGCACTGTGCTGCCCTGACCTGTGGAGAGGTGAAAGGTGCACAGGAGCCAGAGGAGGATACAGCACACTGATGATTTTGATAAGTAATATGGTGGACAGAGCACATCAGTCTCTGTGTCCCCTGCATGGCACGGCTTCACGCTCCCAGTATGTCCAGGCTCACTCACTGACCCCCCCAGTTTCACTCACCTCGAGTCTGTCTGTCTGTCCTCTCCTCCTACCCCTGTCAGTGCTCCGCCGCTCGCTCCTCCACCTATGATGATGAGTGGCTCCCGCCAGCCGCTGTGGTCACGCCACCGTCGCCACGATGTATTAAAAAATGGCGCCAGCGGCGCCATCACGTTACTGCACGTGCGCCGCCCGGCCGAGCGAGAACAAATTTCCCTGCGAAAGGGAAATTTGTTCCCGCTCGGCCGGCTTCGGAACGGCGCATGCGCAGTTGTATGGCCGGCTCGTGGCCATCTTTTTTATGGGCGCCGGTGCCCATAGCTGACGTTAACGTACACCCCGAAAAAGGGGTTAAATTCACGTGCCGTGCGTAAATCTACGTACGGTTGGCAACACTGCTGTCACAACTTTCACAGAAACAGCAGGGGACCAGTCACAGAGATTGAGGGAATCAGGTAAAGTTGGACACACACAGAGTAAATTTCTTCCAATTTACTATGTTTTTTTTTTACGCTTCAGAGAAAGGAACTGGAGAATCCGCCCTCAGTCCCTTTCGCTTTCTCTGTCTCAAAAGTGAGCTATCAGGGGTCTGTTTAGACCCCTGCTATTTCACCAAACCCCCCAACAAGACTGTTTAAAAATGTACAAATAAATAAATTTGTAAAGAAATTTATAAATAAAAAAAACTACTGACACTGTCCTCTGCCCTTCTAACACTGTCCACTGCCCTACTGACACAATCCACTGCCCTACTGACACCATCCACTGCCCCACTGACACCATCCACTGCCCCACTGACACCGTCCACTGCCCCACTGACACCATCCACTGCCCTACTGACACCATCCACTGCCCTTCTAACACCGTCCACTACCCCACTGACACTGTCCACTGACACCATCCACTGCCCCTCTAACACCGTCCACTGCCCCACTGCCCCACTGACACCGTCCACTGCCCCACTGACACCATCCACTGCCCTACTGACACCATCCAGTGCCCTACTGACACTGTCCAGAGCCCTACTGACACCGTCCAGTGCCCTACTGACACCGTCCACTGCTCTACTGACACCATCCAGTGCCCTACTGACACCGTCCACTGCCCTTCTGACACAGTCCACTGCCCCACTGACATCTGACACCTGACACTGCCCCACTGACACTGCCCACTGCCTCACTGACACCGTCCACTGCCCCACTCACACTGTCCATTGCCCCACTGACACCGTCCACTGCCCTACTGACACTATTCACTGTGGCACACTTAGCGCGCTGCATTACTACTCTCCTTAAGGCTCTCAAAGGTGTCCTAGGTCTTTTACAATCCTATAGTGTATATTCCACAAGAAAGAAAATTGTGCTGCTAAAGTGTTCGGGTTTGGCTTGAAGAAAAGGTGGCAACCCTAGCCCTAACACTGTAAAATTTTGTTAACATATTACAGAATTTCAGGGTTGTGAGGTATTAAATCCTCTAAAAAACACCCCAGTGTCCCCTAGATTGGGTTGCCAAATTATACAAAAACGTACGATTTGACATGTGACTGAGGGAGCTCATTGAGGACCACATGCACATAGCCCACTAGCCACTACTAGACCGCTGATCGCACGTGGAAATAATCAAGTTTGCAAACTTTAGGCAGGCTATTGGCTGGACTTTGTAGAGCGTGTATGCATTTATTAAGTAGAACACTAGATGGCAGCATTTCCTTGAGATCCTGAAATTGCTATGCTTATTGTAGGAAAGCCATTAATTACTGATCACTTTCATTTTACAAAGCGTGTGGTACAAGAGATTTCCCTAGAGAAAGCAATAACAAACATTTTAGAGATTAAAAGAAAACAGCTCAAGATAATTTGGAGCATTTCGTTAGAGTTTTCAAAATGATTTCCCAGCTGTCACAACATTTTTCTTAATTGATATGGTTTAAATATAGGAATATGTGATACTTATCATGATGCATAATCATAATTTAAACTTGAACTCTTTTAAACCTGCAAAACGGTATGTTGAACTGTGGGGTGTTAGATTGTTATTACAGGGTAAAGTCAGAAGAAGTGCCAACTACTGTAGTATACATTTCATCAGCGTTTTTATTAACTAGAAGGTGTGCCCTCTGGGCTCTGTTGTACAATTCCTCTGAGCTATTTGGGACTCTTGATTTTTCTGTTTCTTGGAAAGTTTTTATGTACATAATGCCCCATGTAAAGAAAGATGAAATATTATCACCTTAGCAGATAATCAGAGTACTTGTTTTAATTTCTGCTGCACATGCATGGAGGGAAGAGCTCCAGATCTAAAATATACAGCAATGTTCTTCAAACTGTGGTCCAGGGGCCAGATGCGGCCCTTCGCTTGCCTTTACCTGGCCTTCGGGACACTATTCCTCTTTCTGACACCAACAATGGAGGGCACCCTTCCACCCACTGACACCAATGATAGGGCACTACTCCGCACACTGATACCAACGATGAGGCACTATTCCTCCCACTACCACCAATAGGGGCATAATTCCCTCCACTGACACAATGATGGGGCATTATTTTTTCCACTGACACGAATCATGGGACATTTTCTACTTCCACTGTCCACAATTTGGCCCCCCTAAAGTCTGAAGTACAATAAACTGGCCCCTTGTTTAAAAAGTTTGAAGCCCCCTGTTATACAGATTCTGTGGTTAAAGTGTAAGTTCACCTTAACAGAAATTCTGTGAAAAGGTGAACTTACACTGGACCCCCTCCCCATCCCCCCGGTCACGCTGTACCTGAGGCCAGCGATCACCCATTAGTAGACATCGGGTCGCCACTTCACCGGTCCGGGAATTTGAAATCTCCACGGCTTAATCTCCTAAATGTACCTTGTAAAGTTACGTATAGGAGGCATGCTAATTGGTCTGACCAATCAAAACCCGCCTAGCCCGTCCTGTTAGCGGGGGAGAAGAAGAGAGAAAGCTGCAGGGGTTTCAAGCCCCGGACTGATAAAGCAGCGACCGCTGTCTCCTAGCGGGTGATCGCCGACCTCAGGTACAGTGGGAAGGACGGATGGGGAGGGGGTCCAGTGTAAGTTCACCTTACAGATCTTCTGTAAAAGGTGAGCTTACAACTTAATAGGATTATTTTAGTGTTCCTCTTGGATTTAATCTGCTACAGAATAGGGATGAGCGGAACACCCCCCCGGTTCGGTTCGCACCAGAACCTGCGAACGGACCGAAAGTTTGCGCGAACTTTAGAATCCTATTAACTACAATGGACTCGAACGTTCCAAATCAAAAGTGCTAATTATAAAGGCTAATATGCAAGTTAAACTTATTGTCCTAAAAAGGGTTTGGGGACCCGGGTCCTGCCCCAAGGGACATGTATCAATGCAAAAAAAAAGCTTTAATAACGGCCGTTTTTTCAGGAGCAGTGATTTTAAAGGAACACTAAAGATTCCCGTTTATTTTTTTTAAAACAACAAACATGTTATACTTACCTCCACTGTGCAGCTCGTTTTGCACACAGTGGCCCCAATCCTGGTCTTCTGGGGGTCCCTCGGCGGCTGTCTCGGCTCCTCCCCGCAAGGACTCCACACCATAATGCGAGCGAGCTCGCATGGTGTGGTGTTACTGCGGGCGCGCTCCCGTGATACAGCGGCGTCCATAGCCGCCGACTGTATCACTCGGCCCCGCCCCCGGCGCGCCGTGTCATTGGATGTGATTGACAGCAGCGCCAGCCAATGGCTGCGCTGCTTTCAATCCATCCACAGTAGCCAATCAACGGCCAGCAACAGGAACTTGGAGGATGACGGGAGCGAGCGCGGGACTTTCGAGGGGCCAGGTAAGTAAAACGGAGGCTTGGGGGGGGCGGTATTGTCGAATGTTTTTTCACCTTAATGCATAGGATGCATTAAGGTGAAAAAACATGTACCTTTACAACCCCTTTAATGACGCTTAAAGTGAAAAAAAAGTGAAATATTCCTTTAAATATCGTACCTGGGGGGTGTCAAAAGTATGCCTGTGAAGTGGCACGTGTTTCCCGTGTTTAGAACTAGAGGTCAACCGATATATCGGCCGATTTTTTTGGCACTTTTTAATTAATCGGCATCGGCCGATTGTGCTGAAAAAAAGCCGATTTAAAAAACTTCAGCGCAACTTGCAAATAAGTTCTTTCATAGAAGTCAATGCAAGTTGCCTGAAGTTTCCCTTGGAGGTGGAGCGATGTGTCTCTGGGCAGCCTGCCAAGTGAGAGAAAAGAGATACAATGTTTCTTCTTATCAATGAACTGAACTCTGTGTGTAGAAGTTCTCAGTTTAACCATTTAAAGACAAAATCTTTTCTGACACTTGTAGCTTACAAGTAAAAATCCTAGAGACCCTAGGGAATAAAATGGTGGTTGTTGCAATATTTTATGTCACACGGTATTTGCGCAGCGGTCTTTCAAACGCAATTTTTTGGGAAAAAATACACTTTAATGAATTTTAAATAAAACGAAACAGTAAAGTTAGCCCATTTTTATTTATTTTTTTCGTCTAAAAATTTTGATTACCTGTTTTTGTGCCTGCTTCCTGATTCCCTTACTGAAAATGGCGGCGGCAGCACCCGAGAGCCGAAGGAGAGATCGGCTTCGTGTGCCGACATTCGGGCGCCCAGGACAGGTAAGTGTCCATATAATTAAAAGTCAGCAGCTGCAGTATTTGTAGCTGCTGACTTTTAATATTTTTTTTTTCCGGCGTAACTCTGCTTTTACACTGAAGCGGGTAGGCATTGACGGTAAAACGCCGCTAGTTTTAGCGGCGCTATTCGGCTGCTAGCGGGGCGCTTATAACCCAGCTAGCGGCCGATGAAGAGGTTAAATGCACCCGTGTAGCACCGCTGCAGAAGCGCTTTGCAGGCGCTTCGGCAGCAGTGCCCATTCATTTCAATGGGCAGGAGTGGTGGAGGAGCAGTATACACCGCTCCAAAGATGCTGCTTGCAGGACTTTTTTTAACATCCTGCCAGCGCACCGCCTCAGTGTGAGACTGCAGGGGAGCTGTTTTGCAGCCACTTTTACAGGTGCTATTTTTAGCCCAAAAGTGCCTGAAAAACACCCCAGTGCGAAAGGGGTCCAACTGTTAGATTTTATGAAATGAAGGGGAAAAAAACGAAAAAAATCGGCCTAACATATCGGCCCAAAAAAAAATCGGCATCAAATATCGGCCATCGGCCACCGCGATTTCTAAATATCGGCATCGGCCAGAGAAAAACCCATATCGGTCGACCTCTATTTAGAACTGTCCCTGCACAAAATGACATTTCTAATGGGAAAAAAAGTCATTTAAAACTGCTTGCGGCTTTAATGTAATGTTTGGTCCTGGCAATATGGATTAAAATCATTGAGAAAAATGGCATGGGTACCCCCCTCCAGCCCACAACCAGCCCCTTTGGGTCTTGTATGGATATTAAGGGGAACCCCGCATCCAAATAAAAAAAAGGCCCTATATACTCTGAACAGCAGTATACAGGCGGTGCAAACAAGACAGGGACTGTAGGTTTGTTCTTAAGTAGAATATGTTTGTAATTTTGAACAGGTACATTTTTTAAGTGTAGCTCCAGCCAAAAAATCTATTTTTAAGCTTTTTGGAAAACATAGGGAAGGGTTATCACCCCTGTAACAGTTGTTTTGCTGTATGTGCAGTGTGCACCTGTTCAGAACATTTCACCTCACTTTCCGTCCCAATGACAAATGTTTTTTGAATTTTTTTTTATTGAAACAAGGATTGGTGATATTGGTGAAACAAGCATCAGTGGAGAGGAGACATCTTTTTCCCATATTAACTCTTACAGGAGAGAATTTCCCTTCCTAGGGGTAGATTTCCTCTCACTTCCTGTTGTCTCCTTCCGTTTGCAAGTAGGAGTCGTTTGTAAGTTGGATGTTTGAAAGTAGGGGCTTGCCGTATATACTCTGCAAAATTTGGCTCTTAGGTGTTGGTGTTGCCACAACACTGTAAGCCCTCACAGTTACTCTTGGTGGGCGCTGGAATGCCCTGCTGTGAACTATTATATCAAGAATTGTAATTACATGCCATTGTTGAATAATGGTAGGAAAAATTGGGCCTTTGGTGGTGGTGCTGGTGCCACAACACTGTAAGTCCTCACAGTTACTCTTGGTGGGCGCAGGAATGGGCCCAGCTGTGAAATATTAGATCAAGAATTGTAATTACATGCCCCTGTTGAACAGGGGCAGAAAAATTGGGCCTTTGGTGGTGGTGGTGTTGCCACAATACTGTAAGCCCTCACAGTTACTTTTTGTGCGCGCAGGAATGGGCCCTTCTGTGAATTATTAGATCAAGAATTGCAATTACATGCCCCTGTTGAACAGGGGCATAAAAATTGGGCCTTAGGCACTGGTGCCACAACACTGCAACCCCTCACAGATACTGTACTTGGAGCGCAGCAATGAGCCCTGCTGCAAAGTATTGCATCAAAAATTTTAATTACATGCCCCTGTTAAACAGGGGCTGAACAATTGGGCCTTAGGCACTGGTGCTGGTGCCACAACACTGCAACTCCTCACAGATACTATAGTTGGAGCGCAGCAATGAGCCCTGCTGCAAAGCATTGCATCAAAAATTGTAAATACCCGCCCCTATTAAACAGGGGCTGAAAAATTGGGCCTTAGCCACTGGTGGCGGTGCACAGAACCAAAAATGTTCTTACAAGCTATCAGCATGATCATTGAGGAGGAACAGGATAGTCACTCAGCATCAGCATAGGCAGTCTTGAAGGGATCTGACATTTCAAAAAAAATTATTCGGTTACATCAGCATCAGGTGCTTGGTAGCTGGTGGTGATCCAAGACTGATTAATTTTTATGAAGGTCAGTCGATCCACCGAGTCGGTGGACAGGCGCACCCTGTGATCGGTTACAAAGCCTCCAGCAGCACTGAATGTGCGTTCCGAAAGAATGCTGGATGCAGGACAGGCCAGTAGCTCAATTGCATACTGTGTAAGCTCTGGCCACGGGTGTTTTGGGACTGTAATTGATCCCTTGAAGACTGCTGCTGATGCTGAGTGCTATTCTCCACCTCCATGCTGACACAATCCTCCTCCTCCTCCTCCTCCTCCTCCTCGTCCTCTTCCTGTGTGATAGCCGGGCCAGCAGGAACACTGTCTGGATAAATGGGGCCTTGAGAGGTAAGGAAGTCCTCCTCTTCCTGCCTCTGTTCTGCCTCAAGTGCCCTGTCCATTATTCCACGCAGCGTGTGCTCCAACAGGTGGACAAGAGGGACAGTGTCACTGATGCATGCACTGTCACTGCTCACCATCCTTGTGGCCTCCTCAAATGGTGCCAGGACAGTGCATGCATCCCTGATCATGGCCCACTGGCGTGGGGAAAAAAATCAAAGCTCCCCTGACCCTGTCCTGGTGCCATATTGCAACAGATACTCATTGATGGCCCTCTGCTGCATGTGCAGCCGCTGCAGCATGGCCAACGTAGAGTTCCACCTGGTGGGCATGTCACAGATTAGGCGGTTCTTGGGCAGGTTGTAATCCCTTTGCAGGTCAGCCAGCTGAGCACTGGCATTATATGACCGGCGGAAATGACCACAGAGTTTCCTGGCCTGCTTCAGGACCTCCTGTAAGCCCAGGGTACCTGCCCAAGAACTGCTGCACCACCAAGTTAAGGACGTGAGCCAAACAGGGCACATGGGTCAGTTGTCCCCGTCGGAGGGCAGAGAGAAGGTTGGTGCCATTGTCAGAAACCACCTTTCCTGGCTTAAGCTGGCATGGCGTCAACCACCTCTGAGCCTGCCCCTGCAGAGCTGACAGAATCTCTGCCCCAGTGTGGCTCCTGTTCCCCAAGCACACCAGCTCAAGCACCGTATGGCATCTTTTTGCCTGCATACTTGCGTAGCCCCTTGAACGCCTACGGAGCACCTCTGGTTCCAAGGACAAAGCACAGGTAGAGGCCATGGGGGAAGAAGAAGAGGAGGGGTGGAGGAGAGAGGTGTGTCAGAATCACCAGTAGTAACATTTTGGAGGCGGAACAACGTCCAACACTACTGCACCTTGTCCTGCATCCTTCCCAGCTGCCAGCAGAGTCACCCAATGCGCCGTGTAAGATAGGTAACATCCCTGTCCATGCCTGCTGGACCATGAGTCAGCGGTAATATGCACCTTACCGCTGACCGCCCTGTCCAGCGAGGCCAAGACATTGCCTTCCACATGCCGGTAGAGAGCCGGAATCGCCTTCCGTGAGAAAAAGTGGCATTTGGGAACCTGCCACTGAGGAACCGCACATTCCACAAACTCACGGAAGGGGGCAGAGTCTACCAACTGAAAAAGCAGCAGTTGAAGTGCTAGCAATTTAGCCAAGCTAGCATTCAACCGCTGGGCATGTGGATGGCTGGGAGCAAACTTCTTTCAGCGGTGCAGCAGCTGGGGCAGGGAAATTTGCCTGGTACAATCGGACGTCGGTGTACCAATAGCAGATTGCCCGTAAGTACTTGGCTGTGACACACCTAATTCTACACCTTCATTCCTCTCAGTGCAGGTTTCAGAGAGGACTGAAGGTATAGTGGGGTTGGAGATCCCAGCTGATGAGGAGCAAGGAGAGGTCCGCTTTTTTCTTTGGTGTGTGCCTTTTAGGTAGGCTTGCCAACAAACTGCATGGCAGGTCGACATATGTCTGGTCAAGCACGTGGTGCCCAAGCGGCTCATGTTTTGGCCACGCGAGATACGCTTTAGACATATGTTGCAATTGGCAATAGTGCGATCTGCTGCACTGGTCTGAAAAAAGGCCCAAACCAAAGAACTTTTGGAATAACGGGCAGAGACAGCAGCGCCCTGCACATGCGGAGCTCTGTGGTGTGATGCAGTCGGTGTGCTGCCCTTAAACTGGCCCCTGGAGCGCATCCTGCCCCGTTGGAGATGTTGCTCCTCCTCCTCTCTCCTATCAGGCACCCACGTGGAGTCAGTGACCTCATCATCCCCTCCCTCCTTATCACTGGAGAAAATCTGGCAGTATGCTGCAGCTGGGGGAACATGACTGCCAGATAGCTGTCCTTGTTGGGCTCCCCCTCTCTCTGGGCTCACGTTACTGCCTTCAAAACGCTGGGCATCCTCCTGGAGCATGTACCCAACACTGTTGTCAAACAGTTCGGGGGACTCCTCAGGAGGACATGGTGGGGCTAAGGAAGGAGTGACT
Source organism: Rana muscosa (assembly GCA_029206835.1). Classification (NCBI taxonomy): domain Eukaryota; kingdom Metazoa; phylum Chordata; class Amphibia; order Anura; family Ranidae; genus Rana; species Rana muscosa. The sequence continues at coordinate 1,022,196,543 of CM055116.1, forward strand.
GATGCCATTGAGCCAAGGAAAGAGGCCGCTTTGGCAGCTGCTTGCCAGACAAAGTACCCTGAGCCTGGGTGAGAGAGGATGAGGAGGAGGAGGACGGCTTGGTCATCCACTCTACCAAGTCTTGGGCATGTTGCGGCTCAACATGGTCAGCTACCAAAAAGAAGGACAAGCGTGTCCCACGACCACGTGCTGATGAGGATGCACCGTGTCCACGACCAGCACTGTTGCCTCTAGACACAGAGCCTGCTTGCCTTCTTTTATTGCCTCGTGACTGTCTGCCTCTCCTTGTTTGCCTTCCAGACATACTAATGGCCTGCAGTGAGATGTAGCTGCACAAAGATGGGATGTATATATATATATATATATATATATATATATCTGTACTGATAATGCAGCTATCAGAATCAACTGCCTGCTGTGGTATTAGTATGAGAAAAGCAGCAATTGTCTTCAGTTAGTTTTAGGTGAACACTGTCCAGAGGACACAGTACACTAACTGAAAATACTTGCAGCTCTCTGCCTGTGGTTTTATTATGAGAACACCACAAATTGTATTCAGGTTCCTTTAAGTGAACGCTGTGCAAAGGACAGAAGTACACTACATGAAATTAATGCAGCTCCCTGCCTGTGGTTTTATTATGAGAACACCACTAACTGTATTCAGGTAATCTTTAGGTGAACGCTATGCAAAGCACACAGTACACTAAGTGAAACACTGACTGCAGCTAGCACAATCACCTGCCTGCCTGTCACAGTATAGAGAATAACAGGAACTAATCTAGCTAAACTGAATACAGTGTATAAATATATATACAACACCTAGGATGCATATATATCCTCTACACACTGTAACTGCAGCTAACTGACTCGCCTGCCTGCTCTATCTAACTCAATATAAATGACACTGTATCTCTCTCTCTGTAAGCTCTCTCTTTAACCAATGCCAACACACTACAAAAGGCTGCCAAGCCGGCGGCCTTATCTAGTGTGGGGCGTGTACCTACTCCTCTGAGCCATGATTGGCCAAAGCCATCCTGGCTTTGGCCAATTACGGCTCTCCGTTCTTACCGCGCTGTCATTGGCCAAAGCATGCGGGTCATAGTGCATGCTTGGCCAATCATCAGCCAGCTATGCACTGCGATGCCGCAGTGAATTATGGGCCGTGACACGCCACTCGAATTTGGCGCGAACGGCCCATAATGTTCGCAATTCGGCGAACGATCGAACAGACGATGTTCGAGTCGAACATGGGTTCAACTCGAACACGAAGCTCATTCCTACTACAGAACCTGTGTGATTAACTGTCACAGTATTAAATGGATAAATTGGCTTCTTTGGCTGTCCTTGCCTGTTTCAAGATTCCAAGTTCAGGTTAATTTGTTGTGGTTGTGATGTTGCCATAGCTAGAAGAATGTATATGTCTGTATGTCTATATCTATAGATATTTTTATTTTTATTTTTTAACATAAAGTTTATTCATTTAGAAAAAACAACATACAAAAAAAAAAAACAGGAAAAACACTGTGGTACAGTCTCGACAGTCAGCTCTTACGAGCAAAAGGTGTAAACCATGATACAGGGTTAGAAGTTAGGGCAGTGTGTCAATGATACAATGGAAAACAGTACACAGATGCAATGTAAGAAGTGAGGGGGGGAAAAGGCCCCCCAATGCCGCAACAGCCAGGGCAAAAAAAACTGTAAATACACAGTACAGGAAGCATATCTCAATTCAGGAGCGTCCCAGAGTCGTGGACCGTATCCCAGTAGAGGACAGGAGCGTAGATACAGGTCAGCACCTGTCAGGGACCAGGGCAGGCCACCCCGGAAACAGTGTTTCGAAGCCCAGGAGACAGAAGGGGACACCTTATGGCAGGAGCAGGCAAGGATAAGGAGGGACAAGGGAGGTCCACCCAGGAGGGCAGCCCCAGCACACCCCACGGCAATAGACCCGGGTCCAAACCCTACTCCAGAGTCAACTGTCTCTTGCGAACCCACACCGCCCAGACCTTATCGAATTTGTTGGGGCAGTTACATCCCATATAAGTCAGTTTATAGAGGGGAAGGGCCGCGTCCACCAATGCCCTCCACTGCTGCACCGTCGGGGGAGAGGAGGTCTTCCAATTCAAGAGGATCGCTTTCCTGGCATAAAAGGCTGCAAAGAATACAAACAGTTTCTTAGCCTGCGAGGTTTCCAGCGTATCAACAACGCCCAGTAGCAGCGGTAGAGGATCGCAGGGAACCCGCAGCTTGCCAACGGAATTGATATCAGCAACCACCCCTCCCCAGAAGGCCCGCAGCAGCGGACAGGACCAGACAACATGAAAGAAGGAACCCGTCTCTGACAGGCCTTTAGGGCAGACTGCGCTCCTATCTGGGTAGATACTAGCTAACCGGTCAGGCGAGTAGTAAGCTTGGTGTATAAACTTCAGTTGCATAAACCTATCCCTTGCAGAAAATACAAGGGGGAGGTATTGCTGAAAGCCCTCCTCCCAGTCATCACCAGCTAGTGTGGGTATATCTGCCTGCCACCTCGTAAACAGCTTAGCAATTGCTGAAGTGTCCAATTTAGCAAACTCAGAATATAAAGCTGAAAGGGGCTTAGTGACCCCGCCTCCCCCAACATGTGCTCCACACCAATGGTCTCCAATCTGATAGGTTGGGGAAATTGAGAGTGGTAGGCATGGCCGAGCTGCAGGTATCGAAAAAACATATGATTTGGCAATCCATATTTAGTTTTGAGAGTATCGAATGAGCGGAGCCCGCCCAGAGAGGTCACGTCCGCCAGGGTTTTGATGCCATACTGGGCCCAGATCACCTCGTCCGGGATGGATCGAAAGTGTGGCAGTCTCGGATTCCCCCACAGTGGGGTATGCGGAGCCCAACCGTCGGGCTTCTCAAACCTGGCCCTCACCGTGTCCCATACCTGCAGCGTGGTCCGCATGGAAGGGGTGACATTGGAGTTGGACCTGGGGCCTCTATGAATCAGATTCCTGAGTTCAGAGTAGGAACCTAATATAGCTGCCTCTAGCGTGGCTGTGGGATTGGCAGGCTCCTCAGACAGCCACCACTTGACCGTCACAAGGACCGCTGCCCAGTAGTATTTGACAAAGCAAGGTAATGCAAGGCCTCCCAAGGTGACGGGCAGCTGCAGGGTTTTCAGTGCTATGCGGGGGGTGCCACCATTCCATATAAACGACACGATCAGGCTATCTAGTTTCCGGAAGAACGAGCATGGGATGGAAACCGGGGTTTGTCTAAAAAGATAAAGAAACTTGGGAAGCACAGACATTTTAATTAGATTAACCCTGCTGACCGGCGTGAGGGGCAATGATTTCCAGGCGGAACATCTCTGAGACAGCAGGGAAACCACCGGGCTTAAATTTAAGGGAATAAATTGTGAGGTGTCATTGTGGATAATAACCCCAAGATACTTAAACTAGGGGACCCGCTGTAGCGGGGTGTCAACCGGCAGCGCGTCCCCGGGGAAACGCAATGCGAACAGTACAGACTTCCCCCAGTTGACGCGAATGCCTGAATACTTACCAAAAGTATTGATGAGTGAGAGGGCCGCTGGGAGGGAGGAGGCGGGGTCCCTAAGGTAGAGGAGAGTGTCATCGGCATAAAGAGAAAGTTTTTCCTCAACCTGTCCTATCAGGATGCCTCGCACCGCCGGCGACGAGCGCAGGAGGATTGCCATGGGCTCCACCGCCAGTGCAAAGAGCGCCGGAGATAGCGGGCATCCCTGTCTAGTGCCCCTATGTAGGGCAAAAGAGGGGGAGAGCAGCGCTCCAGTGCACACCCTGGCCTGCGGGGAACGATACAGGGCTCGTACCCACGAGATAAATTTAGACCCAAAGCCAAAACGGAGCAGGACCTCCCAAAGATAGGTCCACTCAACTTAATCAAACGCCTTTTCGGCATCGAGGGAGGCCACTGCATCCGAGTCGGCACTTTAGCAATTTCTTGCACTGTTGTCACTTACACATGTTTTTTGTAGTTTGCACTTTTTTGCAGTTTTGCATTTTTGGAATTTATCCTACTTATGTAGGGTCACTGTATTTACTTGGGGTTGATTCCTTAGCGCATCAATATTTATTTATTCACGTTTTTAGTACCAGATTACTTTTGATTGAGTGCAGCTTTTAATCATTTAGTTATTCCTTGTTGATTGGTTTAACTTATTTTTACACTTTTGAGCACCATTTTAGCGCTTCAGTAAATTTATATAATTGTATCAAAACTGCAGCTCTTGATGATAGTGCTGATCTAGAATCTGCCGAACCAGAGAAGAAATTTATAGAAGATTTGCCTTTTTTTTTGCTTTCACCATCTGCTTATCTACCCAGTTTTTCCAGTGGAACCAATGCTGCTAACTGATCAAAATTTGGCCAGACTCATTCAACCTACTTTCTCTTAGCTCAGACTGTCTCGGATCCTCCCTAGCCTCTGACTTGATAATAAAAGCAGAAGCAGCACAGTTATTGGCTCATCTATCTGTCACTCTGCTTTCTCTTCCTATCACCCAACAATGTTTCTGATTGACTCCCTGTACTACTCACACTTAAAGTGGAACTTTAGTCAGGAAATTGAATTCTGATAGATCACTTCAGGCTGGCCCCTTTTGCAGGTATAGCTATGTAAAACATGAAAAATAAGTGTCCATAATGTCCATTAATACAATGTCTCACCCTGCTCTGGACATGCTCAGTTGCTCTCTATTTTTAGGCATTTTTAGGCACTGCCAAGTTTGTAGAGGGCGATCTGCTGACAGACTTAAAGCAGAATTAAACCCTCCTATTCTTTACAGCCAAGGAAGCTGCTTCTTTTTGATCTGCAACTGTCACGATGCTGCACATGTGATCAATTATGACACCAGTCATTTAATGGTTGGACAGTTTGGTTGAAGACACAAGCAAATGTGATTGTTATAAATCCAGGCATTCCAGGTTTTTTGAAACCGTTAAATCAATGGGTTTATGATTTACTACTGTTCAGGGGCTCTAGGCTTCAGAAAATAGCAGCCTCCAGCAAGAAGAAACAGGAGCAATGCTGAAGGCAATTTTCAGCACACACTGATTTTTTATTTATTTTTTAACAAGAAAAGCACACACTAATTTTAGTGGCAAAATTAATAATGTGGAATGTATGTTCCTTTCTTAAGAACATAATTTTTTTTATCAAGTTGTGGTGGGTAAAGTTCCACTTTAAGACCTGCTATACAGAGACTGTAAAGTCTGATACCTAATTACAGTGATTCTGGTACTTACACTTCTTGAATTTTTTTTTTTTATAATGTATTAATAGTTACAGAGCTGCATTAACTTGTGTCTAGTGTTCAGCTTTAAACACACAAGAAATGCATAGACACATATAGTAACATGATACTGCATATGCATACCAGTGAATAAGTCATGAGAGAGACTGGCAGAGGATTAAGGTAGGTATTAATGAGCAGAGGGTTGGAGAGACTTCTACCTGTCTTCAGAAGTGTCAGGATCTGCTGTGTAAGTGTCTTGTACCCTGGTCTAAGGCATGTATGCTATACACAATTTCATTCTACTTAATTCTGTTTTTTTGCACATTGCCCATTGCCCATTTTGTTATCTCTACAACAATGTACACTTCCAGTGATATATAGTCTAATGCTGACTAATACAGAGTGTTGTGTGTTTTTTTCAAAGATCTTCTACAAAAGTAAATGACCTAATTTCATACAGGTCACAGTGAACCTACTGTATATATGGAGTTAAAGGTTAGGTTAAGGTTAAAGGTAAATTTTTAGGGCTGGGCTTAGGTTAAAGGTTAGGATAAGAGGTTAGGTTGAGGTTTAGGAAAGAGTTAGCAATTGGGCTGCACTCAAGTAATTTATTTGTATTGGCTTTTCAGTTTAGAAATATTTGTATTCGTAAGCAGAATTCCTACTACCACTGATGCCAATGTAATGTATTCTTGCTTCAACTACACCAATGCAGAAGTTTTTTCTTTTTGCACTGAAAACAATATAAGAGGTATTCCTTATCCCACTGACAGAAATGTAAGAAGTTTTCCTACTTCTGTTGACACAATTGTACGGGCATTTCTATTCCCACTCACATCAGTGAAAGAGACATTCCTACTCCCACTGACATCAATTTAAGGGGTGTTCCTATTCACTCAAATGCAAGGGACATTCCATGTCCCACTGACATCAGTGTAGGGTTATTCCTTCTCCTGTTGACACTGATGTACAAAGTATCCCTTCTCCCATTGACACAATGTACATGCACACGATCAGGCTTCAAACTGACTTTTCTGTGGATTTTGCTCCGAAGGGCGTTGTCCGTGAACTTGGTATGCATACACACGGTAGGACTCTTCAGCCAACAAACACAATCGTAGTGACATAATAGATGTACTACGTGTTTTTTCTGCTCTTTACAGCCACCTTTTGGGCAACTTATGCTATTGTTTTCTGATATTTAGCATTGGTTCTGAGCATGCGTGTTTGTACTTTGGACTTTAGTCCGATGGACTTGTGTACACGCGATCGGATTAGCCGACACAGGACATTTGTTGCCGGAAAGTTTGTCTGTTCACACAGCGAACATTTGTCCGATGAGAAAGCGAAAAAGTTTGTCCGATGGAGCGTACACACGGTTGGATTGTCTGCAAAAACAGGTCCATCTGAGGTTTGTTGTCAAAAAGTCAGATCATGTGTACGGGCCTTAAAAAGCATTCTTTCTCCCATTAACAGCAACATAGGGGTAATTCCTACTTTCAGTGACACCAATATAACGGACATTTCTCTTAAATTGATAACAATGTAAAAGGTATCCCTATTCCCAGTGCCACCAATGTAAGAGGTATTCTATCTCCAACTGACAACAATGTAAGTATTTTTCCTTCTTATACTGATACCAATGTAAGAGGTATTCCTACTTCTACTAACTCCAATGTAAGGGGCATTCTTACTCCCACTGACAGTAATGTAAAAGGTATTCCTTCTCCCACTGACACTGAATTAGGAGGCATTCCTGCTACCACTGACACCAATCTAAGAGGTTTCCCTTCTCCCAATAACACCAATGCATGTATTCTTTCTTTCATTGACAGCAGTGTAGGGGCTTTCCTACTCCCAATGACATCAATGTAAGGGAAAATCCTCTCCCACTGACTCCAAATCAAGGGACATTCTTACGCCCACTGACACCAATAAAAGAGTAATAGAAGGAAGGGGAGAGGTGGAGTAATAATCTCTCCCTATCTCTGTCACAACCGGGGGACAGTGAAAGTGCTATTAGTTGGATAATAAATCTCAGAACTCTTAAGAATGTTGTAATACCAGCTCAAGGTAAAATATATCAATCCAATGTATCTTATTTGTGGCAAGCAGGTGTTCAAGACTTATGACAGAATCCAATTTCATTACCCATTCTGCTAGAGATGGTGTTATTGGTAAGCAGCAATGTATAGGCATGACTGTTCTTACTGCGGTGAGGAAGTGGCATAAAATGCCTTTATGGTCTTTTTGGTTGTCTGGATATATTGTATCTTAGTATCTGTCACCCTAGTTGTAGTTCTGTGGTATGTGAGAAAAAATTGTTTGATAGTTGCACATTTCTGTCATGGCATCACCAACATTTTTCTAGAACAGAGGGGTAGAAAGTGTTAAGGATAGCCAATCATTTATACCAATGAGAGTTTTTCTTGTGCCTTGCTTTCTTTGGATAGTTTATGGGGGAGGATAAAGGCCTTTTCCTAATCTTCTGAGTCTATTGAAGATCCAGTTCCTCTTTCCCAGGTAGGGTAGCTCAGGATAGGTCATTTGAGTTAAAATATTGTATAGTTGGGATACAATGTTAGTAGTGGGTGGGGATCTGGTAGAAGTACATTCTCAAAAAAGGGAGAGGGTGAAGTTAGTTTGGTCTTTTTGGTCTTGTCTGGAAGAATGCAGAAATATACAAACTGTTGATGGGCTTGCCGATTGGACTATTGATCAAGATGTGTGGTTTGCTGTGTTGTATTGTAATGCTTGCACGCTCCTTCAATTGGAGGATTTGGTCCAGGCCCGAAACGTAGTTCTCTGCATTGCTGGGGGAAATGCAGGATTATGAAAACATGGTGTCGTGGGGCCAATATAAGAAGAGATGGGTATAGATGAAATGGTGCTTTTAGAAACCGCTAACATTTGATTAAAAAAGGATGGAAGGGAAGGTTTATTTATTATTATTATTATACAGGATTTATATAGCGCCAACAGTTTGCGCAGCGCTTTACAACATCAGGGAAGACAGTACAGTTACAATACAACAGGGTTGCCAACTTTCAGTAAATTTACAGTTTGTAAAATCCATAATTGTTGCATTTGTCCATGAATGTCAGTTACGGACATGCAACCTACATGTCCGTAATGGACATTCAAGGACAGATGCAAAAAGTACAGATTTTACAAAATGTTCGTAAATTTACTGAAAGTTGGCAACCCTGCAATACAATTCAATACAGGAGGGATCAGAGGGCCCTGCTCGTTAGAGCTTACAATCTAGAAGGGAGGGTCAAGTGGAACAAAGGGTAGTAGCTGTGGGGGATGATCAGATAGACAAAATGTTGTTAGGTGTGGGTAGGATAGGCTTCTCTAAAGAGGAGGGTTTTCAGGGATCCTCTTTATCCGTCCATAATTTAGAGTCTGTCCACTGTAGGGCTCATAGGTCAATATAATTGAGGTTTTTGTTCAATGTCCACTCAAAGTTTAGTATTTTGATGATGTATCTAGTCTACTACTCTAGTGAATACTGATATCCTGTAGTAGTGAGTAGTGATGAGCCGAACACCCCCGGGTTCGGTTCGCACCAGAACCCGCGAACGGACCGAAAGTTTGCACGAACATTAGAACCCTATTAAATACAATGGATGCGAACGTTCGAATTCTAAAGTGCTAATTATAACGACTATTATCCATGTTATTGTCCTAAACAGAGTTTGGGAACCCGGGTTCTGCACCAGGGGACATGTATCAATGCAAAAAGAAGTTTTAAAAACTGACGTTTTTCGGGAGCAGTCATTTTAATGATGCATAAAGTGAAAAAAAAAAAGTCAAATATTCCTTTAAATATCGTACCTGGGGGGTGTCTAAAGTATGCCTGCGAAGTGCCACGTGTTTCCCGTGTTTAGAACTGTCCCTGCACAAAATGACATTTCTAAAGGAAAAAAAAGCCATTTAAAACTGCTTGCGGCTTTAATGTAATGTCTGGTCCCGGTAATATGGATGAAAATCTTTAAGAAAAATGGCATAGCTACCCCATCACCCCCCCCCTACCCCAGCCCATTACCAGCCCCTTTGGGTCTTGTTTGGATATTAAGGGGAACCCCGCAACACAAAATAAAAAAGGCCCTATATACTCTGAACAGCAGTATACAGGCGGTGTAAACAAGACCGGTGTAAACAAGACAGGGACTGTAGGTTTGTTCTTAAGTAGAATCTGTTTGTAATTTTGAACACGTACATTGTTTAAGTGTAGCTCCAGCCAAAAAATCTATTTTTAAGCTTTTTGGAAAACATAGGGAAGGGTTATCACCCCTGTAACATTTGTTTTGCTGTCTGTGCCCCTGTTCAGAACATTTCACCTCACTTTGCGTCCCAATGACAACTGTTTTTGAAATGTGGTGTTTTTATTGAAACAAGGATTGGTGATAAAGCATCAGTAGAGAGGAGACACCTTTCTCCCATATTAATTCTTACAGGAGAGAATTTTCCTTCCATGGGGTAGATTTCCTCTCACTTCCTGTTGTCTTCTTCCGTTTGCAAGTAGGAGTCGTTTGTAAGTTGGATGTTTGAAAGTAGGGACCTGCCGTATATACTCTGCAGAAATTGGCCCCTTAGGTGTTGGTGTTGGCACAACACTGTAAGCACTCACAGTTACTCTTGGTGGGTGCTGGAACGCCCTGCTGTCAACTATTATATCAGGAATTGTAATAACATATAATTGTTGAACAGTGGTAGTAAAAATTGGGCCTTTGATGGTGGTGCTGGTGCCACAACACTGTAAGGCCTGACAGTTACTCTTGGTGGGCGCAGCAATGGGCCCTGCTGTGAATTATTAGATCAATAATTATAATTGCATGCCCCTGTTGAACAGGGGCTGAAAAATTAGGCCTTTGGTGGTGGTGGTGGTGGTGGTGGTGTTGACACAACACTGCAAGGCCTGACAGTTACTCTTGGTGGGCGCAGCAATGGGCCCTGCTGTGAATTATTAGATCAATAATTATAATTGCATGCCCCTGTTGAACAGGGGCTGAAAAATTGGGCCTTAGGCACTGGTGGCACAACACTGCAACCCCTCACAGATACTGTACTTGAAGCACAGCAATGAGCCATGTTGCAAAGTATTGCATCAAAAATTGTAATTACACGCCCCTGTTAAACAGGGGCTGAAAAATTGGGCCTTAGCCACTGGTGGCACAACACTGCAACCCCTCACAGATACTGTACTTGGAGCACAGCAATGAGCCCTGTTGCAAAGTATTGCATCAAAAATTGTAATTACACGCCCCTGTTAAACAGGGGCTGAAAAATTGGGCCTTAGCCACTGGTGGCACAACACTGCAACCCCTCACAGATACTGTACTTGGAGCACAGCAATGAGCCCTGTTGCAAAGTATTGCATCAAAAATTGTAATTACACGCCCCTGTTAAACAGGGGCTGAAAAATTGGGCCTTAGCCACTGGTGGCGGCACCCATAAACCAAAATGATCTTCCAAGCTATCATCATTAATCGGATCATTGAGGAGGAGGAGGAGGATAGCCAGTCAACATAACAGCACAGGCACTCAGCATCAGCATCAGTCTTGAAGGGATGTGACATTTTAAAATCAATTAGTCTGTTATATCAGCATCAGGTGTGTGGTAGCTGGTGGTGATCCAAGACTGGTTCATCTTGATGAAAGTCAGTCGATCAACCGAGTCGGTGGACAGGCGCACCCTGTGATCCGTGACAAATCCTCCAGCAGCACTGAATGTGCGTTATGAAAGAACGCTGGATGCAGGACAGGCCAGTAGCTCAATTGCATACTGTGCAAGCTCTGGCCAGTGATCCATCCTCAAGACCCAGTAAGCCAGAGGATTTTCGGTGGGGAAGGTGTCCAAGTCTGACCTTGCCCCTAGGTATTCCTGCACCATGTATATCAGACGCTGGCGATGGTTGCTGGAACCGATCATACTTTGGGGCTGCGGACTAAAGAATTGTCTGAACGCATCGGTCAGACGGCCACCTTCCCCACCGCTCCTTCTTTGACTGCCCGAAGCCTCAGCAACTCGTTGTCCATGACCAGGAGTTTGTAACCTCCCAGTCTCTGGGAATGCGTTGCACAGACCTTTCTGCAAGGCCTCCCGGAGTTGTCTCATCCTCTGCTCCCTCTGCGATGGTAACATAAGGTCCGCAACCTTACCCTTGTACCGTGGATCAAGGAGAGTGGCCAGCCAGTAATGGTCCCTCTCCTTGATCCGAAGAATACGAGGATCCTTCCGCAGACTTTGCAGGATCAGGGAGGCCATGCAGCGTAGGTTAGCTGAGGCATTCAGTCTGGAGTCCTCTGGGTCACTAAGGACGACATGATCCGCAGCCACCTCCTCCCAGCCACGTACAAGTCCACTGGTTTCTTGGGACTGTAAATCATCCCTAAAAGACTGCTGCTGATGATGCTGAGTGCCAGCCTCCACCTCCATGCTGACACAATCCTCCTCCTCCTCCTCCTCTTCCTGTGCGATGGGTGGGACAGAAGGAACACTGTCTGGGTAAAGGGGGCCTTGAGAGGCAAGGAAGTCCTCCTCTTCCTGCCTCTGTTCTGCCTCAAGTGCCCTGTCCATTATTCCACGCAGCGTGTGCTCCAACAGGTGGACAAGAGGTACAGTGTCACTGATGCATGCACTGTCACTGCTCACCATCCTCGTGGCCTCCTCAAATGGTGCCAGGACAGTGCATGCATCCCTGATCATGCCCCACTGGCGTGGTGAAAAAAACCCAAGCTCCCCTGACCCTGTCCTAGTGCCATAGTCGCACAGGTACTCATTAATGGCCCTCTGCTGCGTGTGCAGCCGCAGCATGGCCAACGTTGAGTTCCACCTGGTGGGCATGTCACATATAAGGCGGTTCTTGGGCAGGTTCAACTCCTTTTGCAGCTCAGCCAGGCGAGCACTGGCATTATAAGATCTGCGGAAATGCACACAGACTTTCCTGGCCTGCCTCAGGACATCCTGTAAGCCCGGGTACCTGCCCAAGAACCGCTGCACCACCAGGTTAAGGACGTGAGCCACACAGGGCACATGGGTCAGTTGTCCCTGTCGGAGGGCAGAGAGGAGGTTGGTGCCATTGTCGCAAACCACCATTCCTGGCTTAAGCTGGCGTGGCGTCAACCACCTCTCGGCCTGCCCCTGCAGAGCAGACAGGACCTCTGCCCCAGTGTGGCTCCTGTCCCCCAAACACACCAGCGCAAGCACGGCATGGCATCTTTTTGCCTGCGTACTTGCGTAGCCCCTTGAATGCCTACGGAGCACCGCTGGTTCCGAGGACAAAGCACAGGAAGAGGCCATGGAGGAAGAAGAAGAGGAGGGGGTGGAGGAGAGAGGTGTGTCACAACCAGTAGTAGCATTTTGGAGGCGTGGCGGTGGAACAACCTCCAACACTACTACACCTTGTCCTGCATCCTTCCCAGCTGCCAAAAGAGTGACCCAATGGGCCGTGAAAGAAAGGTAACGTCCCTGTCCATGCCTGCTGGACCATGAGTCAGCGGTAATATGCACCTTACCGCTGACCGCCCTGTCCAGCGAGGCCAAGACATTGCCTTCCACATGCCTGTAGAGAGCCGGAATCGCCTTCCGTGAGAAAAAGTGGCGTTTGGGAACCTGCCACTGAGGAACCGCACATTGCACAAACTCACGGAAGGGGGCCGAGTCTACCAACTGAAAAGGCAGCAGTTGAAGCGCTAGCAATTTAGCCAAGCTAGCATTCAACCGCTGGGCATGTGGATGGCTGGGAGTGAACTTCTTTCGACGGTCCAGCAGCTGGGGCAGGGAAATTTGCCTGCTGGAATCGGACGTCGGTGTACTGCTAGCAGAGTGGCCGCAAGTACTTGGCTGTGACACACCTAATTCTACACCTTCATTCCTCTCAGTGCAGGTTTCAGAGAGGACTGAAGGTATAGTGGGGTTGGAGATCCCAGCTGATGCGGTGCAAGGAGAGGTCCGCTTTGTTCTTTGGTGTGGGTCTTTAAGGTAGGCTTGCCAACGAGCTGCATGGCAGGTCAACATATGTCTGATCAAGCATGTGTTGCCCAAGCGGCTGATGTTTTGGCCACGCGATAAACGCTTGAGACATATGTTGCAAACAGCAGCTGTGCGATCTGATGCACTCGCCTCAAAAAAGGCCCACACCAAAGAACTTTTTGAATGACGGGCAGAGGCAGCGCCCTGCACAGGCGGAGCTCTGCGGTGTGATTCCGTCGGTGTGCTGCCCATACGCTGGCCACCCAAGGGCATCCTGCCTCATTGGAGATGTGCCTCCTCCTCATCCTCCTCCTCTCTCCTATTAGGCACCCACGTGGAGTCAGTGACCTCATCATCCCCTCCCTCCTCATCACTGGAGCCAATCTGGCAGTATGCTGCAGCTGCTAGAGCATGACTGCCAGATTGGTGTCCTTCTTGAGCATCCCCTCTCTCTGCTCTCACGCTACTGCCTTCCTCTAGCTGGGTATCATCATCAGATCCTTCGAAACGCTGGGCATCCTCCTGGCGCATGTACCCAACACTGTGCTCAAACAGTTCGGGGGACTCCTCAGGAGGAGGACATGGTGGGTCTAGGGAAGGAGTGACTAATGATGACATTGATACCAGAGAAGAGGACACTTTGGCAGCTGCTTTGCCAGTACCCTGAGCCTGGGTGAGAGAGGATGAGGAGGATGAGGTGGGCTTGGTCATCCACTCTACCAAGTCTTCGGCATGATGTGGCTCAACATGTGCAGCTGCCGAAAAGAAGGACAAGCGTGTCCCATGGCCATGTGCTGATGACAATGCACCGCGTCCATGACCAGCACTGTTGCCCCCAGACACAGAGCCTGCTTGCCCTCTTTTTTTGCCTCCTGACTGTCTGCCTCTCCTTGTTTGCCTTCCAGACATTTTAATGGATGGCCTGCAGGGAGATGGGAAAAACAGCAATAAGGGCTACCTTCAGGTGTATACTGTGCAGGAGGCTTAGCAACAATGACACTGACACTGTCCCCTGCCTATCCTTCTCTGTCCCTAAACACAAGGATTTGCAATATGCTTCAGCAAGATTGGTTTAGCACAGAATAGCACACTGACAGTTTCCCTCACTGTCCTTCTCTGTCCCTACAAACAAGGTTTAGCACAGAATAGCACACTGATAGTTTCCCCGAGTGTCCTTCTCTGTCCCTAAACTCAAGGATTTCAAATACGGTTCAGCAAGATTGGTTTAGCACAGAATAGCACACTGACAGTTTCCCTCACTGTCCTTCTCTGTCCCTACAAACAAGGTTTAGCACAGAATAGCACACTGACAGTTTCCCCGAGTGTCCTTCTCTGTCCCTAAACTCAAGGATTTCAAATACGGTTCAGCAAGATTGGTTTAGCACAGAATAGCACACTGACAGTTTCCCCGAGTGTCCTTCTCTGTCCCTAAACTCAAGGATTTCAAATATGGTTCAGCAAGATTGGTTTAGCACAGAATAGCACACTGACACTTTCCCTCACTGTCCTTCTCTGTCCCTACAAACAAGGTTTAGCACAGAATAGCACACTGATAGTTTCCCTCACTGTCCTTCTCTGTCCCTACAAACAAGATTTAGCACAGAATAGCACACTGATAGTTTCCACGAGTGTCCTTCTCTGTCCCTAAACTCAAGGATTTCAAATACGGTTCAGCAAGATTGGTTTAGCACAGAATAGCACACTGACAGTTTCCCTCACTGTCCTTCTCTGTCCCTACAAACAAGGTTTAGCACAGAATAGCACACTGACAGTTTCCCCGAGTGTCCTTCTCTGTCCCTAAACTCAAGGATTTCAAATACGGTTCAGCAAGATTGGTTTAGCACAGAATAGCACACTGACAGTTTCCCCGAGTGTCCTTCTCTGTCCCTAAACTCAAGGATTTCAAATATGGTTCAGCAAGATTGGTTTAGCACAGAATAGCACACTGACACTTTCCCTCTCTGTCCTTCTCTGTCCCTACAAACAAGGTTTAGCACAGAATAGCACACTGACAGTTTCCCCGAGTGTCCTTCTCTGTCCCTAAACTCAAGGATTTCAAATATGGTTCAGCAAGATTGGTTTAGCACAGAATAGCACACTGACACTTTCCCTCACTGTCCTTTGTCCCTAAAAACAAGGTTTAGCACAGAATAGCACACTGATAGTTTCCCTCACTGTCCTTCTCTGTCCCTACAAACAAGATTTAGCACAGAATAGCACACTGATAGTTTCCACGAGTGTCCTTCTCTGTCCCTAAACTCAAGGATTTCAAATACGGTTCAGCAAGATTGGTTTAGCACAGAATAGCACACTGACAGTTTCCCCCGAGTGTCCTTCTCTGTCCCTAAACTCAAGGATTTCAAATATGGTTCAGCAAGATTGGTTTAGCACAGAATAGCACACTGACAGTTTCCCTCACTGTCCTTCTCTGTCCCTACAAACAAGGTTTAGCACAGAATAGCACACTGACACTTTCCCTCACTGTCCTTCTCTGTCCCTACAAACAAGGTTTAGCACAGAATAACACACTGACACTCTCCCTACCTATCCTTCTCTGTCCCTAAACACAAGGAATCCAGGATTAGTAAAGGAAAAAAATTACACTGTCCCTGCCTATGCTTCTCTTTCCCTGCTCCGGAACACACTACACAAGGCCGCCGCGCTGGCGGCCTTTTATAGTGTGGGGCGTGTACTAAACCCCCTCAGCAATAATTGGCCACAGGCATCCTGCCTGTGGCCAATCATTGCTCTCCTCGCTGCTGGCGCTGTGATTGGCCAAGCATGCGGGGTCACAGTGCATGCTTGGCCAATCACAGCGCCTGGATGACACTGCGATGACGTAGTGCATTGTGGGCCGTTCGCGTCACTCGAATTTGGCGCGAACGGCCCAAATCGTTCGATCTTCGACGAACGATCGAACAGCCGATGTTCGAGTCGAACGTATGTTCGACTCGAACACGAAGCTCATCCCTAGAAGTGAGCAATGTTTGGGGTGCTTGCTTAATTTTCCAGTCACAGGTTTGAAGGTCTGTTACAGTTCTCTGAAGTATTTGTTGGTAGTTCAGAGAAAACAATTGGGTAAGTCTGAGGGGACAAGGTATTTTAGTGATTCAGGGCATATCCTGAAAGGGAAATGGGATTGGAGTGTTTGTAACTGTTGGGGGAGGGGAAACATTTAGGATTTTTGATTTTATGTAATTGACATTGAAGTTAGTCAGGTCGCTAAAATGCTTCAATTCGCTCACTGGCATAGAAATATGAAGCTTGATAATAACAGGTCGTCAGTGAATAATGACCAGGAGAGGACATTGTAGGCGCATAATACAAGAGGGAAAGCCTCAAGATAAAATTGTATATCAATAGTAAAACAGTTCTTATACAGTTGCTTAAAGGCAATAAAGTCCTTTAAAGGATTGCTGGAACCAGTGGCGGCCCGTCAATAGGGGGCACAGGGGTGCCGCCCCCCCAAAGCTACTTATTAAAAAAAAAAATAATGTTTTAAAGTGTCCCTTTAAGTGGGTGTGTCAAGGGCGCCGGACACGGGGTGCTATTGGAGGCATGACCCGTGTGTAAACACGTGACTGGGGGTAAGAAGCTCTATTGGCGTAGTTTAGAGTGTGTTTGGGGCGCAAAGCTTGTAGCCACGAAAACTCCACCTCTAGCATTAGGTTTCCAGTGCTTGTAATTGATTGGGTCCATAGGGTTGGGCTTTAATCAGACCTGCAGCATCATTGGCTCACAGGCTGCCTGTCTCCTTCAGTAAGTGAGGGGGGAATCACCAGCAGAAGAGAACTGGTCAGGGCAGACAGGGAGCGATGTGCCTTTGACACAGACTCGGCATCCAGCAGTGCACACAGAAATCTGGTACACTACATGCCAGGACTGGAGGGGGGAGGGGGCAGAAGGGGCTATTATCACTGTGTCCTGAGTGACTGTACAGCAGCATTTTAATCTCCAACTTTACTTCACCTCTCTCCATGTAATGCACTTCTGTACACCTTCCCTATCACACTGATCCCCCTACCCCTTCACTATCTCCGTTTGCATAGATTACCGTATTTTCGCTCCATAAGACGCACTTTTCCCCCAAAAAAAACCGGGGTAAATGTCTGTGTGTCTTATGGAGCGAATACTGACCAGCAGAGCCGCTAATAGGGGGATTGTTTTGGTGGAAGAACGATGCCCTATTCATCTCTCTGCCCCAGCTAAATACTGTTTCTCCCCTGCCTTCAGCTGCTATAGGGAGAGAAACAAAAGGCATTGTTCTTAAATTAACATTATTCACATGTAAATCGCGCGGGCGCTGTTATGCAAATTAGATATATGCAAATCATGCACCATCCTTTGCATGCCGCCCACCTAGACAGCATACAGGTGAGCATAGGGGGCATGTAGGTGCAGAGGTGAGCAGAGGAGGTGTGCAGTCAGAGGTGGTGTACAGAGTTGCAGAGTGGATGGGAAGGAAGGGTTGGATTGCAGAGGTTAGCAAAGTAGGGGTTTGGGGGACAGAGATTAGCAGATGATGAGTTAGGGGCAGAGTTGTACTGATGGGAGATAAGAATGCAGAGATTAGTAGACAGATGGGGGGGGGGGGTTACTGTAAATACACCTGTTATATGGCTAGTCACTGTAAATGTCTCAATTACATTGGTGGTTGATGAAAATACTCCTGTTGTGTTGGGGTCAGTGTAAATGTCCCAGTTACATTGGGGATCAGTTTAGGGTGCCCCCTTACATTGGTTGTCAGTGTAGAAATATTAGTTGGTTATATTTCATTAAATATTTTAGTCCACCATTTGTTTCAGATTTTTTTTCTTCATATTTTCCTCCTATAAAACCTAGGTGCGTCTTAATGCCGCGTACACACGATCATTTTTCCCGTCGGGAAAAATGTCATTTTTTTTTTTCGCCAAGAAAAACGATCGTCTGTGGGCTTTATGCCGTTTTTCTCGTTGAGAAAAACGGCAGGAAAAACGACGAGAAAAATTAGAACATGTTCTAAATTTTCTCATCGTTTTTTCCATCATTTTTTTCCGCGGCAGTTTTCCCATAGGGAGACACTGCCACGGAGCCCACAGACGGTCGTTTTTCTCGACAAAGAAAAAAATGACGGGAAAAACGGTCGTGTGTGGGGGAAAATGCCGTTCCCTCGTTTTTCATTTTTTTTCATGTCGTGATTCACGGCGGTGTTTTCACCGCCGTGAATCACGATCGTGTGCACGCGGCATCATAGTCAAGTGCGTCTTATGGAGCGGAAAATATGGTAGATATTCACTGCTCACATCCTGCAGCCTCCCGGTCTCAGATCTGACCACTCCAATCACTGCCTCACACCCTTTCCATTCCAGATTACTTTTTATCTCTTCCAAACTGTTTAGCAGATCAGAACATTCTCTGCAGTGCAATCATTTAAGGTGGCTGTAGGAATGACATTAACCACTTGTCTACTGCCCACTGTCAAATGATGGCAGGCGGAAGACTCTCTTGTTCTGACCGGACGTCATATGACGTCGCGGCTTTAAAAGCAGCTAGGGGGCGCGCACGTAACGCCGGCGGCGCGCGCCCGCCACGTCACTGGGGACCCGATGCGCGTGCCCGGCGGCCACGATGGCCCCTGGGCACCCGCGATTGCCCAGTAACCGAGCAGGACTGTGGATCTGTGTGTGTAAACACACAGATCCATGTCCTGTCAGGGAGAGGAGACCGATGGTGTGTCCCTTGTACATAGGGACAACCATGGTCAGCTCCCCCAGTCAGTCCCCTCCCCTCACAGTAAGAATCACTTCCAGGAAATACATTTAACCCCTTCCTCACCCCCTAGTGTTAACCCCTTCCCTGCCAGTCACATTTATACAGTAATCAATGCATTTTTATAGCAGGGATCGCTGTATAAATGTGAATTGTCCCAAAAATGTGTCAAAAGTGTTCGATGTGTCCGCCGCAATATCACAGTCACGATAAAAATCGCAGATCACCGCCATTACTAGTAAAAAATAATGCTATAAATCTATCCCCTATTTTGTATCTGCTATAACTTTTGCGCAAACCAATCAATATACGCTTATTGCGATTTTTTTTTACCAAAAATATGTAGAAGAATACATATCGGCCTAAACTGAGGAAAAAAAATAAATGGATATTTATTATAGCAAAAAGTAAAAAATATTGTGTTTTTTTTCAAACTTGACGCTCTTCTTTTTTTTTTTTTCTCATTATAAGTTTATTGAAGACAAGATAGAGATGGGGAAAAAAAAAAAACAGAACAGAACATTTGCAGATGCAGCTGCACATTAGGTACAATTATCCACAAATTAGGCAAGTCAGAATTCAACAGAGTATCTGTGACTACAATATTCTAACTCAAGGTGACCAGGGGACGTGAGCATCGGATATATTGGAGAAAAAAACAAAACAAAAAGAAAGACATGGTCACAAGTTCAGCTGGAGCCACGAGGGTGACTGTTGAAATGAGTTACTAATAGGACTTATGGTTAATCTAGGATGTGGTCTTCGAATATCAATTATGAGGGGCAACCGCGTTCACAGCATATAAGAAGAGAAAAAAAAAAAACTAAAATGGAAAACATATACAGAACAGAGAATAGAGAGCTAAAAGGTGGGGGGGGGGGAATGGCCAGAGCCCTGGCCCGAGAAAAGGTAAAGAGAAAAGAAAACCCTTGGCCTCAAAGATACTGCCGCAAACCAGAGAGGGAATGCAGGGGCGGGAGACATCCATGTATCTCCAACTCCGCCCTCTCGCAGGGATCCCCGGGAGGTGAGGCAGACATAATATCTGAGTAAACAGTAGAGTACCTGAATATTAGCCATGGTTGCCAGATAGTGCAAAATTTATCCACCGCATCGGTGGCTTGAGTCAAGGTCTCCTCCATCTCGCAAACCTCAGAAACCCTTTTCAGCCACTCAGCAGTGGAAGGAGCCCTCTGTGATCTCCAGTAGAGCGGGATCAAGGACTTAGCCGCATTTAGCAGATGTCTCGTTAAGGAGTTTTTGTACCTCCCCAAAGAGACATTCGTGATGTGGAGCAGGCAGGAGGCCGCATTCAACAAGATCTTGGTTTCGGTGATCTGCGAGATCAGAAGTTTGACCCTCTCCCAGAATGGAGAAATTCGTGGGCATTGCCACCAAATGTGGAGCAACGTACCCACTTCTTGATGGCATCTCCAGCAGGTGGCTGGTATCTGTGGGTTCCATCTATGTATCTTGGCTGGGGTATTGTACCAGTGTGTCAACAGTTTAAATGCCGTTTCCTGCGTCTTAGTACTTATGGAGCACTTATGAGTCAAAATACATGCATACCTCCATTGTTTGGGGAAAATCTCCATCTGAAGCTCCTCCGCCCATCTCGCTCTGAGTTTATCTACGGACGTGTATTTTAAATTTTGTAGCCACGAGTAATTCAATGGCGTAGTTCTCACACTTGTGTCACCCAGCTGACAAATCGACTCAAAGGCCTCTAGAGGTCTATGTAATTTGCTCCTGACAGACTTATTCCCCAGGTAGCTACGTAGTTGGAGATACTCCCAAAGGGTCATGTGTGGAAGTTGTGCATCAGTTTTAAGTACCGTCCAGTCTTTCACTGCTCCCCCCGTAATGCAGTCGCCTACCAACAGAGGTTGAAGGCAAGTCTTGGATTGGTAATGTGGGTTGTTTAGACCTGGGACGAAGTCGGGGTTATCTTTCAGTGGCGTCAGGGGACTAGGTTGTGAGGAAAAGGAAAGGTGTTTGGTCAGATTGTAGAAGAGTCTTAGCGTGCTGCCAGTAAGGGGGTGATGTTTGAGACTGTTCGGTAAGCTATTCCAAGGGATCCATGGGGCAAATTTAAGGGGAACAGGGGATAGTGCTTCCTCTAGAGAGACCCAATCTTTAGCTGCCCCATGACAATGCCAATCGACAATTCTAGTCAAGTGAGTGGCTTGGTAGTAGGACCTAAAGTCTGGTATTCCCATTCCACCCTGAACTTTAGGCTTCATCAGGTACGCGAACCTGATCCTGGGCTTTTGCGAGTTCCATAGAAATCTTAGGAGAACGCTCCTGAGTGTAGTGAAAAAGGAAGCAGGTATCTGAAGTGGGATGGCATGCAAGAGGTAGAGCAGTCTGGGAAGGATAGTCATCTTAATTATGGCCGCACAACCAAACCAAGAGAAGTAACCCGACTGCCATCTAAGTAAGTCTTCTCTGACTCTCTTAAGGAACTCCGGGAAATTACAACCAAACATGTCTCCTAATCTAGGCGTGAGCCAAATTCCCAAATATTTCAGGGCCTTCGGTTCCCATCTGAAGGGGGAGGCTGCCACCACCCGATTCAGCAATCGCTCAGGAAGTGAGACATTCAGGGCTTCCGACTTAGAGTAATTTATCTTAAGATTGGAAACGTAGCTATAATTGGCAAACTCCTGCATCAGATTTGGCAAGGAGATTATAGGGTTAGATAAAAAGAAAAGCAAATCATCCGCGTAGGCGGCCACTTTGTACTCTTTAGTCGACACTCTGAAGCCCTGGATGTCTGCATTAGCTCTAACCATTCTAAGAAAGGGCTCAAGGGATAAAATGAACAGGAGAGGGGACAGGGGACATCCCTGTCTTGTGCCATTAGTTATCAGTACGTTATCTGAAAAGGTACCGTTGATTTTTAATCGAGCCGTTGGGGACTGGTATAAAGCAGAGATCCTGGCTAGCATATGTGGCCCCAGTCCTATCTTCGTGCAAGTGGCTAGCATAAAGTCCCAGGCCACGCGGTTGAAGGCCTTCTCCGCATCCGTGGATAGGAGAAGGCCCTCTATCTTCCCAGCATAAGCCGTATTAGACAATAGCATTGCCTTGATCACGTTGTCTTTAGCCTCTCGGCCAGGCATGAAACCCACCTGATCCGGGTCGATAAGATTCGACAACATGGGACTTAATCTGGAGGCCAGGATCTTTGCGTACAATTTGACGTCTAGGTTTAGTAGTGAAATCGGGCGGTAGCTGGAGCACTCCGCTGGGTCTTTGCCCGGTTTGTGAATCACTGTGATATAGGCCAAAAGAAAGTCTGGGGTGACCCGTCTGGGAGCAGACAATGAGTTCAACGCAGCTGTAAGTGGTGCTACTAGAAGCTGAGAGAAAGTCTTATAATAGATGGAGGTGTAGCCATCAGGGCCAGGACTTTTACCCGATTTCAGCTGCTTAATGGCGAGTTCAACCTCTGAGGACGAGAGTGGCTCCTCCAAAAGTGCAATGTCCGAGTCAGAAAGAGCAGGCATTTCACTTTTAGTTAAGTATTCCTCCACCATCTGAGCCCTATCACCCCCCGGAGTCCCTCCTTTGTGTTGAGGTGGGAGGTTATATAACTTTGTGTAGAAATCATGAAAATGTTGTGCTATCGCTTCCGTGGCCACATCCAACTTACCATCATGTCTCCTGATGCCCGAAATTAGGTTTCTAGCATTCTGTTCTCTCAGTGCCCTCGCAAGGAGCTTACTAGGTTTGTTCCCAAACTCATAATAGATTTTGTTTTTGAAAAATAAAAGACGCCTTGATCTAGTATCAAAGAGCTGTTGGAGGTCTTTCCTGAGATCTAGAAGCTCAGTCGCCGTGTTCGTGCTAAGAGACTGTTTATGGAGGTTTTCTAATTGTTTGATTTTACTCGTTAGGGTGGCTATTTGTTCCTCCCTTTCCCTTTTCCGGATTGAACCCATTCTAATAAGTTCCCCTCTCAGGGTACATTTGTGAGCCTCCCAGACCACTAGTGGATCCATACCTGGGGTGGAGTTCCGCTGAAAGAAGTCCTTGATTGAGGAGGTCAAGGTCATTAGTAAGTCAGGGTCTGTTAGTAAGGACGCATTCAGACGCCACGACTGGGAGTGTGAGGGGGGGGGTAAGTACATTCAAGGTTAATGAGATTGGCGCATGGTCCGAGAAAGACTTGAAGCCTATATGTGTCTCTGAGACTCGGGTTAAGTCCCGTTGGGATATGAAGAGGTAGTCAATGCGGGAGTGTCTGTTGGGTGGAGGTGAGAAGAACGTGAAGTTTTTACCTTCAGGATGATCAAACCGCCACGTGTCAATAAGTTGTAAGCTTTGGAGTAAGGTCTTGATCCTTTTGAGGATCCTGTAAGTAATGCAGGTTTTCCCATTAGAGGTGTCAACGGACGGATTGAGAGGGACATTGAAGTCGCCCCCCAAGATCAAGCAGCCCGATGTAAATCCCAGGAGCTCCCGCACAATATGTTGGCAGAAGGTCACATGGGACCTATTCGGGAAATATACATTGGCCAGTGTCAGAGGCGTGTTGTTGTATAGGCCCTTCAGAAAAACAAATCTACCCTTGGGGTCTATTAGCTTCTCCTGCAAGGTAAAAGGGGCGTTTTTGCTGATCAGGGTGGTGACACCTTTTGCCTTGGAGTCGTCATTGGTAGCGTGGTATGCTTCTGTAAAAAAGGCGTTTGTCAGACTGGGGACATGATGTGTTCTAAAGTGGGTTTCCTGTAAAAACACAAAGTGTGGTCTACATTTCTTGAGCTCCCGTAATAGCGTGGAGCGTCTCTCGGGAATATTCATACCTTTAACATTGTGTGAAATCACGAGCGGACCTCGGCCGAGGTCGGAGTAGGCCATGTTGAAGGATCAGAGCGAGACGAGCCGGAGTACGCCTAAAAGACAAAACTGTCACAGTATAGTCAACAGCAGTACCCCAGAGTAAACCAAAGGCCAAATATATTCTAAACCAGAAAAGTATAGGAGAGAGAGGAAAGAGGGAGATAAGATAAATGGGAGATGGCAGAGAGAATCAGAGAATTCCCTGATCAGGCAGAACACACTGTCCTGAATAAGGAGTAAATTAGTGTGTCCAGGTCTGAACTGGCAGTCCCGGGCACACTTGTTGGGGAGAGCGGGAGGCGCCCAACTACGAGGGCCTGGACTGGACAACAACCTTCGACTATTCCAATCCAGAAAAAGAAAAAATGTAAACGGAACACACAGCAAGATATAGAAAAACAAATAAATGTAGTGCAACATGACACACACACACAGCCTGCATGGAAAACAACAAACTGAAATATGCTGGTTCGAACCTGAGTTCAGAACATAACATATCCACCCAACCCAGTAAGAGAGTTCACAACTTAATCAGTGGGCATTAAACATCTCAGGAGAGTTGATCAGTGGCAGCCAGGGGTCGCCCCCTCCCTATCTAAACATAAAGAAAAGTAGGCCCCCACCCGAATCCAGTCCCCCCAGTAACCCCAGGGGACCCCACTGAAGCTTAATATCAAAAAAGAGTTCAACGTCAGGTGCATCCGGGTGTGAGGACCGGCAATTAAGAGCCCACATTATATTCGGAGACTTGGGGAAGGATGAGGGGACGGCATCAAAGGCAATGTCCCGGAAGGGGGGTGGGAGAGGCGGAAAGGGGGGGGGTAGGAATGAGGGGGGGAATGAAGGGAGAGGGGAGGTGGGGGGGAGGGGGCAAAGAGGGGAGGGAGAGGGTGGAGGGGGGGTGTGGAGAGGGGGGGAAGGGAGAGGAGGAGAGGGGGATGGGTAGGAGGGGAGAGGGAGGGAGGGGAGAGGAGGGGGATGGGATGGTGGGGGGAGGGAGAGGGGGGGAAGGAGGAGGGGGTGGTGGGGGAGGGAGGAGGTGAGGGGGGTACGAGACCCCAGGGCATCACTGCAAGGCGCATGAAGTTGTTCGCTCCCAAGTTAGCTGAATCTAGTCAATCAAACATTCAAGCCCTGGCGAGAGCATAACTGGAATCTGCCTCAGAAAAGAGTGAACTGGGAAAAATGAACATCAAACGGAGCAGAGAGGGACTCAAAAGTCCTGGTTTATGCTTCCACTTGGTCTCTGCGAACATCCCTCGATGATCTAGGTGTTCCAGCCAAGGAGCCTCCGGGGCGATACGGCTTCTGCTTCTTAGAGAGCCTCTTGTCTGGAGTAGAGTGAGGAGATCTTGAGGGTGATCTGTCACGGGGTGGATCCTGGAATTCTGCATACCAATCAGGTAAGGAGATTGGATCCAATCCCAGAGCTTCACAGAAGTCAGGTAAATCATCTGGTTCACGCAAAACGTGCTGGAAACCATTGAAATAGACTGTTAAGGCGAATGGGAACTTCCAAGTGTATTTCAAATCGCACTCCCTTAATTTCTCCAGCAGAGGGCGCAAAGCTCTTCTGTTTCGCAGGGTGATCTGCGAGAGATCCTGAAACAATAAGATGTGGGCCCCATTAAACACAATCTGTTCATTTCTCCTGGCCTTGCACATAATCTCCTCCTTCAGAGTGAAACTCTGAAGGCAGCAAACAATGTCACGGGGAAGCGCAGAATCCGGGCCCTTAGGTCTAAGTGCTCTGTGTGCTCTTATGAATTCAATCTCTGTTTCTTCCTGCCATTCAAGCACGCTATTGAATACTCTCTGTAGGGCAGGGATGATTTGGGGGGGTTCCACAGACTCTGGGATCCCTCTCACACGGACATTGTTTCTCCTCCCCCTATTGTCCAAATCTTCCAAATGTCTGTTTATTTCAATAAAGTGGTGATTGTGGGATAGATTAATCTTCTTTAGCCGGCGAATCGCCTTGTCCCTGTGCTTCCCTGCAGACTCTGCCGCCGCCATTTTCTCATTCAGGGACAACAGGTTTGATTTCAAGTCCGTAATGGCGGCGGAGAACGTGGACTTGATGTCAGCCGCGATCACGGACATTGCTGCGAGCGTGACGGGCTGATCGGGGAGTGCTGAGCTCCTACCTGTGTCCTCAGGAGCAGACTGGGAGTCCTCGCTGTACTCCTCCTCGAGCTGGTCCGGCGCCATTTTAGGTTTCCCCACGTTGTTGCTGCGGGTCCCTGTTTGAGCTTTAAACAGGTCTGGGATGTTCCGCGAGGTGGTGGCGGAGGACCCTCGCCTCGAGCGTGAGTTTGGGGTGTTGTATAGCCGCTTGCCCGGCATCTGAGGTCGTTGGGTCGGGTGGATTAGCAGGTGCAGGCTGCGTGTGTGCCGGAGCTCTCCTACTGTGCGATCATGTTCGTTGGGCGCCAAGCCACGCCCCCCTCTTCTTTTGTTTATAGCGCAAAAAATAAAAACCACAGAGGTGATCAAATACCACCAAAAGAAAGCTCTTTTTGTGGGGAAAAAAAGGACGCAAATTTTGTTTGGGTACAGAGTCGCACGACCGCGCAATTGTCATTCAAAGTGTGACAGCGCTGAAAACTGAAAAATGGCTTGGGCAGGAAGGGGGTTTTAGTGCCCGGTAGGCAGGTGGTTAAAAAGGAATCCTCTATTCTATGAGTGCAGAATGTACTGATCTGCTCAACAGTTTGGAAGAGATAAAAAGTAATGTGGAATGGAGAGGGTGTCCGTTAGTGATTGGACCCCTAAAGAGGAATGCTAGATCTGAGACCACACTTGTAAAGAAGAACTCAGCATAGGGATGGTGGGAACCCCTCATAATAGGCACAGCGGGTGTACAGACCCGCGAACTTGGCACAGGGATGGTGGGAACCCCTCATAATAGGCACATCAGCTTACAGACCCGGGAAACTCGTTACAGGGATGGTGGGAACCCCCATAATGGGCACATCAGGTTACAGACCCGGGAACTTGCCACAGGGATTGTGGGAATCCCTCATAATGGGCACAGTAGGTGTACTAGGTGTACAGACCCAGGAACTCAGCACAGGGATGATGGGAACCCCTCATAATGGGCACAGCAAGTGTACAGACCCAGGAACTCAGCACAGGGATGGTGGGAACCCCTCATAATGGGCACAGCAGGTGTACAAACCCAGGAACTTGTTACAGGGATGGTGAGAACCCCTCATAATGGGCCCAGTAGGTGTACAGACCCAGGAACTCAGTACAGGGATGGTGGGAACCCCTCATAATAGGCACAGTAGGTGTAGAGGGATGGTGGGAGGAACCCTCATAATGGGCACAGTGGGTGTACAGACCTGGGAACTCAGTACAGGGATGGTGGGAACTCCTCATAATGGGCACCTCAGGTGTACAGACCCAGGAACTCTGCACAGGGATGGTGGGAACCCCCGCATAATGGGCACAATAGGTGTACAGACCCAGGAACTCAGTACAGGGATGGTGGGAACCCCTCATAATGGGCACCGTAGGTGTACAGACCCAGGAACTCAGTACAGCCTGTCCTTATACATTTACTTGAGATCACTTAGACCCGGTGAGTCTCTATAGTGGGAGGTAGCACCAACACCCCATTCTTTTATATTATATCCTATTCTCCCTAGGGAGTTTTTAGGGGGGCTGCAACCTCTGTCTGGTGTTTTCCTGAGCGCAGATTCCCTACTTCTTTAATAATAGTCTAATGTCCATAAAATTTCATAATCTACCCAATAGACCTCATGCACACAGTGTTTGCCTTGCTCCTCTAAACATCAGAACTCCTGGCAGGAGAAAAGCCCACTGCAGGCGTGTCATGCGTTTTATCGTAAATGTATCCTATTGGTCAAAATATTTATTTGTTCTGGTCATTTAAATGCATTACCTCTCAAATGTGCCTAAATGCGTCTAGCGTTTCAGTGTGTTTAGCTTTTTTCTGCGCTTCACCTCCTCTCCTAAACATGCTTTCCATGGTTTTTTTTTCAGACTGTAATTGCTCTTCTGTTAATATGTCTGTAAACGCCTGTGTGCACATGGACACATAAGCTAACATACAGGTGCTTTTACATGCTGAGAAAAACAGTGTCAAATGCCAGTATTTTTTAAGCTTTAATCGGAGCCCTTTGTAATCTCATGTAGCCATATTCCTAAGCAATCATCACAAGTCTTTTTCTGTGCTTGATATACCATCAGTCCGATTCATGCTTCAGAGTAAGTTTAAGGCTCCGTTCAGGCTAGATTCACACTGTTATGCAGAGAGGCTCACAGCAGGGGTCTGGTGCGTCCCTGTTCTCCATTTCAGGGATGAATCGTGCCCAAATTTTTGCCTGCATTTGGACCTAAAATGAAGCATATTTCCAGGTTGTAAGTTGGCAAATGTCATTGCAGATCCCTACTTGTTATTGCTTGTATTGAAATTTACATAACACAGTTGGTGTTCTGCACATTGACCGTGTACAAAACACCACCCTACATGTACACCATGTTTAAACATTTGCCAGTTTTATGAGTCATAGCGGGTAGCAGATGAAACTACATAGGTAATTGTAATTGTAAAAATACAAAATGTAGTGTAGTACTTACATTTTTTTTTATCAAAAGCGAAATGACCTTTTAAATGCAACCCCTGTCGTCTAACGTTTAATGTTGTAGAGAGGCTATGCAATGGGTTAATAAAGTTAGAACTTAAAATGCAAGTTTAAACCATTTCCTAGTCTGTGATCTCCAGATACCGTCTGGGTTTTAAAACAAATTGAAGCTTCGTCTGTGTATAATGTGCAGCCTGGTATATGATATGCAGAGCCCTGTGTATAATGTGCAGCCTGGTATATGATGTGTAGGGATGAGCTCTGGCGTGTTTGCATACTCCATGTGCAGAGCCTGTCAGGAAGTCGGCACGGCGCTGCGCTGCGCTAATCACAGGCAGGGAGACATTGTCCCAATGCTCGGCTGCAGAGATCAGGAAATGTCTCCCTGCCTGTGATTAGCGCAGCGCCGTGCCGACTTCCTGGCGGGCTCTGCACGTGGAGTATGCAAACACGCCAGAGCTCATCCTTAATGATGTGCAGAGCCCGGTGTATAATGTACAGCCTGGTATATGATGTGCAGAGCCCTGTGTATAATGTGCAGCCTGGTATATGATGTGCAGAGCCCCGTGTATAATGTGCAGCCTGGTATATGATGTGCAGAGCCCTGTGTATAATGTGCAGCATGGTATATGATGCGCAGAGCCCTGTGTATAATGTACAGCCTGGTATATGATGTGCAGAGCCCTGTGTATAATGTGCAGCCTGGTATATGATGTGCAGAGCCCTGTGTATAATGTGCAGCCTGGAATATGATGTGCAGAGCCCTGTGTATAATGTGCAGCCTGGTATATGATGTGCAGAGCCCTGTGTATAATGTGCAACCTGGTATATGATGTGCAGAGCCCGGTGTATAATCTGCAGCCTGGTATATGATGTGCAGAGCCCTGTGTATAATGTGCAGCCTGGTGTATAATCTGCAGCCTGGTATATGATGTGCAGAGCCCGGTATATAATGTGCAGCCTGGTATATGATGTGCAGAGCCCTGTGTATAATGTGTAGCCTGGTATATGATGTGCAGAGCCCGGTGTATAATGTGCAGCCTGGTATATGATGTACAGAGCCCCGTGTATAATGTGCAGCCTGGTATATGATGTGCAGAGCCCTGTGTATAATGTGCAGCCTGGTATATGATGTGCAGAGCCCTGTGTATAATGTGCAGCCTGGTATATGATGTGCAGAGCCCTGTGTATAATGTGCAGCCTGGTATATGATGTGCAGAGCCCGGTATATAATGTGCAGCCTGGTATATGATGTGCAGAGCCCTGTGTATAATGTGCAGCCTGGTATATGATGTGCAGAGCCCTGTGTATAATGTGCAGCCTGGTATATGATGTGCAGAGCCCTGTGTATAATGGGCAGCCTGGTATATGATGTGCAGAGCCCTGTGTATAATGTGCAGCCTGGTATATGATGTGCAGAACCCTGTGTATAATGTGCAGCCTGGTATATGATGTGCAGAGCCTGGTGTATAATCTGCAGCCTGGAATATGATGTGCAGAGCCCTGTGTATAATGTGCAGCCTGGTATATGATGTGCAGAGCCCGGTGTATAATCTGCAGCCTGGTATATGATGTGCAGAGCCCGGTATATAATGTGCAGCCTGGTATATGATGTGCAGAGCCCTGTGTATAATGTGCAGCCTGGTATATGATGTGCAGAGCCCTGTGTATAATGTGCAGCCTGGTATATGATGTGCAGAGCCCTGTGTATAATGTGCAGCCTGGTATATGATGTGCAGAACCCTGTGTATAATGTGCAGCCTGGTATAAGATGTGCAGAACCCTGTGTATAATGTGCAGCCTGGTATATGATGTGCAGAACCCTGTGTATAATGTACAGCCTGGTATATGATGTGCAGAGCCCTGTGTATAATGTGCAGCCTGGTATATGATGTGCAGAGCCTGGTGTATAATGCTGACACTATGAGTGGAAGCAAGTGGAATACAGGGGACGGAGTGGGTGGCTTCTATAAGGGGTGTGGCTTATGAGAAGTGGGAGGGGCCAACCATGGAGGGGCAGGGTCTTGCGCCCCCATCCTAAAACTTCACCAGCCGCCACTGGCTGGAACTAATAGTGAAGGGAGTCCTTATAATGTCCAAATAAGTTGTTCCACTCAGGGCAAGCTCATCCATAGGAGGAAGCCAACTGTCCAAAAGACATTCAGAAAGAAAAAACAGGAAGAAGCACCTCTAAGTGTAATACATTAAAACCACTTTAATCAAAATTAAAAAGGGGCCACTCACATGAAAATAAATAAAACAGGTTCATCAGTAGGGCGAGCATCTGCCTGATGGTGCTGGGAGAGCCACAAGCAGGTTCGGTGTCAGCCGCAGTCAATGGCGTCCCTAGGGGAGGGCCAGAGGGGGCCCTGCCCCCCCCAACATTATGCTGTGCCCCACCATTTTTTATTTTTTTTGCATTTTTGTATTTCGCTTGGGCTGCTGCTGGGGTAACATAGTCTCTCCTGAGAGGGAGAGCATCCCCAGTCAGCTCCTGTGGGGGATTCCTCCCCCCTCTCTCTGCTTGCTGACACTGCATAATGCGAGCGCTCATACAACCACAGCCGCCCGATCTGCTCCTTCCCCTGCATCCTCATTGGCACGGAGAAGAGCGAGTTGCAGGAAGGACTCCACGATCACTGTGGGGGGCCCAAGCCTTCATCTCAGTTACTGAAAAAACAGACTGATTTCTCCCGTCCTTAGGACAGGAGAACCAGCCTGTAAATTCCGAGAGTGGTGACTGCAAGCTGAGCCGTGTGTCAGTCTATGACACTCTTTCACAGCCCAGCGAGTCCAGCCACCCCCCCTCACTCTCCTCACATATGAGCAGGGAGGAATACAGCTCCTCCTCCTCCTTCCAGTCCCGCCCACAATATCGTGCTGTATCTGAAGAGAGGGGATGTGTGGGCGGGAAATATGAAAATCAGCAGCATTCCTGGCTGTGTGTGAATGATGCCTGAGATTCTAGCCTGGACCTGTGGGTAAGTGTGTGCACTGCAGACTGCTGTACACTGTAATCACTGAACTGTATTATCTCCATCCCTTCTCTCCCCCATCTGTCTCCCTCCCCCCTGTCTCCCTCCCCCTCTCCTGTTCTTTCAAGACCTTCACAATTTACTTTCACTTTCAGTTAGGCAGGTAATGTACGGTGCAAATTTCTTTCCTGCATCCACAGATTGCAGGAAAGAAATTTTCATAATTCCCACATCAACACAGACAGTGCTGACAGGGGAATATCCCTCCTGCCCAGCAATTGTATTCTCCCGACAAACAGTGATTATCACTAGTGGCTATAGCAATCACTAGTGATAATCATAAGAGAATCTGCTCATTAATGGTTCAAATCTCAGCCAGTTCCTGCTGAACCAGCTGAGATTTAAACTGTCTATGGCTGGTCTTAGCTCTTAGGCAGCCCATACATTGATCACTTTTTTCATTCAGCTATTAGGTTGAATAAAAAAAAAAAAAATGATCCAATTCCCCCATCTACACATTATAGGTGGATGGGGGAATCCTCCCAGTGTGGACCAGTGCTGGAACAACCAGAGTTGCTGTCCTGTCCCGGCTATTCACAGCGCTGGTCTCTGTCTCCATGGCAGCGGCGGCAGCACATTGGAACCCAGTGCTGGTTACTTTATGGGGCTGATGTACAGGAGGGCCAGCACAATTTGTTGTTAAAGATGGGCTGGGCATGTTTAAAATTCCACATGCCAGAGCCTGCCAGGAAGCCCACACTGCACAGCACTAATCACAGGCAGTGAGACATTTCCCGCTCCGCAGCTGCACAGATCAGGAAATGTCTCACTGGCTGTGATTAGCACTGTGGAGTGTCGGCTTCCTGGCGGGAGATCGGGCATGTGGGATTTCAAACACACCCGAGCCCATCTCTATTGGTTGTAGATAGCTGAGCTCCCTGCAGGTTGCTTAGCAGCAGTGGAGCCTTCTCTGACATGCTGATTGTGATGCAATCCAGGTGATGCTCCTAGTCAAATCCTAGTGTTAAATATCAGTGATTTTATTGATCAAAGCCCACACTTTACAGGCATAGAGCCTACATGGCTGCTGAACATACGGTTGATTATATATATGTGGTTGTACTCTTGATGCTAATAAATACTGTGTTTATTAGATCTGACTGGGAGCATCACCTGGATCACATCCCGATCAGCATGTCAACAGAGAAGGTTATACAGCATTACTGCTGCTAGGTGACCAGCTGGGGGCTCGGCTCTCTATAACCAATAGTGCCAGCCTTCCCCTGCATGCACCCATAATGTCACCAGCACTAGGTCCTAATAGACTGCCGCCGCTGCCAAGGAGACAGATGCCAGACCAGTGCTGTCAATAACAGGGACAGGACAGCTGGGGAACCCCACAGTGGCAGAACACCAGGGCCCGGTGGCAAGACAACCTTTGCAACCCTGATAGTTCTCCCACTGCTTTGGACCCTTATATTTTCTTGGTGTGCTGGTGACATATATCTCTTGTTTTCTGCGACCCTGTGGGGCCCCAGTATAGTGGGAAGGGAGCTCACTGCAGAACATGTGAAAGGGCCCGTTGTGGGATTGTAGTAAAGGGCCCTAGCATATATATATATATATATATATATATATATATATATATATATATATATATATATATATATATATATACTGTGTATATATATATATATATATATATATATATAATTGCATTTTATAGTTTGCCCCCCTACTTTTGTCCCTGTGCCCCCCCCTAAATATGAAAGCTGGTGACGCCACTGGCCGCAGTAGAGGAGGGGAAAGCCAGCCAATTTCTTCCGGCTTTACTTATGAGCTATATTATCTGAGTATTTTTGCATGGACATAACATAAAGATTGAGTGGTTGTAATAAAGTTTGGATCTGGGGTATATAAGTGTGGTTAGTCTTGGGATGTAGAACACATGCTAGTGGTCTGCCACATTTATTACCGAAAGTAACTATTTTATCTGTGAATTTTTGTTCAGACATGTAGTAGATCATGAAAAAATGTATTATTAATTGTTCATTGATTTTACTTCCATTGGGAAATGCAGAAAAATATATGTAAATAGAGGCAGTGTTAATGGTCCCCAGTAATTCCAGGTTAATTCAGCTTTGGCTCCGATGCATATAGTATAGCAAATATACTTGTGTCTTGTATACACATAGGATGGTCATGCTCTTACTTGCAGAATGCTATCTCAAAGGAATAAGTGGTAGAAATAATAATGTCATAAATCAGCAGTAACCCAATAGCAGCTTATCAGAATCCATCTTTTAGTAATATACAATTACAATGAAAGACAGTTCCTGATTGTTTGCTTTGGGCTACTGTACTTTGACCACTGTTCTGAATTTTATAAAAAAAAGGCTTCCAGGTCATCCTTGCTGTATGACTACTCTCTATTTTCCTAAAAGGCAAAAATATATGGCATCAGTATCTTTAGATTTAATATGTCTATGATTCTATGATCATAAATGCTTAAAGGTAATGCAAGTCTGCCAAGCAAAGCATTTGCAGGATATTATTATGATTTATGATCAAAGCTAAACATTTTTATGATTCTACAGATTTACTCTTTATTGGACCGTATAAGAACAGCTTCACTGAATAAAGGTGATAATAATCCCTTTTTAATGGAGTAATCAAAGATGGAGTTGTGAAAGTAAAAGAGAATACATGAATATTGAATTAAAGCTGCACTGAATGAGAATCAATGTACTAACTAAGTTTTTTTTTTTTTTTTAAATACATTTCTTCTTATCACAAAGTAAAGGCACTGTTAAAACATGGGAACAAAGAAAGCTTTTTACTATCCCCAGTACAATTTTGCTAAAGATGTGTAGCGGGGTCTCCTTTAAGGCCCCGGAACTACGTTACTAAGAACCCCATCCGGCCTTAGGGTGAAAGTTTCCACCGCAGAGACTCATGGGAGGAGCTATTTAAGGAAGAGGAGAGGCAGAGCTCGGGCTCTTTGGACAACGCGCTGCAAGCAACCAGTCTTCCTGTGCGGATCTGCTGCGGTGCAAGGCCCAAAGCCTGGGACCTTGCGTGACTTCCGAAGAGCCTTCCACCCCACTGCGGAGCCTGGGTGGATCCTGTCTTGTCGAGTGAGGACATCAGTTGGATCGGGGACCCGATCATGGCAGACGCTGTGTGCGGATACACAGCAGGTGGAAGTCCCGGACTGGGATCGCGTCCGGAGTGGTTAGCGGGCACCTGCCCAGACCAATAGACTGTGTCGTGTTCAGGCCTATAGAGCTGCATAGGCCCACAGTTCGTTTATCTGCTGTTCCACAGGGGGGGGGGACCGGTAGGAAGACAGAGTTGAAATGTTCCCCTCCCAGTATAGTTGTTCCAAGTTACTGCCCGTTGTGGATTACAAACTAGAATTTCATCAAGTGCACCACCGAAAGCTGGCATGCGAAGAAATCCTTATAGGAAGTGACTGAGATTTACTCCATGTCAGGCCTGACTCGGGTGGGGAGATAGTATATTGTTTAGTGCGCCATAGGGCGCGCACATCATAATAGCTACGCGTGGTGTAGTACCGCGCAGCGCCATTATCGTGGGCTGAATTGATGGCTGCAGGGCTCTGCAAGCCAGTTGCATGTGTGATGTTATACCTATGCTATTTACTATAAGAGTAAAACCGTTATAATCAATCTCTCGCCTTAGTGTGTTGTCTTACTGCTTAGAGATTAATTCATGCAATACAATTAAATGTGGTATAAGCATAGCCCTAGACTAACTGTGCCAGCGGGGGTCGAGTAAGATTGCCGGGGGTTGTCGGTACTGCACACAGGGCCCGAAAACAAACCAGCGGCTCTCTTAACTGGGGGTAGCGCTACACGTGGGGGCTCTCGAGTCCGGGATCCTGGTGCAGCAAGTAACGCGCCAAAAAGTACCAGCATGGACCCATCGGAACTATTCAAGTGGTGCAAGGTGGTCAGCACAGATCCAGGAGGGGTAGTAGTTATAGAACTCCCAGGGATCTGGCAAGAAGAAGCGGTGAAACAGCTAGTGACGTCGCTGTCCCCGCACCAGAAGGCATGGATAGTGGATGTCAGGTCGAATTCTTTGCTGAAGCACGCACTGATAGAGTGGAAGGATGGAGTCCCGGAGGACTTCAAGAATCCAAGTATAAAAGCGACAGATGATCAAACCTATAGCCTAATACACGCATTGCCACTCACCCCAAAAACAGTAAAAAGGGAGAAGAAAGAGAGTCCCGAGTCGCCGCAGGGCACCCTCAGCACCGAACTATGCGCGGTCCTAGAGGAAATTATAGCCCAGTGTAAGAAAGACCCTCCAGATTACCAAATGTCAGGATACCGAAAACCCAGAATGTTTTCAGGGAGGAAACCTGTACCTTCGGGTGAAGAGGGGTTTGAGGAGTGGCTAGACTGTGCCACTCAGGCCTTAGAAGAATGGGAAATCCCAGACCACAGAAAGAAGCAGAGAATTGCTGAGAGCTTAAAGGGACCTGCTCTGGAGGCCATACACAACCTTAAGATGAGCAAGACAGACTGTGATGCGCAGGACTATCTGGACATTCTGCAGAATGTGTTTGGTGGAACAGAGAAAATCACTGAGCTCACTTACCAGCTGGAGCACTGCTACCAAAAGGCAGGAGAAAAGCTGTCAGATTTCATGAAGCGCCTGGATAAGATACTGCACAAGATGATCCTTAAGAAGGGGATTGATCCGCGGAAGGTGGATGAGGCCCGTGTTCAACAGGTGATGAGAGGATCTCAGCCCCTGGAACCCATCGCACTGGCACTACGTACAAGACAGGACGGGAAGAGCCTGGAGTACCCTGACTTGATCCGAGTAGTCAGAGAAGAAGAAGCTATGCTGGAGGAGAAGAAAAGGAGCCAACCAGTTGAGACGGTGAATCCTCCTCCCGTGATGGTCAGGACGGCCATGACCCTGGAAAGAGACGCAGAGGTGGATACCTTGAAGTTGCAGATGTCCCAAGTGTTGGGGATGCTGACATCCATGATGGAAAAGAAGTCAAGGGAGCCAGAGAGGGAAAGTCAGAGGAGGGAGCTGTTTTCCAACTCCTCAGCGCCCGCATCCCTGGAAGATTGGGGGGATGTGATTTGTTTCAATTGTGGAGGAGCTGGCCATTTC
The DNA here is from genome assembly GCA_029206835.1 of Rana muscosa. Taxonomy (NCBI): domain Eukaryota; kingdom Metazoa; phylum Chordata; class Amphibia; order Anura; family Ranidae; genus Rana; species Rana muscosa. The sequence continues at coordinate 1,022,233,128 of CM055116.1, forward strand.
GCCAAAGTGTGTGGCAGCCCAAAGAAAAAAAAGATGAATAACCGCAAGCCGCCGGAAAACTTCAGCGGGCCCCGGTGAAGGAGTCAACCGGGTGCCCATCATCTCCAGTGAGCTCCAAACTGAATGCGGAAGCTACGGAGTTCATCCCGTCCAGTCCTTGGTCAGATGCTTGGGAGAGTGCCTGTGAATTACTCCCAGAGGAAGATCCAAGGGAAGCCATGTACCTCCCTGCTCGGGAATCCAAGGCTCCCGAACCAGAGGAAATTCCTAAGTCAGTTACAGAAGAAGAACCTGTTTCAACAGAAAGTCCAAGAGGACAGAGGAAGCAAAGAGCCATAAAACCTCCCAGGAGATTAACCTACCCACAAATGGGGAGGAGTGCTGAAGACACTGTGGTCACTGCCAGAAGGAGTATGGAAGACCCTGACCCTCCCACTGTTCATTTGGTGGGAGGCAACCCCAACTCACTCTCTGGCACAGTTAGACAGGATACTGATGATAGTGTGTCCTGTGGGCAGAGGAGTTCACTACCTTGGTTTTGGTGGGAATTTCCTCTGCCGACATCATATGAAACGTTGATTGATGTTGTACGTTCTGTAATTTAAGGTTATGTTATCTTTGGGGACCAAAGAGTTTAAGTGGGGGGAGTGTGTAGCGGGGTCTCCTTTAAGGCCCCGGAACTACGTTACCCAGAACCCCATCCGGCCTTAGGGTGAAAGTTTCCACCGCAGAGACTCATGGGAGGAGCTATTTAAGGAAGAGGAGAGGCGGAGCTCTGGCTCTTTGGACACCACGCTGCAAGCAACCAGTCTTCCTGTGCGGATCTGCTGCGGTGCAAGGCCCGAAGCCTGGGGCCTTGCGTGACTTCCGAAGAGCCTTCCACCCCACTGCGGAGCCTGGGTGGATCCTATCTTGTCGAGTGGGGACATCAGTTGGATCGGGGACCCGATCGTGGCAGACGCTGTGTGTGGATACACAGCAGGTGGAAGTCCCAGACTGGGATCGCGTCCGGAGTGGTTAGCGGGCACCTGCCCAGACCAATAGACTGTGTCGTGTTCAGGCCTATAGAGCTGCATAGGCCCACAGTTCGTTTATCTGCTGTTCCACGGGGGGGGGGGGGGACCGGTAGGAGGACAGAGTTGAAATGTTCCCCTCCCAGTATAGTTGTTCCAAGTTACTGCCCGTTGTGGATTACAAACTAGAATTTCATCAAGTGCACCACCGAAAGCTGGCATGCGAAGAAATCCTTATAGGAAGTGACTGAGTTTTACGCCATGTCAGGCCTGACTCGGGTGGGGAGATAGTATATTGTTTAGTGCGCCATAGGGCGCGCACACCATAATAGCTACGCGTGGTGTAGTACCGCGCAGCGCCATTATCGTGGGCTGAATTGATGGCTGCAGGGCTCTGCAAGCCAGTTGCATGTGTGATGTTATACCTATGCTATTTACTATAAGAGTAAAACCGTTATAATCAATCTCTCGCCTTAGTGTGTTGTCTTACTGCTTAGAGATTAATTCATGCAATACAACTAAATGTGGTATAAGCATAGCCCTAGACTAACTGTGCCAGCGGGGGTCGAGTAAGATTGCCGGGGGTTGGCGGTACTGCACACAGGGCCTGAAAACAAGCCAGCGGCTATCTTAACTGGGGGTAGCGCTACACGTGGGGGCTCTCGAGTCCGGGATCCTGGTGCAGCAAGTAACGCGTAAAAAATTACCAGCATTGACCCATCGGAAGTATTCAAGTGGTGCAAGGTGGTCAGCACAGATCCAGGAGGGGTAGTAGTTATAGAACTCCCAGGGATCTGGCAAGAAGAAGCGGTGAAACAGCTAGTGACGTCGCTGTCCCCGCACCAGAAGGCATGGATAGTGAATGTCAGGTCGAATTCTTTGCTGACGCACGCACTGATAGAGTGGAAGGATGGAGTCCCGGAGGACTTCAAGAATCCAAGTATAAAAGCGACAGATGATCAAACCTATAGCCTAATACACGCATTGCCACTCACCCCAAAAACAGTAAAAAGGGAGAAGAAAGAGAGTCCCGGGTCGCCGCAGGGCACCCTCAGCACCGAACTATGCGCGGTCCTAGAGGAAATTATAGCCCAGTGTAAGAAAGACCCTCCAGATTACCAAATGTCAGGATACCGAAAACCCAGAATGTTTTCAGGGAGGAAACCTGTACCTTCGGGTGAAGAGGGGTTTGAGGAGTGGCTAGACGGTGCCACTCAGGCCTTAGAAGAATGGGAAGTCCCAGACCACAGAAAGAAGCAGAGAATTGCTGAGAGCTTAAAGGGATCTGCTCTGGAGGCCATCAGCAACCTTAAGATGAGCAAGACAGACTGTGATGCGCAGGACTATCTGGACATTCTGCAGAATGTGTTTGGTGGAACAGAGAAAATCACTGAGCTCACTTACCAGCTGGAGCACTGCTACCAAAAGGCAGGAGAAAAGCTGTCAGATTTCATGAAGCGCCTGGATAAGATACTGCACAAGATGATCCTTAAGAAGGGGATTGATCCGCGGAAGGTGGATGAGGCCCGTGTTCAACAGGTGATGAGAGGATCTCAGCCCCTGGACCCCATCGCACTGGCGCTACGTACAAGACAGGACGGGAAGAGCCTGGAGTACCCTGACTTGATCCGAGTAGTCAGAGAAGAAGATGCTATGCTGGAGGAGAAGAAGAGGAGCCAACCAGTTGAGACAGTGAATCCTCCTCCCGTGATGGTCAGGACGGCCATGACCCTGGAAAGAGACGCAGAGGTGGATACCTTGAAGTTGCAGATGTCCCAAGTGTTGGGGATGCTGACATCCATGATGGAAAATAAGTCAAGGGAGCCAGAGAGGGAAAGTCCGAGGAGGGAGCTGTTTCCCAACTCCTCAGCGCCCGCATCCCTGGAAGATTGGTGGGATGTGATTTGTTTAAATTGTGGAGGAGCTGGCCATTTCGCCAAAGTGTGTGCCAGCCCAAAGAAAAAAAGATGAATAACCGCAAGCCGCCGGAAAACTTCAGCGGGCCCCGGTGAAGGAGTCAACCGGGTGCCCATCATCTCCAGTGAGCTCCAAACTGAATGCGGAAGCTACGGAGTTCATCCCATCCAGTCCTTGGTCAGATGCTTGGGAGAGTGCCTGTGAATTACTCCCAGAGGAAGATCCAAGGAAAGCCATGTACCTCCCTGCTCGGGAATCCAAGGCACCCGAACCAGAGGAAATTCCTAAGTCAGTTACAGAAGAAGAACCTGTTTCAACAGAAAGTCCAAGAGGACAGAGGAAGCAAAGAGCCATAAAACCTCCCAGGAGATTAACCTACCCACAAATGGGGAGGAGTGCTGAAGACACTGTGGTCACTGCCAGAAGGAGTATGGAAGACCCTGACCCTCCCACTGTTCATTTGGTGGGAGGCAACCCCAACTCACTCTCTGGCACAGTTAGACAGGATACTGATGATAGTGTGTCCTGTGGGCAGGGGAGTTCACTACCTTGGTTTTGGTGGGAATTTCCTCTGCCGACATCATATGAAACGTTGATTGATGTTGTACGTTCTGTAATTTAAGGTTATGTTATCTTTGGGGACCAAAGAGTTTAAGTGGGGGGAGTGTGTAGCGGGGTCTCCTTTAAGGCCCCGGAACTACGTTACCCAGAACCCCATCCGGCCTTAGGGTGAAAGTTTCCGCCGCAGAGACTCATGGCAGGAGCTATTTAAGGAAGAGGAGAGGCGGAGCTTGGGCTCTTTGGACACCGCGCTGCAAGCAACCAGTCTTCCTGTGCGGATCTGCTGCGGTGCAAGGCCCGAAGCCTGGGGCCTTGCGTGACTTCCGAAGAGCCTTCCACCCCACTGCGGAGCCTGGGTGTATCCTGTCTTGTCGAGTGAGGACATCAGTTGGATCGGGGACCCGATCGTGGCAGACCCTGTGTGCGGATACACAGCAGGTGGAAGTCCCGGACTGAGATCGCGTCCGGAGTGGTGAGCGGACACCTGCCCAGACCAATAGACTGTGTCGTGTTCAGGCCTATAGAGCTGCATAGGCCCACAGTTCGTTTATCTGCTGTTCCACGGGGGGGGGGGGGGACCAGTAGGAGGACAGAGTTGAAGTGTTCCCCTCCCAGTATAGTTGTTCCAAGTTACTGCCCGTTGTGGATTACAAACTAGAATTTCATCAAGTGCACCACCGAAAGCTGGCATGCGAAGAAATCCTTATAGGAAGTGACTGAGATTTACTCCATGTCAGGCCTGACTCGGTTGGGGAGATAGTATATTGTTTAGTGCGCCATAGGGCGCGCACACCATAATAGCTACGCGTGGTGTAGTACCGCGAAGCGCCATTATAGTGGGCTGAATTGATGGCTGCAGGGCTCTGCAAGCCAGTTGCATGTGTGATGTTATACCTATGCTATTTACTATAAGAGTAAAACCGTTATAATCAATCTCTCGCCTTAGTGTGTTGTCTTACTGCTTAGAGATTAATTCATGCAATACAATTAAATGTGGTATAAGCATAGCCCTAGACTAACTGTGCCAGCGGGGGTCGAGTAAGATTGCCGGGGGTTGGCGGGTACTGCACACAGGGCCCGAAAACAAACCAGCGGCTCTCTTAACTGGGGGTAGCGCTACAGATGTTTCATAGCCAAATTTGCTGTTAAGGCATGCAAGTTACAGTATTTGCTGGGAGGTCATAAGTTAACTTAGCTTTAATATCCATGTGGCAATATATAGTAGGAAGACAAAAATAATGAATAGGGTTGTGCCTATTTGAAAAGGTCTAGTTCCTGTACTTTTCTTTGAGAAAAATGGAACATGGGGAAACACACATGGAAAAACATCCTCATTGGTACCATTCAGCCAGTGGTCCTGAGTATACTAAGGATGCTGGATGCTTATTTATGTCTTTTTTTAAATAGACTTTATCATGACTGGTAATATTAGGCTGAGAAGAAGCTAATGTACTCCATCCACTCAAGAAGCAGTCGTTTGACCCCTGAGTCATACCCTATAAAATTGAAAAATAAAATTAATGGGGTTGATTTACTAAAGGCAGATTGACTGTGCACTTTGCAAAGTGCAGTTGCACTCTGCAAGTGCAGTTGCTCCGAGACTTAATGAATGAGGTAAAGCTTCGCTTTGCAGAGAATTCCCAATCGCATACAAGGAAAATAAAAAAAGTTAGCTTGCACATTATTAGATGATGGAAGTCAGCAAAGCTTTTGATCATTTACTAAGTTTTGAAACAACTAATCTTGCAAAGTGCACAGTCTATTTTCCTTTAGTAAATCAACCCCAAAGTATCTACTTCAAGGGTAGTATGAAGTTTGTTTTTAGCAGAAATAGGCTTTGTCCCAGTCAGCTATGAAGACTCATAAGTTTGTTTTAAAAGAAAGGCCTTAAGCATACATCTTAAGCTATTATTGCAGTGTTTACTAGTGGGTTGTGATATGATTCTAACTTTTGCATGCTTGCTGTTCCATATACTGTATGTGTTATTATATTTAGTGGCATAACAATGACTATCGCAGCCAACGTGGCTGCTATGGGACCTGGGAATGGAAGGAGCCCTTGAGGCAAATAAAACATAGAAAATCAATGTATATTTTGAGATAACACAAATCCAGTTCTGTGGGATTGCAATGGTTGCTGCTGACGCTGACCCTGTACCCGAGACATTTCCAGTGAAGAACAGCTAACATCAGACCTACAGGAGGAGATTCAAAATTATTGTTGCTAGTCACAAATGCTCCTTTGCAGGCTGTGCTGTAAGAAGAACCTGTTTAGCTGTTCTAGTACTGTATAATTATTGCCCTCAGAGCTTCTGGTCATGCCAGTCAGCACTGAAATTAACCGGGTATGCCTGAAGCATTCTTCCTCAAGCTGTAAAAAATCCTACGGGAGAGAGGGAGCCGCTCAGGTGTGGGAATCCCTGAAAATACCTCCTCCCAGCAGCCAAGGGTGCAGGCAAATGCAATTGTAATCAAAAAGAGAAAAAAGTGACTTCTGGAAGCAGCACTCCGATTAAAAAGCCTTTATTCCAAAAAGGTTCAGGAAACAAAACACACTGCACGACACAGCAAACTGATCACATCTGGCTAACGCGTTTCACACTATTGTAGTGCTTACTCATAGCTCCTAGAGTGTAAGGCAAGGCAGTTATTTGTAGTTTAAAGATGTTTTAATTAGGGTTATAGAATAATTTTATGGAGGAGTACTAACAGTTATATATTAAATATTCTAAATGTCATTGTTATTGCTATTATTAATTAATACTAGACCACCTCTTTCAGTACCAGGGATGAGCCGAACACCCCCCTGTTCGGTTCGCACCAGAACCTGCGAACAGACAGAATGTTCGTGTGAACTTTAGAACCCTATTAAATACAACGGACTCGAACACTTGAAATCTAAAGTGCTAATTATAAAGGCTTATATGCAAGTTATTGTCCTAAAAAGTGTTTGGGGACCCGGGTCCTGCCCCAGGGGACATGTATCAATGCAAAAAAAAGTTTTAAAAATTGACGTTTTTACGGGAGCAGTAAATTTTAATAATGCTTAAAATGAAAAAATAAAAGTGAAATTTTCCTTTAAATTTCGTACATGGGGGGGGGGGGGGTGTATAATATGCATGTAAAGTCGCGCATGTTTCCCGTGCTTAGAACTGTCCCTGCACAAAATGTAATTTTTGAAGGAAAAAAAGTCATTTAAAACTCACTCGCGGCTATTAATGAATTGTCGGCTCCCGGCAATAGAAAAGTCATTGATAAAAAAAAAAAGCGTGGGGGTCCCCCAAATTCAATTACCAGGCCCTTCAGGTCTGGTATAGATATTAAGGGGAACCCCGCCGCAAATTAAAAAAAAAAAATGCGTGCGGTTCCCCCCAAATATCCATACCAGGCCCTTCAGATCTGGCATGGATTTTAAGGGGAACACCACCCCAAATTTAAAAAAAAATGGAGTGGAGTCCCCCTCAAAAATCCATACCAGACCCTTATCCGAGCACGCAACCCCATATCCCGGCCCCCCCCCTATGTGAATTGGTAAGGGGTACATTGTACCCCTACCATTTCACGAAGAAAGTGTAAAAAAATGTAAAAAAAAACACAAACACCTTGGAAAAGTCCTTTATTAAAAAATAAAAAATAAATTAAAAAAAAAAACATTCCAGCGATGAAATCCAGTGTCCCACGGCGATCCGATGTCCAGCGCTGTCCGTCATTGGCTGAGCCTGAGCGGACCTGATGGGGAACTTCCTCCACAGTCTATTAAATGTATAGACCCGCCCCTTCTAAAGTTCCCCATCAGGTCCGCTCAGCCAATGAATAGGTGTAAGGCTAAGCGGACCAGATGCGGAACATGAGAAGGGGCGGGTCTATTCATGAATTACACAGTGAAGGAAGTTCCCCATCAGGTCCACCCCCTCGGTATGTCAGACCCCGCCTACGTCATTGGCCTGAGCGGACCTGATGGGGAACTTCCTTCACTGCGTAATACATGAATAGACCCGCCCCTTCTCACGTTCCGCATCTGGTCCGCTTAGCCTTACACCTATTCATTGGCTGAGTGGACCTGATGGGGAACTTTAGAAGGGGCGGGTCTATTCATGTATTACACAGTGAAGGAAGTTCCCCATCAGGTCCGCTCAGGCTCAGCCAATGACGGACAGCGCTGGACATCGGATCGCCGCGGGACACTGGATTTCATCGCTGGAATGTTTTAATTTTTTGTTTTTTAATAAAGGACTTTTCCAAGGTGTGTTTTTTTACATTTTTTTACACTTTCTTCGTGAAATGGTAGGGGTACAATGTACCCCTTACCAATTCACATAGGGGGGCCGGGATCTGGGGGTCCCCTTGGTAAAGAGGTCTTCCAGATTCCGATAAGCCCCCTGCCCGCAGACCCCCACAACCACCGGGCAAGGGTTGTGGGGATGAGGCCCTTGTCCCCATCAACATGGGGACATCCTCCCCATGTTGAGGGCATGTGGCCTGGTACGGTTCAGGAGGGGGGGGCGCTCTCTCGTCCCCCCCTCTTTTCCTGCGGCCTGCCAGGTTGTGTGCTCGGATAAGGGTCTGGTATGGATTTTTGGGGGGACTCCACATTTTTTTTAAATTTGGGGTGGTGTTCCCCTTAAAATCCATGCCAGATCTGAAGGGCCTGGTATGGATATTTGGGGGGAACCGCACGCAATTTTGTTTTTAAATTTGCGGCAGGGTTCCCCTTAATATCTATACCAGACCTAAAGAGCCTGGTAATTGAATTTGGGGGGACCCCACGCTTTTTTTTCTTTTTTATCAATTACTTTTCTATGTATTGCCGGGAGCCGACAATTCATTAATAGCCGCGAGTGAGTTTTAAATGACTTTTTTTCCTTCAGAAATTACATTTTGTGCAGGGACAGTTCTAAGCATGGGAAACAAGCGCCACTTTACATGCATATTATACACACCCCCATGTACGAAATTTAAAGGAATATTTCACTTTTATTGTTTCACTATAAGCATTATTAAAATCACTACTCCCAAAAAAACGTCCGTTTTTAAAACTTTTTTTGCATTGATACATGTCCCCTGGGGCAGGACCCGGGTCCCCAAACACTTTTTATGACAATAACTTGCATATAAGCCTTTATAATTAGCACTTTAGATTTCTCCCATAGACTTTTCGAATTTGCTCGCTGTTCGGCGAATGGGCGAACAGGCAATGTTCGTGTCGAACATGAGTTCGACTCTAACTCGAAGCTCATCCCTATTCAGTACTAGCTTGCTGTGGTGGTGGAAGGGGTGGGAGGGCTAGGAATTTACAATGAGGTCCTGAGTTCTGAGATGCCGAAAAATACTTTAGCTACTGTGAACTGAGTAGTTAGATGGAAAATTAAGGTTAAAAATGAATTGCATGATCTGATGCCCCCTTCCCCTCCCTGACATTTCTGATCTCAAGCATTGTACTGACTATGTTGATAGCTCTCCAGCTATCTCTTCCCAATATGGGCATACATTGTGTTAAGATCCATGACAGTAGGCAGGTTGCTGGGGGACCCTGTTGAAATCCTGCAATGGGACCCCATGATCTGAAGTTTCCCTCCTGATTATATTATATATAGAAATTTGTATATTAGTAAGTGGATGGAGATAAAAATAAATAGTGCAGCGCTTTAAAAGTCCATATATCAAAGATAGAAAAACAGCACAGTAAATCAGTATATAATCCCCGTGATCTTCATAGATGACACATGGACTCTTGATTGCATGCAGGTGGTAACAGACACACACACAGTGAGAGACCTCCACCAACAGATAAATTGGCCGCTCACCTTCCAACATGGACCCTTTAATTATAGAGGGTCACTGAAAAACTTTCCCTTACGGGTTAATCCAAAGCAGATGAAGATGTAAACTTCCCCAAAAGGATTAGGGTCATCAATTCCATATAACATCAGGATCATTCAAAAACTTCCAGGTATTAAGTTCATAAGGCAGTGTTTACATGTGGAAAATATAGAAGCAGACCATAGTGTTTCTCCGTAATAAAAAACAATTTAATGAAAAACAAAAGGAGTGCACTTACATTTAAAAGGCACTAAACCAGTGCCGAGGTACAACAGCGCGTCTGGTGAGACTGTGAATGAACTGCGGGCGACGTCACGAACTTCCCATCCGTACGCACGTTACGTCCCAGTAGGCGGGACTTCATCAGCGGATATGGGAAGAACGCCAGACACCCGCTCTTATAGCAACAAGGCGCCTGTAACTATGGAGACACGATGCGGCGTCACATGACGCCGATAGGGACGTCTGAATCACATGACATCAACCAGGAAGTGTCCCCGTGAGCCAGATATCCACACAAAGGCTCCAAAGGCAACCAAAATACATGATAAAAACTTTAAAATAGAAAATATAAATATATATATATATAAAATTCAACCAGTAAACCAGCCCAGTTGATTAATATAAAATATATGTATATTAATGCAGCGATCAACTCCTACAGTTACTACCGATATGGAGAAAGAAGCTGCTTATACATTGGATAAAAAATAAATAAACAAATCTGGACTGCAGACCTGAATATAGACGTGACATCAACCACAGCCCACAACAATCTCACCAAACCAAAATAAACATACTAAAACAATAATACATTAATAAATCACATATAATAAATGAAAAAAACATCTACGATCTAATTAGCGGTCAGTTATAAAACAATTTATGTCAAATTCGACATTTAACCCGTCAGGGCAAAGAACTCGTGTTTCATGAATCCAATGGGATTCTCTTTTGCTCAGCTGACGGATAAAATTGCCACCTCGCCAATGTCTAGTGACTTTCTCTATGCCCCAGAATCTCAAACCCTTGGGATTTTGTTGGTGGAACTGTTTAAAATGCCTAGAGACATTATGGGTTTTGACCCCCTTTTTTAATATTATTAACATGTTCTGCCACACGAACATGTAGAGGTCTCGAGGTTCGGCCTATATATTGGAGTCCGCAATCGCACTCCAGCATATAGACGACCCCCACCGTGGCGCACGTAATCAATTGTTTAATATTGTATTCTTTATTGGTGGCAGATGCCAAAAAAGACTTCCTTTTCTTAAGATTAACTTTAGAGGTCCTGCACGGGACACAACGGCCACATGCGTAAAATCCACCCAGGAATCTAAACATGCTGTTATCTGACGGTACAGGGGGGTTTAGGACACTAGGTGCCAATCGATCTCGCAAGGACGGGGCTTTCTTATAAATGAATTGGGGTTTCTCCGGTAGAACGGGACCAAGAATCTTATCTTGTTTTAAGATGGACCAATTTTTAGCAATAATTTTCTCGAACTTTTTATACTGGACATTGTAGTCCAATATCATTCGAAAATTGTGAGAATCCCCATCAGAAGTTTTACTTCGATCAGTCAATAATGTCTGTCTATCAATCATCTTAACTTGTTCTACCTCTCGGAGCAGAACCTGTTCATCATAACCCTTTTGCACAAATCTAGTGGTCAACACTCGTGATTGGTTTACAAAATCAGATACTTGTGTGCAATTCCGACGCAACCTAATATACTGTCCCCTGGGGATGTTGCACAACCATGAACGGTGGTGACAACTCCCCAGGGGAATGTACGCATTGCGATCGGTGGGTTTAAAGTGATTGATCAACTTAAAATGATCACTTCCCTTGGTGATGGTAAGATCCAAATAATCAACCTTCTCATTGTCTATGGTCCATGTGAGGATAATATTTTTGTTGTTGTCATTAAGATGACTAATGAAAAAATCCAAAGCGGATCTATCACCCTCCCACACCAGGATCAAATCATCAATATAACGAAAATAACAAACTAATTCAGGGGGACGACATGCGAACACTGCCCGTTCCTCCCAGTGGGCCATAAAAATATTGGCCACACTGGGAGCAAAACGGGCCCCCATCGCAACTCCCCTAGTTTGTAAGAAAAAATCCCCATCGTACCAAAAAGTTTTTCAGTGACCCTCTATAATTAAAGGGTCCATGTTGGAAGGTGAGCGGCCAATTTATCTGTTGGTGGAGGTCTCTCACTGTGTGTGTGTCTGTTACCACCTGCATGCAATCAAGAGTCCATGTGTCATCTATGAAGATCACGGGGATTATATACTGATTTACTGTGCTGTTTTTCTATCTTTGATATATGGACTTTTAAAGCGCTGCACTATTTATTTTTATGTTATACTCAGGGATTTTGATTATTTGACCCTTAGTGTTCAGCTGCTTAGTAGTACATTATAGTTTATTGCGCGGATTTGTTTCTTTTTACATATTCTGATTTCTCAAGTTATCAAAAATCACGCTGCAATAATGGATGTTTTTCAATATTTAGAAAAACGGGAAGTTAAAATTAATGAAGTTTTCTCTAGGAATTCTTCTAATGAACCTATTAATGATATCTCCCAGGCATTTCGTAAATTGGGGCATATTTTTGAAAAAAAGCCTAAAACTTGGTGGGATATTACATCGTTTGAACAGTATTTATCTGCCAAGCTTATTCCTAGAAGGTTAAGGTGGGATGTGCCCCCTAATGATGGTCTACTTGACGATGATTCTATGTCTGAGTGGAGTGGCTTTTTCATCAAAAAAGGGTTTGAGCTAATAGAATTTCTTTTGGCTCGGAAACAAAGAAAATTAAAGCTCCTTGACTCCCAGATTGGGGAGATCATTTCATTTTTAGAACCCCATAAAGAAAGTGAAGAATTTCTGAAACTTTCAGGGGAGCTAAAAAATAAGCTTATGAAATGGGATGCTGAGATTCAAACAAAGAAAAAGAAGAAGTTTATACGGGATTGGGATGATTTTACTGGAGGTAGCATTTTCAAATGGCAGAATGCTCCCCCCATAGGTGGTGGTAATGTCACTGCCAATCCCCCAGTCGAAACTCTCAATGCCACTAAAATGGCAACACCTAGAAACCAACCAGTGTATCAATATGATGTACCTCCCCCTCATGAGAGGTTTTCTTCCCCTCATGATTACCCTAATAGGGGTCCCCCCAAAAGGGGTAAGAACAAAAGAGGTAGAGGTAAAGGTAACTATCAACCAACCCCCCATTATGAAAATGATTATCCAACATCATCTTATTATCAGAATGCATCCCAACCATGGAGAGATTCTCGTAATTTTGGAGATGGGGCTGACCCATCCAATAGAGGGAGGCCCCATTACCCCCAAAATAGGGGGTTTCCTACGCAAAATAGTTTTGCACCGTTAGCCAACCACTCTGACCACGATAGGGGGGATTTTTTAGGGTCACGTGGGGGATACCAAACTGGACCCCCTGTACACAGACCCAACCTAGGGGAATGGTGGAGACAATTGCCACAGTATCCACCGCCCAATGTAGGTACCCCAAGAAAAAGAAAAGACAGAGAGGAAGGAGAGGGGGTAGGCGATTACAAAAGGTCGAAACCATAACAGGAGCAGGAATTTATAATCTAAGTGGGGTAACATTAAATGATGATGAAATCAAAGTCCTGGATAGAGGGCTTAAATTTGCCCCAACCAAAAATTTGAACAAATTCCAAACTTACGTAAGTTTGCAAAAATACATTAGAAGTTTGAACATGAAAAAATATTTTTTATCCAACACTAGTAGGGCTACACCACTTGTTAGGGGTGACCATTCTTCTTTACGAAATAAATCAATATTCAACCCCATTAATGTTGACAGCAAATATATGGAGGTCTTCAAGAATATGGTAGTAAAGGATTTGGAGTCATTGAAAATTAAAAAGGTATTAGATCCACAATATATTAAACGGGGTATGGGATCTTTGGAAAAAAGAAAAGAAATTGTAATTCGTCCAGCGGACAAAGGAGGAGGGTTAGTCATCCTGAGTAAAGAATACTATAAAATGGAAATGAGTAACCTATTGTCAGATGAGGATACATATAGAGTTCTTCATACAGACCCTATGTTGTCCTTTAAGGATGAGTTACACCATATCATTGAGGATGGTAAAGATCAGGGAATATTGACCATAAAAGAGGCTCTTTACCTGGATCCATTGTTTTGCAGAACTCCTATCATTTATTTTCTACCGAAATTACATAAAGACAGTGTTAACCCTCCAGGGAGGCCCATAGTAAATGGGATTGACTCAGTGTCAGCCCGATTAGGGCAATACATTGATTCATTCTTACAACCCCTGGTAGTTAAAACGCCAGCATTCCTTAAAGACACTAAACATATTATCCAGATCCTCCAATCTCTGGGGTGTTCTGAAAAAAGTATATTGGTGACAGCAGACGTGGGGTCCCTGTACACCATTATAGGACACCAGGATGCACTGACGGCTGTGGAATGGGCTCTGTCCACCTCTACGCTGTCTGGTAGACATCAGGAGTTCCTTTTGAGTTGTTTGGATTTTTGTTTATCCCGGAACTATTTTTGGTACGATGGGGATTTTTTCTTACAAACTAGGGGAGTTGCGATGGGGGCCCGTTTTGCTCCCAGTGTGGCCAATATTTTTATGGCCCACTGGGAGGAACGGGCAGTGTTCACATGTCGTCCCCCTGAATTAGTTTGTTATTTTCGTTATATTGATGATTTGATCCTGGTGTGGGAGGGTGATAGATCCGCTTTGGATTTTTTCATTAGTCATCTTAATGACAACAACAAAAATATTATCCTCACATGGACCATAGACAATGAGAAGGTTGATTATTTGGATCTTACCATCACCAAGGGAAGTGATCATTTTAAGTTGATCAATCACTTTAAACCCACCGATCGCAATGCGTACATTCCCCTGGGGAGTTGTCACCACCGTTCTTGGTTGTGCAACATCCCCAGGGGACAGTATATTAGGTTGCGTCGGAATTGCACACAAGTATCTGATTTTGTAAACCAATCACGAGTGTTGACCACTAGATTTGTGCAAAAGGGTTATGATGAACAGGTTCTGCTCCGAGAGGTAGAACAAGTTAAGATGATTGATAGACAGACATTATTGACTGATCGAAGTAAAACTTCTGATGGGGATTCTCACAATTTTCGAATGATATTGGACTACAATGTCCAGTATAAAAAGTTCGAGAAAATTATTGCTAAAAATTGGTCCATCTTAAAACAAGATAAGATTCTTGGTCCCGTTCTACCGGAGAAACCCCAATTAATTTATAAGAAAGCCCCGTCCTTGCGAGATCGATTGGCACCTAGTGTCCTAAACCCCCCTGTACCGTCAGATAACAGCATGTTTAGATTCCTGGGTGGATTTTACGCATGTGGCCGTTGTGTCCCGTGCAGGACCTCTAAAGTTAATCTTAAGAAAAGGAAGTCTTTTTTGGCATCTGCCACCAATAAAGAATACAATATTAAACAATTGATTACGTGCGCCACGGTGGGGGTCGTCTATATGCTGGAGTGCGATTGCGGACTCCAATATATAGGCCGAACCTCGAGACCTCTACATGTTCGTGTGGCAGAACATGTTAATAATATTAAAAAGGGGGTCAAAACCCATAATGTCTCTAGGCATTTTAAACAGTTCCACCAACAAAATCCCAAGGGTTTGAGATTCTGGGGCATAGAGAAAGTCACTAGACATTGGCGAGGTGGCAATTTTATCCGTCAGCTGAGCAAAAGAGAATCCCATTGGATTCATGAAACACGAGTTCTTTGCCCTGACGGGTTAAATGTCGAATTTGACATAAATTGTTTTATAACTGACCGCTAATTAGATCGTAGATGTTTTTTTCATTTATTATATGTGATTTATTAATGTATTATTGTTTTAGTATGTTTATTTTGGTTTGGTGAGATTGTTGTGGGCTGTGGTTGATGTCACGTCTATATTCAGGTCTGCAGTCCAGATTTGTTTATTTATTTTTTATCCAATGTATAAGCAGCTTCTTTCTCCATATCGGTAGTAACTGTAGGAGTTGATCGCTGCATTAATATACATATATTTTATATTAATCAACTGGGCTGGTTTACTGGTTGAATTTTAGATATATATATATTTATATTTTCTATTTTAAAGTTTTTATCATGTATTTTGGTTGCCTTTGGAGCCTTTGTGTGGATATCTGGCTCACGGGGACACTTCCTGGTTGATGTCATGTGATTCAGACGTCCCTATCGGCGTCATGTGATGCCGCATCGTGTCTCCATAGTTACAGGCGCCTTGTTGCTATAAGAGCGGGTGTCTGGCGTTCTTCCCATATCCGCTGATGAAGTCCCGCCTACTGGGACGTAACGTGCGTACGGATGGGAAGTTCGTGACGTCGCCCGCAGTTCATTCACAGTCTCACCAGACGCGCTGTTGTACCTCGGCACTGGTTTAGTGCCTTTTAAATGTAAGTGCACTCCTTTTGTTTTTCATTAAATTGTTTTTTATTACGGAGAAACACTATGGTCTGCTTCTATATTTTCCACATGTAAACACTGCCTTATGAACTTAATACCTGGAAGTTTTTGAATGATCCTGATGTTATATGGAATTGATGACCCTAATCCTTTTGGGGAAGTTTACATCTTCATCTGCTTTGGATTAACCCGTAAGGGAAAGTTTTTCAGTGACCCTCTATAATTAAAGGGTCCATGTTGGAAGGTGAGCGGCCAATTTATCTGTTGGTGGAGGTCTCTCACTGTGTGTGTGTCTGTTACCACCTGCATGCAATCAAGAGTCCATGTGTCATCTATGAAGATCACGGGGATTATATACTGATTTACTGTGCTGTTTTTCTATCTTTGATATATGGACTTTTAAAGCGCTGCACTATTTATTTTTATGTTATACTCAGGGATTTTGATTATTTGACCCTTAGTGTTCAGCTGCTTAGTAGTACATTATAGTTTATTGCGCGGATTTGTTTCTTTTTACATATAAGTGGATGGAGATGTCAGCATCTCAGTGAAATCTCTCTACCTTTGCCTAAAGCGGCAAGATCCACTTTTTTTTTGTGTAACCCCTCCCTGTTGCTGAAACGCCATATCAAACTTTTAAAAAAACACATGCAGGATGGAAAGTTAGACAATATAATTACCCTACCCCCAGCTTCTGTAGCGCAGGGGGTGATGTCATTACCAATGAGATACCGGGAAATGCTGAGTATACCAAACCACATGAAAAGTCACTGCAGCACAGTTCATGAGTATCTTTTTAGGGCGATCTGAACTGCTGAATATTCCCTAGGATAATAACTTCACCCTCATCTAAGCACAATAGGCAAAAGCCGTGGGGAAGGTAAGTATCTTATCTATCTTTCTACCCCTACATGTGTTTTTTAAGTTCAGTATGGCATTTCCACAAACGTAGGGGGGTAAACTATAATAGCAGGCCTTGCTATTTAAGGTGAAATGTTCTCTTTAGAAACAGATGAGATACAATATTGGCCACACAGGGTGTGTATTCTATCAATGACTTTGCTGACTAATGTGGCTTGATTTACTGATGGATATGCCGTAGGCTGGTACAATAATCATGTATAAACAAGCAACTTGTATGCTCATGGAATATACTATACATCTGCTATTATTGCAAATGTATGCACACAGTGCATATGTACACATAATTTACTAATGTGCGGTTTGCTATGGAATATGTCAGAGTGTGAACATACGCTAGCTGAACCATGGTGTGCCTAAAATAATAAATTTGATTTTCTCCAATTTTTTGTGTCTATTTAACCACTAAAAGCAGCAAACATTCAAATATTTACATGCTCTTAACAAGAAGTAAATAAGCTTTAAATAGTTAGTTCACATTTACCAAAGGACTGCCTATGCAGGTAGGGATTAGGGATGGGCCAATCGATCCCCTGTTCGGTTCGCACCAGAACTTTAGAACATTGCAAAAGTTCAGAACCGAATAACAAACCCTATTGAAGTCTATGTGACCCGAACTGGAAAAATATAAAGTGCCCATTTTAAAGGCTTATATGCGAGTAATTGAGCATACAATGGTTATGGGGGTACTGCACCTGGGGGACATGCATCAATGAAAAAAAAGTTTTAAAAAAACTTCATTTTTAAATGAGCAGTGATTTATTAATGCTTAAAGTGAAAGCATAAAAATGAGAAATAACAATAAAAATGAAAACAAATCTTTAAATATAGTGCCTGGGGGTCCCCTTAGTCTACCTGTAAAGTGGCACATCTGTACTGTGTATAAAAGCTGCTGCAGCAATAATTGCATTTATAACCCCCAAAAAATTAAATGTTCCCTGCAATCTTTCTTTATTTTGTAAACAACAGCTTGGGGAGCCAGTCTGTATGATGGGGCCACAATGTAGTGCACACTGCACTGGAAACAAGATTAGAGATTTTTTTTTGTAAAAAAAACTGGTGTCTCTTCTGCAGACTTTGGATAGAAGCAACAGGTGTGAAAAAATTGGTCCTTGGGTGTCGGAGGTACCTTCACATCGTAACCCTATAGAGGCACTCTTGATGACAGCAAGAATTGCCTTGCTGTCAAAAATTGAAATGATATGCACCTGTCAAACAGGTGTGGAAAATTGGTCTTTGGGTGTCGGTGGCGCCTTCACACCGTAACCCTATAGAGGTACTCTTGATGAATGCAAAAATTGGCCTTGCTGTCAAAAATTTTAATGATATGCACCTGTCAAACAGGTGTGGAAAAATAGGTCTTTGGGTGTCGAAGGTGCCTTCACACCGTAAGGTACTCTTGATGTAAGAAAGAATTTCCTTGCTGTCAAAAATTTAAATGATATGCAGTTGTTTGACAGGTGCGGAAAAATTGGTTTTTCGGGGTGTTAGTTGGGCCCATGAGGCTTACAGTATCTGGAAATGCCTCTTCCCAGCCACCTACAACTCCCAAGGGTTCTGGGGATGGAAAACCATCTCTTATTGTTTGAAGTATGTCTTCCTCTGCTTCAATGCCTCCAAAACTACCAGAATCCTCCTCCTCCTCCCTCTCCCCTTGTGGCGTAGGAGGAATGGTGTCTGCATAAAGCGGCCTTGAGAGGAAAGGAAGCCCTCCTCTTCCACCCACTGCTTTGCCTCGAGTGCCCTGTCCATAATGTCACGCAGAGTCTGCTCTGGCAGGAATACAACAGGGACTGTGTTACTGATACATGCATTATCCTGGCTCACCATCCTTGTGGCCTCCTCAAATTGTGACAATACAGTGCATGCATCATTTATGAGCAGCCATTGGCTTGGGGAAAGAAAGCTGAGCCGGCTTGAGCCTGTCGTTGTGCCATACTCCCACATGTACTCATTTGACGGCTCTCTGCTGCATGTGCAGCCGCTGCAGCATTGCCAAAGTCGAGTTCCATCTGGTGGGCATGTCACAAATCAGGCAGTTTACGGGCAGGTGGAATTCCCGCTGAATTTCAGCCAACCGAGCACTGGCTGTGAATGACTGCCTGAAATGGCTACAGACTCTTCTGGCCTTCTTTAGCAGACCTTCCAACCCTAGGTACCTATTTAAGAAATGCTGCACCACCAAATTGAGGACATGTGCCAGTCAACTTTTCCTGTCTAAGGGCGGACAGGAGGTTTGTGCCATTATCGCATACCACCATTCCTGGCTCCAGCTGGCACCAGCTGGCGTGGTGTGAACCACCTCTGGGCCTGTCCCTGCAGAGCTGCAAGAATCTCTGCTCCGGTGTGGTTCCTGTCCCCTAGACAAACCAGCTGAAGCACTGCATGGCACCTTTTAGTCTGACACATTGAATAGCCCATTGAACGCTTAGGGGGTACTTGTGGTTCATAGGACAATTCATCAGAGGAGGGCATGGAGGAGGAGGAGGAGGGGTAGAGCTGACAAATCTCACATCATCACCACTAGCTGTATGGAGACATGACCAGAGTTACCCAGTGTGCTGTGAACTAAATATATCGTCCCTGACCATGCTTGCTCGACCACGTGTTAGCAGTAACATGGACTTTGTGGCTGACTGCCTTGCCCAACAACGCCACAACATTGCCTTACACGTGATGGTACAGAGCTGGAATGGCCTTACGTGAAAAGAAATAGTGACTGGGAATATGCCATTGTAGTACAGCTGTCAGGGACATACTGGGCTTGAACCTGGGACCTCGTCTGTGTCTGGTATTGACTCTTCCCACTGAGCTATCTGGGATGCTGGACAGTTCCCTGCCTGATCTGCTGGATAACCTATCTAATGGATTAGACTACTCTGCTTGGTGTCTTGATTGATGTTGAACCCTGAACCCCTTGCTCCTCCCATGAACTTCCTATAAAAGACGTTCCAGAGATGTTGCCCCTTGCGGTTTGATCTGCTTCTGTTCCTGACTCTGTGCCTGTATCGTGTTCCTGTGTTTGACCCGGCTTCCTGACCTCCCTCCTATCTCCAGTCCTGACTCTGGCTTGTTTGACCCTGCTAAGTTACCTGTCTGATCATCTGTTGCCAAGACCCAGCCTGGACTCTGACTACTCTCTGCCTGCCGTTTATGCTGTTTACCCTGATGTGAATGACCTGGCT
The DNA here is from genome assembly GCA_029206835.1 of Rana muscosa. Classification (NCBI taxonomy): domain Eukaryota; kingdom Metazoa; phylum Chordata; class Amphibia; order Anura; family Ranidae; genus Rana; species Rana muscosa. The sequence goes on from CM055116.1 coordinate 1,022,253,060, forward strand.
TGTCTGACTGCGCTGCTCTGCATACCTACACCTGCTGACCTGCATCCGCGGTCCCGCACACCTGCACCTGCTGACCTGCATCTGCTGCTCTGCATACCTGCACCTGCTGACCTGCATCCGCTGCTCTGCATACCTGCACCTGCTGATCTGCATCCGCTGCTCCTAGTTCCAGCTGTTCCAGCTTTCGCTTGGCTTTACTACACCCAGCCAAGAGGACCAAGCAGGCACCCTTACCTCACCGCGCTCTTACCACCACTGTCCCCACTCCAGTGGTCTCCGAGCCGGGGTTGTACGGGAGGTCTCCCTCTGCACGTCAGGCTCACACCAAAGGTACGTGACAACAGCACATTCTGCAAATTCAAGGAAGGGGGCAGAATCCACCAGATGGAAAGCCAGAAGTTGTAGACCCAGCAGCTTTGACAAGCTTGCATTTAGACACTGGGCATGTGGGTGCAGTGACTGTATTTTATTTTTGCTGCAGCAGATGGGGCAGAGAAATTTGACGGCTATAGTCTACAGCTGGTTGTGTGCTACTGGCATATGTGCTGCAAGGACCTGGGACACCCTGCGCTATACCATCATCCCTGTCAGTGGAGGCTGCTGAGAGGTCATGAGGCATAACAGGGGCAGGTGAGTAAGGAGGAGGAACAGAATTGCGTCACTTTTGTGTGGCTTTTAGGTGCTCTTGCCAATGGGCTTGAGACAAAGTTTGCAAATTGCAACAGTGCGATCAGCTGCACATGTGCTAAAAAAGGCTCAGACAGCTGAGTTGTGGGAAGTGGGCCAAGAGATAACAGCTCCACAATGTGATGGAATAGGGTGGCTGTAACGAAACGTCCCACACTCCGCTTGAGTGCTTTCATCATATACCACTTTCTCCCAGTCTGGATATAGATATCAGATATTCCAGCTCCTCACAAGCACACAACGAGACGATACTTGTTTGTCTGCTGAACATGGACTGGTTTATTAGAAAAATAATACAGTTTTATATACAGTAAAAGAGGAGCTGCTCATATTACTCTACAATACATTTGTAAGCAGAAACCTAATTAACATGAGCTAATTAACTAAATCAATTACCCAGACTAGGTGACTCAGAGGTATGACCTTTTAGGGTAGACTTCACGTCTCCTAGCTCACCGGCTATACAATACACATTATCATAAGTACAAACATAGGACATCTTCACACAATAGCAGGAGCTCCAGTAGGAGTCGGCTCGTCTCCTACATTGTACAGGGGCCAATGTGATCAGCTCTTTCAATTAACATGTTGAGTTCAGAATCAAACAAACCAAGAATAGTCTTTACATATCCTTGGAGATATTGTCCCATTTTAAGTAGTCCAAGATATATTTTCTCATTCACCCTATGCCCCTAATAGACACCGGGTGATTTAGACATAAGAGGTGCATGGGGAGCTGAAACAAGAGTATCCCATACTTTCCAAGGGATTCTGGGTTTCACGGGCCCTCCCTTCACAGTGGCTTCTCTCTACTCTTTCATGATGGCTGCCTCGTTGGGGTTTTGCCTCACCCTAACTTTCCTCCTCTGCTCTATCCGGCACCCAAGTAATGTCAGTGACCTCATTATCATCTCCTCCATCCTCATTACCACTGGAGACAACTTGGCAATACGCTGTGGCTGGGGGAACATGCCAATTTGTATACCAGTGTTCTCTCCTCTCTGTAGGCTCATGTTCCTACTGTAGAGAGTCAGCCTGGGGCAGGGTTAAGAAGATGTTAATTGAAGAGGGCAGGTACTTTCCCTTCAGACCTGCTCATTGCCAGCTGGGCTGAAAGTGTCAGGAGGAGAACTGTATGACTAGGAGTGAGAGACACAGCATCATGCTGTATGAAAAGATCCTTTGCTGGATTGTGTACCTGCTGGGGTGTGCAAAACCCTATCAGAGACTGTAGCTCTGGCTATAGACATGTACTTTATATATATATATATATCAGCCTGTTGGCTGCAGAGACTGAACTTTATCTATGTGTGCATCTGTGTTGTAAGACAAGCCTGTCGTTTCTTTTGTTTGACTTACCTTTTGCTGAATAAAGCTCCTTTTATTTTTATCGCACTGTCTCTGAGCCAGCTGTTCACCACTCTGATCCCTTACACTTGGTGAAGGATGCATTGGGCAGTTTTAATCAATGTCCTGGGTGAAAGCTGCACAGGCTGTGAAGTCTTCACAGGACAAGCCATAGAGGAGCTAATTAAACAGTTAGCAGTGGCTAATGCCCAGGCAGTCGCTGTACAACAAGAAACAAACCACTTACTGGTTGAACAGCTAGCAGGTTTACAGCAAGTAGTGACCCAGCAGGCTACAATGGTGAAAAGTGACTCCGCCGTAAAACTTGACCCCTGAAAGGCAGTGCAACGTCCCCTGCAAAAAATAACAGCCACAGACAATGTTGAATTGTACCTAGCGATGTTTGAGCAGATTGCAGGAAGGGAAGGTCTGCCTGATAAAGATTGGGCGGATGTGCTGGCTCCTTTCCTGACCGCAGATCCCCAACTGTGACTTGGCCCCTGAATTAGCCCGGGACTTTAAGCTGTTAAAAGCAGAAAGCCTAGCAATGCTAGGAGTGTGACTGTCGCTTTAAGGACAAACCAAGTCCATGGCTGGAGCTTTGACAAGGCTAAGCCTGCCCGTGCGCAGCTGTACCACCTGATGCACCTGTTCCAGGACTGTCTGAAACCTGAGGAGAAGACACCCACTCAGATTGTGGAAAGAGTCACACTGGACCGTTTCCTGCATGGGCTGCCCAGGGAGCTCCACTGATGGGTGGCTTAGTCCGAGCCTCAGTCCCTGGATGAGATGGCTGCTGCTGTTGAGCACTACGGTTGTGTGGGAAATTTCCAGGAGAGTCCCTTTGTCATCAGAGAGCTGGCCCGTTTCAAAGAAGTGCGTTCCAGCACCAGGATGGCACCCGTTAATCGCATGATGTCTTCTCAGGTGCATAATACAACTGCCAGGAACACCCCAGGACCAAAGCTTCCCAGAGAACCAACAGGGTGAACCCCCGTGAGGTTCGCTGTTGGTCCTGCCATCAACTGGGTCATCTGGTGGCCCAGTGCCCAAGACGGTAAAAACCAATGGAGTGCGACATGGGTTGCCATCGCTCCATGAGTGTGTGGTGCGGGTCAATGAACAGGAGGTGGTAGCGCTCCTTGACTGTGGGAGTGTCGTCACCCTGCTCCGAGCGGATGGGTTGCAAAGAAAGCTGGTACCAAGGGAACAAGACCAGGTCATCTGTGTGCATGGTGATGTTAAAAACTATCCAGTGGCCTGTGTGACCCTGTGTACACCAGCAGGAACTGCTACACTAAAAGATGGGGTGGTCCCTGGATTACCTCATGACTTACTGATCGGGCGAGACTGCCCCATGTTTTGGGACTTGTATGAGCAAAAGCTCAAAGGTTCGGGGTTTCCCCCAAAAAGCAAGGATGCACAGAGGTGGTAAATAATATTGTGTTGCAGGATGTTAATACTGAGGATCAGTATCAGATGGTGGAACCTGCAGAAAGTGAGCCTGTTCCCCTGGAGGCGTTTACGGGATTAGAAGCGGAAAGTACCTCCTCTGAGCCAGATTTGTCTGATCGCGGGGGCTCCCGGGAAGATTTCCTTAGGGCTCAGATGAGGGAACCCACTTTGATCACCGCCAGGGAACAGACCACCATGTTAAACGGTGAACCAGAGCACCCTGGGGCGGATGTGCAGTTCCCCCATTTTGCTGTAAATCATGACTTGCTGTACAGAGAAACTAAAGTCAATGATGAAGTGTTGGAACAACTGGTGGTACCCAAACCTTTTAGGTCTAAGGCAGTGGCGGTGCGTCCATAGAGGGCGCCGGAGCGCCGCCCCCTCTCGCTCCTGCACCGCCACTGAAAGACAATACATAGATTCATGCATTGCATGAATCTATGTATTGTCACCGCTGCCGCGCTGCCCACTATACATATGGCCGGCCTCCTGGTGAGCGCCGGCCATATGAATTAGAGCGGCGGCCGGCGGTGGGTGTAACTTGGAAGTGCCTATCAGAGCCAGCGGCTCTGATAGGCTTTCCGAATACAGCTCTCATGCTGTATTCGGCTTCCAAAAACTCCTCCCAGGTACGCACGGGGGTGCGTTCCTGGAAGAAGACTGTGTGGAGGTTTCAGCCAATCAGGTTCACCGGATCTGGTTACCGGTAACCTGATTGGCTGAAGCGACATCGAGGGCGGAAGAACACATCGAGGACGGCGCGGACCGAGGAAGGTAAGTGCAGGGCTGGGGGGGGGGGGGACAGGCTGCATTTTGGGGACAAACTGGCTGAATATGGGGGACAAACTGGCTGAATATGGGGCACAAACTGGCTGAATATGGGGGACAAACTGGCTGAATATGGGGGACAAACTGGCTGAATATGGGGGACAAACTGGCTAAATATGGGGGACAAACTGGTTGAATATGGGGGGAACTGGCTGAATATGGGGGACAAACTGGCTGAATATGGGGGACAAACTGGCTGAATATGGGGGGAACTGGCTGTATATGGGGGACAAACTGGCTGAATATGAGGGGAACTGGCTGTATATGGGGGACAAACTGGCTGAATATGGGGGGAACTGGCTGTATATGGGGGACAAACTGGCTGAATATGGGGGGAACTGGCTGTATATGGGGGACAAACTGGCTGAATATGGGGGGAACTGGCTGTATATGGGGGACAAACTGGCTGAATATGGGGGGAACTGGCTGAATATGGGGGACAAACTGGCTGAATATGGGGGGAACTGGCTGAATATGGGGGGCAAACTGGCTGAATATGGGGGGAACTGGCTGAATATGGGGGGCAAACTGGCTGAATATGAGGGGAACTGGCTGTATATGGGGGACAAACTGGCTGAATATGGGGGGAACTGGCTGTATATGGGGGACACGCTGGCTGCATTTGGGGGGAACTGGCTGTATATGGGGGACAAACTGGCTGCATTTGGGGGGAACTGGCTGTATATGGGGGACAAACTGGCTGCATTTGGGGGGAACTGGCTGTATATGGGGGACACGCTGGCTGCATTTGGGGGGAACTGGCTGTATATGGGGGACAAACTGGCTGCATTTGGGGGAACTGGCTGTATATGGGGGACAAACTGGCTGCATTTGGGGGGAACTGGCTGTATATGGGGGCACACTGGCTATATATATGGGGACACACTGGCTGTATATGGGGGCACACTGGCTATATATATGGGGACAAACTGGCTGTATATGGGGGCATATATATATGGGGGCACACTGGCTGTGTATATATATGGGGGCACACTGGCTGTATATGGAAACAAACTGGCTGTATTTGAGGGGGCAAACTGGTGGCGTTTGGGCACAGTGGCTGCGTTTAATGGGCACAGTGGCGGCAATTGATTTTTTTTTTTTCAGTTTGTTTGCGCCCCCCCAAAAATTTTGAGCACCAGCCGCCACTGGTCTAAGGTGTTACATTTGTCTCATAGTCATGACTGGGAGAGCCACTTGCCAAACGTCCAGTTGGTCTTTGATGCGCTCCAAAGGGCAGGGCTCACATTGAACCCAGAAAAGAGCAAGATTGGGTTGGAGAAAGCCTGCTACCTGGGTTATGTTGTAGGCAAGGGCGTGATTAAAACCCAACTAAACAGGGTCGAGGCCATCCAAAAATGGTCCTGTCCCCTCACAAACAAGTGCGTTCCTTCCTCGGCATTGTGGGCTACTAAGAGCGGTTTGTCCCCAACTTTACCAGCTTGGCAGCGCCACTGACTGATCTTACCAAAGGAAAGAACGCGTCTGTTGTTCAGTGGAATGCTGAAGCCGAAGCAGTATTCTGCCGCCCAAAGCAGGTTTTGTGCCAGGAACCAGTACTAATAGCTCCCGACTTCCAAAAAGAGTTCCTGGTACAAACCGATGCATCAAAGTTGGGTCTGGGAGCAGTACTGTCCCAGATAGTCGGGGGAAATATGAGCACCCCATGGTGTACTTATGCCGGAAACTCTCACCCGCTGGGAGGATTTATTCCATTGTGGAAAGAGAGTGTCTGGCAATCAAATGGGCATTGGAGACACTCCCTTACTACCTGTTGGGCCGGCCTTTCAAGCTAGTGTCAGACCATGCCCCCCTTACATGGATGGCCCAAAATAAGGATAAGAACTCCAGAATTACCCGATGGTTTCTGGTTCTACAAGACATCAAGTTTGTGGTGGTGCATAGACCAGGGAGAGTACATCAAAACGCGGAGAGACACAGCAGCACGCTGTATGAAAAGATCGTTTGCTGGATTGTGTACCTGCTGGGGTGAGCAAAACCTTATCAGACTGTAGCTCTGGGTAGAGCCATGTACTTTTTATATATATATATATATATATATATATATATATATATATATATATAATCAGCCTGTTGGCTGCAGAGACTGAACTTTAACCACTTGTACATCTGTGTTACAAGGCAAGCCTGTCGTTTCTTTTGTTTGACTTACCTTTTGCTGAATAAAGCTACTTTTATTTTTATTGGACTGTCTATGAGCCGGCTTTTCACCAGTCTGATCTCTTAAGCAACGTACACACGGTCTGACTTTTGGCCAACAAACTTCATTTTGAGCAAGTTGGACCAACAATCCGACCGTGTGTACGCTCCATTGGACAAACTTTTTTGCTTTTTTTTTTGTTTTCATCGGACAAAAGTTGGGTCTGCAAATGGACAAACTTTTGCCCAACAAAAGTCCGATGGAGCAAAGTCCGACCGTGTGTACAGAAAACCATCAGACTTTTATCCTAGGTACGAACGCGCATGCTCAGAAGCAAGGAACAGCCGGGAGCCTTCAGTCTTGTAAAACTAGCGTTCGTTATGGAGATCTCACATTCGTGACGCGGCAATTATGAATTCTTTTAATACAGCGCACATTTTCATGATTGTTTTTAATGCCCTAATAATCCTAAAAGCATTTTCTCTGTTGATACCGACGGAATAAATTTAAAACAACGTCTTTCCTCTTTATGAATGTTTTTTTTTTGTTTATATTTTCTAATCCTATTAATATATATTATGTATTGTTTATATTTCGCACAACCACATTATCCCCTATGTATTTTATGCTGAAACCACAAGCTACTATATTTGTGCCCCCTTTTTTTTTTTTTCTGCCTACTCCCAAACAGTAAATATTTAGATAAAACACAAAATTCATATATTTGGCATCATTTTGTTTATTAAATCAAACTTAACAGAATATTAATGGCATATCCTATAATTCTCTAAACATGAAGGCAGCAATCGATCAAATGGTGGAAATGGCGAAGCCTCTGTACCCCAGAGCATACAAATATTAAATTAATCTTGGATTTGGTCACCAGAGGAGTATATCCAACAGGGATAGAAAAGAAAGTCGTGAAAGAAAAAAGATCGGGAGCAGCAGCAGAAGATATATCTGTCCCCAGGCTGTGGTACTCCAAGGGACTGGTATTTGTGGCATACCAGACTCCAACACGGTACATGGCTTTCCACACTTCGCTCCCCATCAGCTGAGGCCATTTTGTATAGTGTGCATTACCAACACAACTCAAATAATGCATTTTTTTTAGGGTGACCCCCTAAAATTGCATTAAACAAAAATAGAATAATCAACAGAAATCATCATAACTACTTAGTAGCCCCTAAACCAGGGGCGTACCTAGAGCATTTGGCACCCGGGGCGGATCCTATATCTGGCACCCCCCCATTAAAATGTAAAAACACCCCACTGTCCCCCCTGCATACTTCAATATCTATTTGTCACTACTGTGTACCCCCTCTCCACAACTGCACCACTGGACCCCTTTACATTACACAGCACCCTGCATCTCTGGACCCCTTTACATTACACAGCACCCTGCATCTCTGGACCCCTTTACATTACACAGCACCCTGCATCACTGGACCCCTTTACATTACACAGCACCCTGCATCTCTGGACCCCTTTACATTACACAGCCCCCTGCACCACTTTACATTACACAGCACCCTGCCCTTGTGGACCCCTTGACATTACACAGCTCCCTGCACCTCTGGACCCCTTTGCATTACACAGCACCCTGCAGCTCTGGACCCCTTTACATTACACAGCCCCCTGCACCCCTTTACATTACACAGCACCCTGCCCTTCTGGACCCCTTGACATTACACAGCACCCTGCACCTCTGGGTCCCTTTACATTACACAGCCCCCTGGACCCCCTGCATGTTACACAGACCCCCCTTCAGTGTAGCCCCCCGTTCAGTGCAGCCCCCCGTTCAGTGTAGCCCCCTCTCTTCAGTGTAGCCCCCATTCAGTGCACCCCCTTTCAGTGTAGCCCCCCTTTCAGTGTAGCCCCCCTTTCAGTGCAGACCCCCATTCAGTGTAGCCCCCGTTTAGTGCCCCCCTTCAGTGTAGCCCCGTTCAGTGTAGCCCCCATTCAGTGCAGCCCCCCTTCAGTGCAGACCCCCTTCAGTTTAGCCCCGTTCAGTGCAGCCCCCCTTCAGTGTAGCCCCCATTCAGTGTAGCCCCCCCTTCAGTGCAGCCCCCCTTCAGTGCAGACCCCCATTCAGTGTAGCCCCCATTCAGTGTAGCCCCCATTCAGTGCAGCCCCCCCGTTCAGTGTAGCCCCCGTTCAGTGCAGCCCCCCCTTCAGTGCAGCCCCCCTTCAGTGCAGACCCCCATTCAGTGTAGCCCCCATTCAGTGTAGCCCCCATTCAGTGCAGCCCCCCCTTCAGTGTAGCCCCCATTCAGTGTAGCCCCCGTTCAGTGTAGCCCCCCCTTTCAGTGTAGCCCCCGTTCAGTGTAGCCCCCATTCAGTGTAGCCCCCCTCTTCAGTGTAGCCCCCGTTCAGTGCACCCCCCTTCAGTGTAGCCCCCCTTTCAGTGTAGCCCCCCTTTCAGTGTAGCCCCCCTTCAGTGCAGACCCCCATTCAGTGTAGCCCCCGTTTAGTGCCCCCCTTCAGTGTAGCCCCGTTCAGTGTAGCCCCCCTTCAGTGTAGCCCCCCCTTTCAGTGCAGCCCCCCTTCAGTGCAGCCCCCCTTCAGTGCAGACCCCCATTCAGTGCCCCCTTCAGTTTAGCCCCGTTCAGTGCAGCCCCCCCTTCAGTGCAGACCCCCATTCAGTGTAGCCCCCATTCAGTGTAGCCCCCGTTCAGTGCAGCCCCCCTTCAGTGCAGCCCCCCTTCAGTGCAGACCCCCATTCAGTGTAGCCCCCATTCAGTGTAGCCCCCCATTCAGTGTAGCCCCCCTTCAGTGTAGCCCCCGTTCAGTGCACCCCCGTTCAGTGTAGCCCCCCTTCAGTGTAGCCCCCGTTCAGTGCACCCCCCCTTCAGTGTAGCCCCCTTTCAGTGCAGACCCCCATTCAGTGTAGCCCCCATTCAGTGTAGCCCCCATTCAGTGCAGCCCCCCCTTCAGTGTAGCCCCCATTCAGTGTAGCCCCCGTTCAGTGTAGCCCCCCCTTTCAGTGTAGCCCACCGTTCAGTGTAGCCCCCATTCAGTGTAGCCCCCATTCAGTGTAGCCCCCCTCTTCAGTGTAGCCCCCGTTCAGTGCACCCCCCTTCAGTGTAGCCCCCTTTCAGTGTAGCCCCCGTTTAGTGCCCCCCCTTCAGTGTAGCCCCGTTCAGTGTAGCCCCCCCTTTCAGTGCAGCCCCCCTTCAGTGCAGCCCCCCTTCAGTGCAGACCCCCATTCAGTGCCCCCCTTCAGTTTAGCCCCGTTCAGTGCAGCCCCCCCTTCAGTGCAGACCCCCATTCAGTGTAGCCCCCATTCAGTGTAGCCCCCGTTCAGTGCAGCCCCCCTTCAGTGCAGCCCCCCTTCAGTGCAGACCCCCATTCAGTGTAGCCCCCATTCAGTGTAGCCCCCCCTTCAGTGTAGCCCCCATTCAGTGTAGCCCCTGTTCAGTGCACCCCCCTTCAGTGTAGCCCCCCTTCAGTGTAGCCCCCGTTCAGTGCACCCCCCCTTCAGTGTAGCCCCCTTTCAGTGTAGCCCCCATTCAGTGCACCCCCCCTTCAGTGTAGCCCCCTTTCAGTGTAGCCCCCCTTTTAGTTTAGCCCCGTTCAGTGCACCCCCTTCAGTGCAGACCCCCCCCATTCAGTACCTCTGATCAGCGTGGCGGGTGTCCTGTCAATATGGGTCCCCCGTCGAATAGTGCCCGTCACATACACAGCAGGTCCTCCCCTCCCCCTGTTTACACATAAACAGAGAGGAGGGGGGAGGCGGCATCACGGCTGCTCGGCTGTGCCTGTGTGACATCCGGGATCACACAGGCAGACAGCCCGCGGCCGCGGAGAGGAGGGGATGGTAGGTGCAGCGGTGTCGCCTCTCCCCTGCCTGTGCCTGTCACTGCCGCGGCTCCAGCGCTGCGACCATTTCGATCGCAGAGGGGGGTGCCGGCCTGACACCCCCCCAGCGCGTGGCACCCGGGGTGCCCCGCCCCCCACTTAGTACGCCTCTGCCTTAAACTCCTCAGACCACTGGCCTTGTTGGGGATCCAGGGTCTGATGTGGCCACTGACCCCCATGTTGCTGGGGTGGGTTGGCTTGCTGGGGTGGGTAGGTTGGATGGGGGGGGTAGGTTTGAATTTGAGGAGCTGTGTGCTGCAAATCACAGACATGTGTTTTAGGGGTTAGCTCACGTTTCCTCGCCTTGCTGAGGAGCTGGATGATGAGCCCCTCACATAGCTCCCTTTGCTCCACATCAACCTCCCTCAGCTTGTTGGCTGTAAAACATCCAAAGCCTTCTGCACTATCGGGTGCCGTGGTGATGACAGCAGTAGCCCTATTAAGGAACTCGGCTGTGGCCTCATCAAGGTGGTGCCTCTTCCTGCCCCTTTTGGTAGGAGGGCGCAGGGTAGGCACTCTGGACTCAGTGCTTTGGCTGCTGGGCCCGGCCTCCTGTTGTGTCAAAAGTTCCTGGGTCTGAAAAAGAAACATAATTATTAAATTAGTTATTACTAGTCCACATTTTCACAATACATGTTTGCATCCTTTTTTTTTTTAAATTGAATGTCTTCAAAAAGCAAAGGCTATTATTGTGACTCCAGCATTTATCCCTCTTGTCAAAATTTTTGCTTTCAACTTCTGTCTATTTTCTCATTTCTAATCACTAAATTTCGCCCTTAATTTTGGAGGCATCATAACAACACATTTACCTCACTTTCTATATTTATTTTGTTTTGGGACAATGCTATACCTGGGGCAAGCTGAGCTCCTCCTCCTCTTCTTCTGGTGCGGGATCCGCCTCAGTATCTGTGGCCTCAGCTGATGTGGAGGGAAGTGTGGAGGATCGTGTGGAAATATGCCTGCGTGGCACAGTCTGGTCCTTCAAAAATCCCAGGCTTGAGAAGTACCACAGCTTGGGGACATAAACGTCTTCTGCTGCTGCTCCCGATCTCTTTGATTCCTCGATCTTCTTGATCTCCCTGTTCAACATACTCCTGAGGCCTCCAATTTTTGTCTTCACCATTGTCTCGTCTGCCCTGGGGTACACAGTCTTCGCCAATTCCACCAATTGATCGATTGCTGCCTGCCTTTTGTGTTTATTGGAATAATCCTTATGTTTCACCTGCCACAGACAGGCGTGATTCCGGTAGTTTTCAATGAAGTCAGCCATGAATTCTGGGCTATTCAGAGCTGTCCCCTTCATTGTTCCTCAAATTAGATCAGATGGCTGCAAGAAAGAACACAAGACAAACCAATAATGTTTAGCTTCTAGCTCATAACCTGCTTAGAATATAGGCCTTTATGCAGGCCCGCCATAATTAATTTTGGCTCCCCTTACCCAGCTTCAGGCGGTAAAGCGGGGCTTCTGCCGCATCAAATATTTAATTTTGTGGTGGCTTTGGATGCTGCCGAACAAGAAAAATAAAAGGGTGTTTGTCCATCCTGGGCCCTGGGGACCTCCAGGACCCTTACAGGTGGACTGCCTGTACCCACCTGATGGCAGCCCTGCCTTTAGGTAATTTGAAAATTGTCATTATGCCCCATGCACATGAGACACTGCTCAACACGCATTCATAGGCATTAGTACACTTTTTAAAAAATGCCCCAGCACTCATTCAATGTTATCCTACATGTCCATTGCACACACTGTCCCAATGTTGTCATGTACCTTTCTTTCGATTATGCCTTCGTCTTGGTTTCGTTTCCGAAGGTTACGTTCCAGCGTCCGTAACGTCGAACGGTCGTTAGGGCTTTATATACCCTGTGCATGCGTCAAACTACGCTCTCATTACGTCATGACGCTGGGGCGTGCCAACATACTTTTTCCTGCATGCGACATACACGGCGGAACATTCGTTAGGGAGCACATGATGGAGGTTGCAACGAAAACGAACAGGCCCCGCGGTGGTGAATATAGAAAACACAAGGCCACCCCCATGAGCAAGGGGGAGATGGTGGAGATGGTGGGGATCTTTGACAAATATGACTATGATTGTAAGCTGGAGAACTATGACAGGCCCAACAGCCATAAAGACTATATTCTGGAGAAGGTCCTCGCGGTATTGGATCGTGAATATGGCGTACAACGAACGAAAGATCAAATTAGAAAAAGATGGTCTGATTTAAAACACAGAGAGAAAGAACAGTTGGACTCCATTCACTGCATCATTCTCAAAAGAAGTAAGTCAAATTCCTGACTGTAGTAATTCTCTTTATGTTTGATTTACCTTTTTTCTTAATTTTTTTTCGGATTTTAATGCGTGGGGGGAAATAAGAAGTTAATTTCAGTTAATGCATATATGTTTGAATAAACGTATTCTTTCTGTCTCCACATTTTGTTGCCAAAATTAAGATACAGTATGTAATGATATTCACAGGAAAAAGGCACAGAGCAAGCCAGCAGACAAGCCACCAGAGGGGAGGAAGGGAGGCTTCCCTTGGCAAGGCCCCAACAGGGGAGACAACTCTGCCAGCATCATCAACAAATCGTAAGTAAACACTCTAGTTAAATCTCGCTTTCCTCCGACAGGGGATATTCTTGGTTGTCACAAGGACATGGTCTCATATAGTTAACTTTAATAAGGGGTATTTAATTAGTAAGGTCTTCTGGGCGTATCATCCTGGCACATAATTGACGCCTTTCAAGACTACACATGGGTAGAGGAGAGGGCCTGGGGATCACAGTCACACCGAGTCACGCCTGCTCGAATGTTCAGCATAGATCCCATATCCCATAGGACACAAGAGTGGTGTTTGTCAAATGTAATTTTTTTGGAGATGTTGGCATATAGGCATTTTGGTGAAAGTACATCATCTACCCTTTACAATGCACTTTAGCAATTTTAAATTTGCTTATTGCGCATGATAGTCCACTAGGCTGGAGCAAACATTGTCACTAGAGCAAGGTTGGTCTCCTAATTGAGCTCCAGGGATTATACTCCCCGATTTCGGATTTGGGGTGGATTATTTATTTAATTTACTTACTTTTTTAGAGGAACGTGAGTGTGGTCAGCTCCCAAATTCGGAGGAGTGGGATCAGAGAGCTGGACCCAGCAAAGAGCCTCCAGTGGACCTCACATCCTCAGACACAAGTCATGCAGAGGGTGGAGTAGTGCATCAACTCGAAGATGATTTAATTGAGCCTGTTGTTTGCCCCAGTAAGTATTTTGAACATATTGTCTTTAAATGTGTAGACAGTGTTATTTGGTTAACTGTAATTTTGATCTTTTGTGGGCCCCTAACAAAGTGTCACAAAAATTTACAAATTTGGGCCACTGTGCCCATAAAACGCAGCCAATGTGGCCAAAGGGCAACAGTTTGTCTTTGAAAAATGCTCCAATTTTGGGGTAGCATCAAGCCAGTTTACACCCAGCCATGCACTTACCAGCCTGGGCTCCTCGCCGTCCTTCTTCAGTCCTAGATGTCTTCTCCCGCCCTCGATGTTGCTTCAGCCAATGAGGTTACCGGTCAGTGGCGTCACTAGGGTTGGTGTCATGTGTTGTGTCCCAAAATGGTTTCCCCCCCACCAACTATAGTCCCCCTCAGTACAGACCCCCCTCCACTAACTACAGACCCCCCTCCCGCAGTATAGATCCACCTCCCTCAGTCCAGACTTCCCCACCTCAGTGCAGACCCCCCAGCAGTACAGACTCCCCTTAGTTACAGACACCCCTTAGTTACAGACACCCCTCAGTTACAGGCCCTCCCCCTTGGTGCAAACCCCCCTAGTGTAGGCCCACCCCCTTACCTTAAAAAGCAGCAGAATGAGCATACACACTGCAGTGTGACCCTCGAGCGTGGGCTATGCCTCCTCCTCCACTGTACCCCTCTGGTGGCTGTCACTCAGGTGCGTGCCAACCCCCCCCGCACCTTTCTAACAACGCCGCTGTTAATGGTAAAAATATACAATGAACATGATTGGCTGAGATGCATGTCATTGATTGTTAAGTTACAAATTAACTGGGCGTCACCTTGTCTACTATTTTTGGGATAATTCAAGTGTGAGGTCTGTTCAACATGAAAGCCTATCAGAGCCACTTGCTCGGATAGACACTTCCAAAACACAACCACCCCTCTAAATTCTGATGTCCTGTACTCAACAGGAGCCCAGCCCTCAGAATATTGTTTTGAAGGGGCAACAATACACAGATTCCTGCAATACATAAATCTGTGTATTGTCTTTCAGTGGCGTTACAAGACAGAGTGGGGGCGTTTCTACGGCGACATATATGGACACAACACAACTGGTATAGACATGTCTAGGGATTGTTTAACTAATATTTTAATTAACAGCCAAACACTGATGCGAAGTAGGTAGTGCATTGAACATTTGCATGTAGAAGGAGACAGGAGGTGGAATGAGCTGGCAGTGTTCCTAGGTAACCAATTGACACAGGCACCAGGGACAAGATTCTAGAGTAGCTACAGTGTGTACATTACTAGTAGGGATGAGCTTCGTGTTCGAATCGAACATACGTTCGACTCGAACATCGGCTGTTTGATCGTTCGACGAAGATCGAACGATTTGGGCCGTTCGCGCCAAATTCGAGTGACGCGAACGGCCCACAATGCACTACGCCATCGCAGTGTCATCCAGGCGCTGTGATTGGCCAAGCATGCACTGTGACCCCGCATGCTTGGCCAATCACAGCGCCGGCAGCGAGGAGAGCAATGATTGGCCACAGGCAGGATGCCTGTGGCCAATTATTGCTGAGGGTGTTTAGTACACGCCCCACACTATAAAAGGCCGCCAGCACGGCGGCCTAGTGTAGTGTGTTCCGGAGCAGGGATAGAGCAGCATAGGCAGGGACAGTGACTTTTATTTCTTTCTTGCTTAACCTGGATTCCTTTAGTTTAGGGAAAGAGAAGGATAGGTAGGGAGAGTGTCAGTGTGTTTTGTGCTTGTGCTATAGTGTGCTTAAAAAAAACATTTTTTCTAGGGACAGAAAACTGTAGGTAGGGAGAGTGTCAGTTTCTTTCACTGTGTAAGTCCTTGTTTCTAGGGACCTGGAAGGACAGTAATTGAATTCTCCTTGTGCTATATTGTGCTTAAAAAAAACATTTTTTCTAGGGACAGAAAACTGTAGGTAGGGAGAGTGTCAGTTTCTTTCACTGTGTAAGTCCTTATTTCTAGGGACCTGGAAGGACAGTGAGTGAATTCTCCTTGTGCTATATTGTGCTTAAAAAAAACATTTTTTCTAGGGACAGAAAA
The DNA here is from genome assembly GCA_029206835.1 of Rana muscosa. Classification (NCBI taxonomy): domain Eukaryota; kingdom Metazoa; phylum Chordata; class Amphibia; order Anura; family Ranidae; genus Rana; species Rana muscosa. The sequence goes on from CM055116.1 coordinate 1,022,268,710, forward strand.
CTGTAGGTAGGGAGAGTGTCAGTTTCTTTCACTGTGTAAGTCCTTGTTTCTAGGGACCTGGAAGGACAGTGAGTGAATTCTCCTTGTGCTTTATTGTGCTTAAAAAAAACATTTTTTCTAGGGACAGAAAACTGTAGGTAGGGAGAGTGTCAGTTTCTTTCACTGTGTAAGTCCTTGTTTCTAGGGACCTGGAAGGACAGTGAGTGAATTCTCCTTGTGCTATATTGTGCTTAAAAAAAACATTTTTTCTAGGAACAGAAAACTGTAGGTAGGGAGAGTGTCAGTTTCTTTCACTGTGTAAGTCCTTGTTTCTAGGGACCTGGAAGGACAGTGAGTGAATTCTCCTTGTGCTATATTGTGCTTAAAAAAAACATTTTTTCTAGGGACAGAAAACTGTAGGTAGGGAGAGTGTCAGTTTCTTTCACTGTGTAAGTCCTTGTTTCTAGGGACCTGGAAGGACAGTGAGTGAATTCTCCTTGTGCTTTATTGTGCTTAAAAAAAACATTTTTTCTAGGGACAGAAAACTGTAGGTAGGGAGAGTGTCAGTTTCTTTCACTGTGCAAGTCCTTGTTTCCAGGGACCTGGAAGGACAGTGAGTGAATTCTCCTTGTGCTATATTGTGCTTAAAAAAAACATTTTTTCTAGGGACAGAAAACTGTAGGTAGGGAGAGTGTCAGTTTCTTTCACTGTGTAAGTCCTTGTTTCTAGGGACCTGGAAGGACAGTGAGTGAATTCTCCTTGTGCTTTATTGTGCTTAAAAAAAACATTTTTTCTAGGGACAGAAAACTGTAGGTAGGGAGAGTGTCAGTTTCTTTCACTGTGCAAGTCCTTGTTTCCAGGGACCTGGAAGGACAGTGAGTGAATTCTCCTTGTGCTATATTGTGCTTAAAAAACACATTTTTTCTAGAGACAGAAAACTGTAGGTAGGGAGAGTGTCAGTTTCTTTCACTGTGTAAGTCCTTGTTTCTAGGGACCTGGAAGGACAGTGAGTGAATTCTCCTTGTGCTATATTGTGCTTAAAAAATTTTTTTTCTAGGGACAGAAAACTGTAGGTAGGGAGAGTGTCAGTTTCTTTCACTGTGTAAGTCCTTGTTTCTAGGGACCTGGAAGGACAGTGAGTGAATTCTCCTTGTGCTATATTGTGCTTAAAAAAAACATTTTTTCTAGGGACAGAAAACTGTAGGTAGGGAGAGTGTCAGTTTCTTTCACTGTGTAAGTCCTTGTTTCTAGGGACCTGGAAGGACAGTGAGTGAATTCTCCTTGTGCTTTATTGTGCTTAAAAAAAACATTTTTTCTAGGGACAGAAAACTGTAGGTAGGGAGAGTGTCAGTTTCTTTCACTGTGCAAGTCCTTGTTTCCAGGGACCTGGAAGGACAGTGAGTGAATTCTCCTTGTGCTATATTGTGCTTAAAAAAAACATTTTTTCTAGGGACAGAAAACTGTAGGTAGAGAGAGTGTCAGTTTCTTTCACTGTGTAAGTCCTTGTTTCTAGGGACCTGGAAGGACAGTGAGTGAATTCTCCTTGTGCTATATTGTGCTTAAAAAAAACATTTTTTCTAGGGACAGAAAACTGTAGGTAGGGAGAGTGTCAGTTTCTTTCACTGTGCAAGTCCTTGTTTCCAGGGACCTGGAAGGACAGTGAGTGAATTCTCCTTGTGCTATATTGTGCTTAAAAAAAACATTTTTTCTAGGGACAGAAAACTGTAGGTAGGGAGAGTGTCAGTTTCTTTCACTGTGCAAGTCCTTGTTTCTAGGGACTGGGAAGGACAGTGAGTGAATTCTCCTTGTGCTATAGTGTGCTTAAAAAAAACATTTTTTCTAGGGACAGAAAACTGTAGGTAGGGAGAGTGTCAGTTTCTTTCACTGTGTAAGTCCTTGTTTCTAGGGACCTGGAAGGACAGTGAGTGAATTCTCCTTGTGCTATATTGTGCTTAAAAAAAACATTTTTTCTAGGGACAGAAAACTGTAGGTAGGGAGAGTGTCAGTTTCTTTCACTGTGTAAGTCCTTGTTTCTAGGGACCTGGAAGGACAGTGAGTGAATTCTCCTTGTGCTTTATTGTGCTTAAAAAAAACATTTTTTCTAGGGACAGAAAACTGTAGGTAGGGAGAGTGTCAGTTTCTTTCACTGTGCAAGTCCTTGTTTCCAGGGACCTGGAAGGACAGTGAGTGAATTCTCCTTGTGCTATATTGTGCTTAAAAAAAACATTTTTTCTAGGGACAGAAAACTGTAGGTAGAGAGAGTGTCAGTTTCTTTCACTGTGTAAGTCCTTGTTTCTAGGGACCTGGAAGGACAGTGAGTGAATTCTCCTTGTGCTATATTGTGCTTAAAAAAAACATTTTTTCTAGGGACAGAAAACTGTAGGTAGGGAGAGTGTCAGTTTCTTTCACTGTGCAAGTCCTTGTTTCCAGGGACCTGGAAGGACAGTGAGTGAATTCTCCTTGTGCTATATTGTGCTTAAAAAAAACATTTTTTCTAGGGACAGAAAACTGTAGGTAGGGAGAGTGTCAGTTTCTTTCACTGTGCAAGTCCTTGTTTCTAGGGACTGGGAAGGACAGTGAGTGAATTCTCCTTGTGCTATAGTGTGCTTAAAAAAAACATTTTTTCTAGGGACAGAAAACTGTAGGTAGGGAGAGTGTCAGTTTCTTTCACTGTGCAAGTCCTTGTTTCTAGGGACCTGGAAGGACAGTGAGTGAATTCTCCTTGTGCTATATTGTGCTTAAAAAAAACATTTTTTCTAGGGACAGAAAACTGTAGGTAGGGAGAGTGTCAGTTTCTTTCACTGTGCAAGTCCTTGTTTCCAGGGACCTGGAAGGACAGTGAGTGAATTCTCCTTGTGCTATATTGTGCTTAAAAAAAACATTTTTTCTAGGGACAGAAAACTGTAGGTAGGGAGAGTGTCAGTTTCTTTCACTGTGTAAGTCCTTGTTTCTAGGGACCTGGAAGGACAGTGAGTGAATTCTCCTTGTGCTTTATTGTGCTTAAAAAAAACATTTTTTCTAGGGACAGAAAACTGTAGGTAGGGAGAGTGTCAGTTTCTTTCACTGTGCAAGTCCTTGTTTCCAGGGACCTGGAAGGACAGTGAGTGAATTCTCCTTGTGCTATATTGTGCTTAAAAAACACATTTTTTCTAGAGACAGAAAACTGTAGGTAGGGAGAGTGTCAGTTTCTTTCACTGTGTAAGTCCTTGTTTCTAGGGACCTGGAAGGACAGTGAGTGAATTCTCCTTGTGCTATATTGTGCTTAAAAAAAACATTTTTTCTAGGGACAGAAAACTGTAGGTAGGGAGAGTGTCAGTTTCTTTCACTGTGCAAGTCCTTGTTTCAAGGGACAGAGAAGGACACCTGAAGGTAGCCCTTATTGCTTTTTTCCCATCTCCCTGCAGGCCATCTATTAGAATGTCTGGAAGGCAAACAAGGAGAGGCAGACAGTCAGGAGGCAATAAAAGAGGGCAAGCAGGCTCTGTGTCTGGGGGCAACAGTGCTGGTGGTGGACGCGGTGCATTGTCATCAGCACATGGCCATGGGACACGCTTGTCCTTCTTTTCCGCAGCTGGACATGTTGAGCCACATCATGCCGAAGACTTGGTAGAGTGGATGACCAAGCCCTCCTCCTCCTCCTCATCCTCTCTCACCCAGGCTCAGGGTACTGGCAAAGCAGCTGCCAAAGCGTCCTCTTCCCTGGTATCAATGTCAGACTCATCATCAGTCACTCCTTCCCTAGACCCACCATGTCCTCCTCCTGAGGAGTCCCCCGAACTGTTTGAGCACAGTGTTGGGTACATGCTCCAGGAGGATGCCCAGCGTTTCGAAGGGTCTGATGATGAAACCCAGCTACAGGAAGGCAGTAGGGTGAGAGCAGACAGAGGGGATGCTCAAGAAGGACACCAATCTGGCAGTCATGTTCCAGCAGCTGCAGCATACTGCCAGATTGGCTCCAGTGATGAGGAGGGAGGGGATGATGAGGTCACTGACTCCACGTGGGTGCCTAATAGGAGAGAGGAGGAGGAGGATGAGGAGGAGGCACATCTCCAACGAGACAGGATGCCCTTTGGTGGCCAGCGTAAGGGCAGTACACCGACGGAATCACACCGCAGAGCTCCGCCTGTGCAGGGCGCTGCCTCTGCCCGTCATTCAAAAAGTTCCTTGGTGTGGGCCTTTTTTGAGGCTAGTGCATCAGATCGCACAGCTGCTGTTTGCAACATATGTCTCAAGCGTATATCGCGTGGCCAAAACATCAGCCGCTTGGGTACCACATGCCTGACCAGACATATGTTGACCTGCCATGCAGCTCGTTGGCAAGCCTACCTCAAAGACCCACACCAAAGAACAAAGCGGACCTCTCCTTGCACCGCATCAGCTGGGATTTCCAACCCCACTATAACTTCAGTCCTCTCTGAAACATGCACTGAGAGGAATGAAGGTGTAGAATTAGGTGTGTCACAGCCAAGTACTTGCGGCCACTCTGCTAGCAGTACACCGACGTCCGATTCTAGCAGGCAAATTTCCCTGCCCCAGCTGCTGGACCGTCAAAAGAAGTTCACTCCCAGCCATCCACATGCCCAGCGGTTGAATGCTAGCTTGGCTAAATTGCTAGCGCTTCAACTGCTGCCTTTTCAGTTGGTAGACTCGGCCCCCTTCCGTGAGTTTGTGCAATGTGCGGTTCCTCAGTGGCAGGTTCCCAAACGCCACTTTTTCTCACGGAAGGCTATTCCGGCTCTCTACCGGCATGTGGAAGGCAATGTCTTGGCCTCGCTGGACAGGGCGGTCAGCGGTAAGGTGCATATTACCGCTGACTCATGGTCCAGCAGGCATGGACAGGGACGTTACCTTTCTTTCACGGCCCATTGGGTCACTCTTTTGGCAGCTGGGAAGGATGCAGGACAAGGTGCAGTAGTGTTGGAGGTTGTCCCACCGCCACGCCTCCAAAATGCTACTACTGGTTGTGACACACCTCTCTCCTCCACCCCCTCCTCTTCTTCTTCCTCCATGGCCTCTGCCTGTGGTTTGTCCTATGAACCAGCGGTGCTCCGTAGCCGTTCACGGGGCTACGCAAGTACGCAGGCAAAAATATGCCATGCCGTGCTTGCGCTGGTGTGTTTGGGGGACAGAAGCCACACTGGGGCAGAGGTCCTGTCTGCTCTGCAGGGCCAGGCCGAGAGGTGGTTGACGCCACGCCAGCTTAAGCCAGGAATGGTGGTTTGCGACAATGGCACCAACCTCCTCTCCGCCCTCCGACAGGGACAACTGACCCATGTGCCCTGTGTGGCTCACGTCCTTAACCTGGTGGTGCAGCGGTTCTTGGGCAGGTACCCGGGCTTACAGGATGTCCTGAGGCAGGCCAGGAAAGTCTGTGTGCATTTCCGCAGATCTTATAATGCCAGTGCTCGCCTGGCTGAGCTGCAAAAGGAGTTGAACCTGCCCAAGAACCGCCTTATATGTGACATGCCCACCAGGTGGAACTCAACGTTGGCCATGCTGCAGCGGCTGCACACGCAGCAGAGGGCCATCAATGAGTACCTGTGTGACTACGGCACCAGGACAGGGTCAGGGGAGCTTGGTTTTTTTCTCCACGCCAGTGGGGCATGATCAGGGATGCATGCACTGTCCTGGCACCATTTGAGGAGGCCACGAGGATGGTGAGCAGTGACAGTGCATGCATCAGTGACACTGTACCTCTTGTCCACCTGTTGGAGCACACGCTGCGTGGAATAATGGACAGGGCACTTGAGGCAGAACAGAGGCAGGAAGAGGAGGACTTCCTTGCCTCTCAAGGCCCCCTTTACCCAGACAGTGTTCCTTCTGTCCCACCCATCGCACAGGAAGAGGAAGAGGAGGAGGAGGAGGAGGAGGAGGAGGAGGATTGTGTCAGCATGGAGGTGGAGGCTGGCACTCAGCATCATCAGCAGCAGTCTTTTAGGGATGATTTACAGTCCCAAGAAACCAGTGGACTTGTACGTGGCTGGGAGGAGGTGACTGCGGATCATGTCGTCCTTAGTGACCCAGAGGACTCCGGAGCGAATGCCTCAGCAAACCTACGCTGCATGGCCTCCCTGATCCTGCAAAGTCTGCGGAAGGATCCTCGTATTCTTCGGATCAAGGAGAGGGACCATTACTGGCTGGCCACTCTCCTTGATCCACGGTACAAGGGTAAGGTTGCGGACCTTATGTTACCGTCGCAGAGGGAGCAGAGGATGAGACAACTCCGGGAGGCCTTGCAGAAAGGTCTGTGCAACGCGTTCCCAGAGACTGGGAGGTTACAAACTCCTGGTCCAGGACAACGAGTTGCTGAGGCTTCGGCCAGTCAAAGAAGGAGCGGTGGGGAAGGTGGCCGTCTGACCGATGCGTTCAGACAATTCTTTAGTCCGCAGCCCCAAAGTATGATTGGTTCCAGCAACCATCGCCAGCGTCTGATAAACATGGTGCAGGAATATCTAGGGGCAAGGTCAGACTTGGACACCTTCCCCACCGAAAATCCTCTGGCTTACTGGGTCTTGAGGATGGATCACTGGCCAGAGCTTGCACAGTATGCAATTGAGCTACTGGCCTGTCCTGCATCCAGCGTTCTTTCGGAACGCACATTCAGTGCTGCTGGAGGATTTGTCACGGATCACAGGGTGCGCCTGTCCACCGACTCGGTTGATCGACTGACTTTCATCAAGATGAACCAGTCTTGGATCACCACCAGCTACCACACACCTGATGCTGATATAACAGACTAATTGATTTTAACATGTCACATCCCTTCAAGACTGATGCTGATGCTGAGTGTCTGTGCTGTTATGTTGACTGGCTATCCTCCTCCTCCGAGTCCTCAATGATACGATTGATGATGATAGCTTGGAAGATCATTTTTGTTTATGGGTGCCGCCACCAGTGGCTAAGGCCCAATTTTTCAGCCCCTGTTTTACAGGGGCGTGTAATTACAATTTTTTTAGCAATAATTTGCCATAGGGCTCATTGCTGTGCTCCAAGTACAGTATCTGTGAGGGGTTGGAGTGTTGTGGCACCAGTGCCTAAGGCCCAATTTTTCAGCCCCTGTTTAACAGGGGCGTGTCATTACAATTTTTGAAGCAATACTTTGCAACAGGGCTCATTGCTGTGCTCCAAGTACAGTATCTGTGAGGGGTTGTAGTGTTGTGCCACCAGTGCCTAAGGCCCAATTTTTCAGCCCCTGTTCAACAGGGGCATGTAATTACAATTCTTGATCTAATAATTCACAGCAGGGCCCATTCCTGCACCCACCAAGAGTAACTCTGAGGGCTTACAGTGTTGTGTCAACACCACCACCACCACCAAAGGCCCAATTTTTCAGCCCCTGTTCAACAGGGGCATGCAATTACAATTCTTGATCTAATAATTCACAGCAGGGCCCATTGCTGCACCCACCAAGAGTAACTGTCAGGGCTTACAGTGTTGTGGCACCAGCACCACCATCAAAGGCCCAATTTTTACTACCACTGTTCAACAATTATATGTAATTACAATTCCTGATATAATAGTTGACAGCAGGGCGTTCCAGCACCAACCAAGAGTAACTGTGAGTGCTTACAGTGTTGTGCCAACACCAACAACTAAGGGGCCTATTTCTGCAGAGTATCTACGGCAGGTCCCTACTTTCAAACATCCAACTTACAAACGACTCCTACTTGCAAACGCAAGAAGACAACAGGAAGTGAGAGGAAATCTACCCCTAGGAAGGAAAATTCTCTCCTGTAAGAATTAATATGGGAGAAAGGTGTCTCCTCTGTACTGATGCTTTATCAGCAATCCTTGTTTCAAGAAAAACACCACATTTCAAAAACAGTTGTCATTGGGACGGAAAGTGAGGTGAAATGTTCTGAACAGGGGCACAGACAGCAAAACAAATGTTACAGGGGTGATAACCCTTACCTATGTTTTCCAAAAAGTTTAAAAATAGATTTTTGGGCTGGAGCTACACTTAAACAATGTACCTGTTCAAAATTACAAACAGATTCTACATAAGAACAAACCTACAGTCCCTGTCTTGTATGCACCGCCTGTATACGGCTGTTCAGAGTATATAGGGCCTTTTTTATTTTATGTGCGGGGTTCCCCTTAATATCCATACAAGACCCAAAGGGGCTGGTAATGGGCTGGGGTAGGGGGGGGGGGGTCATGGGGTAGCTATGCCATTTTTCTTAAAGATTTTCATCCATATTACCTGGACCAGACATTACATTAAAGCCGCAAGCAGTTTTAAATGGCTTTTTTTTCCTTTAGAAGTGTCATTTTGTGCAGGGACAGTTCTAAACACGGGAAACACGTGGCACTTCACAGGCATACTTTAGACACCCCCCAGGTACGATATTTAAAGGAATATTTGACTTTTTTTTTTTCACTTTATGCATCATTAAAATGACTGCTCCCGAAAAACGACCGTTTTTAAAACTTCTTTTTGCATTGATACATGTCCCCTGGTGCAGAACCCGGGTTCCCAAACCCTTTTTAGGACAATAACATGCATAATAGTTGTTATAATTAGCACTTTAGAATTCGAACGTTCGCATCCATTGTATTTAATAGGGTTCTAATGTTCGTACGAACTTTCGGTCCGTTCGCGGGTTCTGGTGCGAACCGAACCCGGGGGTGTTCGGCTCATCACTAATTACTAGTAGTGTAGGTGTCTGAAGAGCAAGCAGGTTTGGGAAACAAAATTACATTCGAGGGAAGTATTTGCCCCAATTGGCAGGATTATTTATTTAAGCAAAATTCACTTTTGTAGGGCCACAGCCACTTGTCCTTGATTCCCATTTGTATGTTTTCTATTTTTCAAAGGCCACGAACTGCCAAGATGCACAATTGGTCGGATCAGTGCTGATATGCTGCAGGCAATGACTGAACTTGAACAAATAAAGGAGGCTGCCACTGGTATTCTGAGGCGTATGTAGGATTATGTAGACCTTTTAGCCAAATTTTAAGTTCTGGGTTATTTCTGTTTGATTCTTTTTACTATACTTTTAAGCACAGACTATGATCCTTGATATGTTGAAATAACAAGAGTTCCATGGAATTAATGTTATATCGGAGTAGTAAAGAACAATGCCATATGCTGTGTGTTTTTATGTGAATTGTCATGTGTAATCGCATGTCAATTCACTTAAAGGGGTTGTAAAGTGACAATTTTGGCCTGCTAAATATCTAACTTTACCTTACTGCAGCCCTCCTTCACTGACCTCATCCTTAAAATTTTACTTGAAATGTCCTTAATTCTTCCTCTAACAATCCACATTTACTGTTCTTCTGTCTGGAATCAACACTGGAATGTGAGGCTTGCTCTCTGGTGTGGAGTGTCGTGCTCGCACCCTCCCTTGGACTACAGGAGAGTCAGGATGCTCTCTACGTTGCCGATTTCTAAAGGACCTGTGTTTTAGTGGTCGGCCTGACTCTCCTGTAGTCCAAGAGAGGGGGCGAGGCCGACACTCCACACCAGGGAGAAAGCCTTGCAAATACTGTGTGTATTAACACACAATAATAACACCAACTGAGGATTACTAGGAAGAAAGAAGGACATATTTGGCCAAACTTTTAAGGATGAGGTAAGTGAAGGAGGAATGCACTAAGCTAAAGCAAGCTATTTAGGGTACAAAAATGGGACCTTTACAACCCCTTAAAAATTAAACAAAAATGTGTGTTCAGGTTTGTAGGTCAGTGTTTCTCAACCTGCCTTCTCTAGGTGCTTGACTACCTCCTTTTACATTTTGTGTAGTCAGTATACACAACATCTTGGGGTATTTTCACCAAAAATATCCCAAAAAAACCTGTGACTATAGTTACAAAGAGATACAATAAGAACACGAAATGCACCTGGAGAAGGCGAGTCGCCAAACACTGTTCACAAAGTTGCCTTTTTCCTAATGTTTGGCATACTTGGGTATTTTTGATATTAAAATAGAGAATACAGTTTGCCACCATGAGGATTGAAAATGTTACAAAACACAGTGTATGTTTGGAAACTAAACCCCTAAAAATTTAAGTGCAGTGGCATGTGCACTTGTATTTTGAACAACGTTTTTATAGTTAGAAAAAACACCACTGTGCCCACATGTGCAAGCTGCCATCAACACAAAACCAGTCAGATCCCATGATGTCATCTAGCACATGTGGACACAGTGGGCTTTGGTTAATAATGTGTATGGAATGACATTTTAGGAAGGGTATCATAAGTGCCATTTTCTACTTACCCCTCATTAACATTTGTCGCATAAAAGTAGGAGCTCTTTCCACCTGAGGAAGGCAATATATTCTCACGTTGAGAATACAATGCAAAATGGCTCGTATGGCCTTTTTACATATTTTTTCTAAATTTGTTATGTAGTGATTTTGTGATGTGTATTGCTGTGCTTTCAAAGATGCAGGTTTAGCCACCTCAAAGTTGAGAAGAAAGCAAAATCAAAAACACAAAAAAAAAGAAAAAAGAAATAGGTTGTTTTGTTGTAAAACCCAAAACTAAATATTTATTTGTGTTGAAAGTAAATATTTTTTGGATTTCCTATGTGTGGCTTCTTATTGATATGATTAATAAGAAATGCATATTTGTTAAGTTGATGTAGTTACATTGACAGTGTACTTGAAAATGTGTGTAGCAGAGCCACAGCACAACATAATACACTACATATGGCAAGGCAAGATTTCAAGCTAATACATTCCAATTATGGTTTGTCAACTAAACTAAAATCCTTAACATTTACATTAGAAGAATATTTCCAAAAATAATAAACACATACAACAGTATTTCAAACAGATTTGGGTTTAATAAAGAAAATACAGGGTATTCTTAAACATTTTCAACAACATTTTGCTGCAAGGGCACTGCCCCACTACCCACAAAATATGACTTGTATTGGTACCTCACAATACGGCCAGTTTGTGAGGAAACCCCAACTCCACCTGGTTGCAGAGCTGGCATCACTGGCTATTCTGCTGCCACAACACCTGAGGTATCATCCTGAGCCACTGAACCTATATAGTTTGTGCCATTCCTACACAAAAAGTTATGAAGAATGCAGCAACACAAAACAACGTGGTTTAGTTTATATTCCGCCAAATTGATGGCCGTCAAAAAAAGGCGAAAACGGTTTGCGAGAATCCCAAAGGCATTCTCGACCACCCTCCTGGCACGTGAGAGCCGATAATTGTAGATGCGCTGCTCTGGGGTTAGGTTCCTCATTGGAAAGGGCTTCATTAAATGAGGCCCCAGAGCAAACGCATCATCAGCAAGAAAGACAAAATTAAGCCCCTCAATATTGTCCTGGGCAGGGGGTAAATTCAATGTGCCATTCTGGAGGCGATCATTAAACTCGGTATGAAGCATCACCCCGCCATCGGAATGGCGCCCATTGATCCCCACATCTAAATATAAAAACTCATAGTTGGCCGAAACAAGGGCTAGCAAAACAATACTGCAAAAGCCCTTATAATTATAAAAAAAGATCCAGAGTTGGGTGGGGGGATGATGCGAACATGTTTGCCATCAATGGCACCCCCACAGTTGGGGAAATTCCAGTAGGTTTGAAACTGGGCCGCCACATCCTGCCACTGCTGGGGATTTGAAGGAAACTGAGAATAAAAAAAGAAAAAAAAATCAGACTTGAGCAATGAAAATGCAAATTAGTTATGACACATACATTCTGGTGCCAACATTAAAATAGAACATTTAAAGCAGTATGTAATTAAAAAAGCATCACATTTCTTATTATATGCTTCCTCACTCCCTCTGGTGGACGAATTTAGTATTTTTTTGGGGGGGGGGGGGTGTATAATGGGTCGAGATTGGGGACAGGTAAGAACCCTCTCCACTTCCATTAAAGATAAATGAGGAACAAATGAAGGTACATTTTCCAAGCCACTCTGTTTCTAAAATATTGACAGCACAATGGTAAAATAATAAGTGCCATCATATCTAAGTTTCAAAAGAATTATTTATAATGCATTAAATATCAGTAAAATAAGTGATGAGTCTATAATATCAGAGAACTACATGCTAGTGACTACATGCTTTTGAAAATTCATGCCGAAAAAATTGAAAAATAACAAATGAATAGTGAGAATGGATTCTTAAAAATTAAGAAAAAGAGGAGTTGGATCAGTTGATTATGCATTTTGGGGAGTGGAGGGAGGGGTCAAAATTATTTGGTGTAGACCAAAAAATAAAAAACATTTGAGACCAACAATAATAATGTGACACAGTTTAGGGTGTGTTTTAGGGTAATCCGCTACCAAAAATATCAAAAAAATTAAAATGATCGAAATGTGGATGGGCCAAAAAAAGCATTCTGGGGAGGTAATTGAGGACAAATATGCATGTTGGACAGGGAAAATAAACTAACATCTACATAAAGGACATTCCGAGCAAAAAAAAATACTGAAAAGCATGGAATAAAACATACAGAATCAAAGAAGAAAATAAACAAAGTATATAGAATTGGAGATGAGATCAAAATACATACCCGAATATAGTCCTTCTGCAGGACTTGAATGATCGCGCAACATGTCTCCGGTATTATATGGCCAAGAGCCTGGGGAGAAATCCCGGTAGTAAATTTGATATCTTGGAGACTTCTCCCTGTCGCCAAATATCACAGAGTGGCTATGAGCCTTTGCCCAGCAGGAATAGCACTCCTCATGCAGGTGTCCTGCTTCCTAAAGTAGGGGGACAGCAAGGACAAAAGGTGCTGGAAGCATGAGTCAGACATCCTGAGATAATTGCGATAATCGTGGGGATTATTCTCCCTTAGCTCCCTCAGCAAGCTCATGTGGCAAAATTGGTCGCGTTGAAGCAACCAATTTTTGGTCCAAACAGTCCTCCTCCTACCCCTTGACCTGGACTGGGCATGAGAGATGGCCACAACTCCCAGGCTATAGATAGCACGCTCTCTCTCTGTATTGCGCAGCATCTTCAACAAAGAACGGACGTTAAGAAACAACCGTAATGGACCAGCACGAATCTGCCTACGCAAAACCGTCACTACCTCGCGCTTAGCAGAACGAGACCAAAGCGTGACGCAGGGAAATTGAAGTTTCCGCTTTTGAAGGCTCGTCGGAACGTTGAAACGTCACTACGTTCATGTTTGTTGGCTAAAAAGTCCGAGCGTGTGTATGCTATGGGCGTTCACGCCCAACTCCGTTCGGACAAAAATCCACGGAAAAGTCAGATGGAAGTCCGACCGTGTGTACGGGGCTTTACACTACCTTCCTCATCCTCAGAACCAACATCTGAATCAAGTAATGCTTGTACATCGTCAAAGAGCAATTGGCTGACCCTGTGTTCAAATAACTCAGCTGACTCCTCCATGCCTGATGCTGGGGCTATGGCAGGAATAGCTGTGGACAAGGAGCCAGATTTAGCCACTCTGGCAGCTGCAGTGGACTGCACACTAGTCTCTAGACATGTGCATTACGTTTCTTTCAGAATAAATATTCGGACACATTTTTCATTATTCGGAGATTCGGATATATCTGAACATCCGAATTACAGTATAAACAACGTTTACCGAATGCTATCTGAAATTGAAATAGAAATCAAATTTTTCATCGAATTCCAGTCGAAATTCGAACTGTAAACATGTTTCTGAAATCAAAGACTGTGTCTGTTATTAGAGTGCCATTTCGAAGCAACGCTGTTTTTGTTAAGTCAACAGTGATTTAACCACTTAACCACTTACTCCCCGGTACATTTGGCTGGTCAAATACCAGAGCACTTTTTGCGATTCGGCACTGCTTCGCTTTAACTGACAATTGCGCGGTCGTGCGACGTGGCTCCCAAAGAAATTTGACGTAATTTTTTTTCCACAAATAGATCTTTCTTTTGGTGGTATTTGATCACCGCTGCGGTTTTTATTTTTTGCGCTATAAACAAAAATAGAGCAACAATTTTGAGAAAAAAACAATATTTTGTACTTTTTGCTATAATAAATATCCCCAATTTTTTTTAAAAAAGGGAAATTTTTTCTCAGTTTAGGCTGATACGTATTCTTCTACATATTTTTGGTAAAAAAAAATCGCAATAAGCGTATATTGATTGGTTTTCGCAAAAGTTATAGCGTCTACAAAATAGGGGATAGTTTTATGGCATTTGTATTATCATTTTTTTTTTTACTAGTAATGGCGGTGATCTGCGATTTTTATTGTGACTGTGACTTTGTGGCGGACATATCGGACACTTTTGACACATTTTTGGGACCATTTTCATTTTTACAGCGAGCAGTGCTATAAAAATGTACTGATTACTGTGAAAATGACACTGGAAGTGAAGGGGTTAACCACTAGGTGGCGCTGAAGGGGTTAAGTATGTCCTAGGGAGTGATTCTAACTGTTAGGGGGAGGAGCTACCAGTGACACGTCACTGATCACTGTTCCCGATCACAGGGAACATTCGATCAGTGACATGTCACTAGGCAGAACAGGGGAATGCCTTGTTTACAAAGGCACCCCCCGTTCTGCCTTTGCCGACCGCAATCACGGGCCGCCCGGGAACATCGAGTTCCCGGGACCCTCGAGCACCCTCACGAGGCACGCGGCGGGCGTTCGCGCGCACCTCCGGCGGTGTGCGTGCCTCCGGCGGTGCGCGCGCCCGCTGGGCGGCAAATTTAAAGGTACATACAGGTATGCCCATATGCCCATTTACCTGCCCGTGCCATTGTGTCGACGTATATCGTCGTGCGGCGGTCGCTAAGCGGCTAAGGACCGGAAGGATTTGCCCCTTAATGAGCAGACAACTTTTTGCGATACGGCACTGTGTCCCTTTAAATGACAATTGCGCGGTCGTGCGATGCTGTACCCAAACAAAATTTATGTCCTTTTTTTCCCCCCACAAATAGAGCTTTATTTTGGTGGTATTTCATCACCACTGTGGTTTTTATTTTTTGCGCTATAAACAAAAAAATAGTGCCAATACAATATTTTTTACTTTTTGCTATAATAAATATCTCAAAAAAAATTCCTCATCAGTTTAGGCCAATATGTATTCTTCTACATATATTTGGTAAAAAAAATCGCAATAAGCGTATATTGATTGGTTTGCGCAAAAGTTATAGCATCTACAAAATAGGGCATAGATTTATGGCATTTTTATTATTGTTATTTTTACTAATAATGGCGGCGATCTGTGATTTTTAGCAGGACTGCAACATTGCGGCAGGCAGATCGGACACTTTTGACCCATTTTTGGGACCATTGACATTTATACAGCGATCAGTACTATAAAAATGCACTGATTATTGTGTAAATGTCAGTGGCAGGGAAGGGGTTAACACTAGGGCGCGATCAAGGGGTTAAATGTGTTCCCTGTGAGGTGTTTCTAACTGTAGGGGGATGGTACTGACTGGGGAAGGAGAGAGATCGCTGTTCCTAATCACTAGGAACAGCAGATCTCTCAGAACTCCTCTGTCAGGATGGGGATCTGTTTACATTGACAGATCCCCGTTCTGGCTCTCTGTGGAGCGATTTCTGGTGGCCGGCGGACATCTCCGGCCACGCGCATTGGCTCCGGCGTCGCACCGTGGGTGCGCGTGCTCCCCCTATCAATATTAGGCCCCTTTCACACTGGAGCGGTTTGCAGGCGCTATTGCTCTAAAAATAGCGCCTGCAAACCGACCCTAAACAGTGGCTGCTGTATCTCCAGTGTGAAAGCCTGAGGGCTTTCAAACTGGAGCGGTGCGCTAGCAGGACCGCTCCAAAAGTCCTGCTAGTCGCATCTTTGGAGCGGTGAGAGGAGTGGTGTGTAAAGAGGAGACATTGCTGGAACTGGCAGCAGATGAGCTGCGGAGTAAGGAGATATTAAGCCCTTGGATCACACTGGTGTAAGCGGTGAAAAAGGCTGCAGTGATCCTGTCCTTCAGAGCACCCAAAGGAGCTGGAGAGCGTTACCTTGAATGTTGGAGATTGATTAAGGCACCGGGGGAGGATTGTAGAAGTATACCTGTATCATTGGTTTCCCATTGATGTGAACACCTGGACTCCCATGCCTGTTCTTCTCCCTCTCCTCTTTTCTTGCCTGCTGGAAAAAAAATTCCTTCCTGGGAGACCGTGACCCTTTTTGTGAACTTTATCACTACACATATTTTTTGGAATACACTATTTTTGGACTCACTTTATATATACAGTATATTTTGATATGTTTTTTTCTAAATATATTTTTCACCTTTTTATTTTATTTCAGATTGCATGATGCACATGTATCTTTAACCACTTAACGACCGCCCACCGCCGATTTACGTCGGCAGAATGGCACGGACAGGCAGAATCACGTAGATCTACGTGATCGCCTTTGTGCAGTTGGGGGGTCCATCCGGACCCCCCTTCACTGCAGTGAGCGGCCGTTAAGTGTTCGGGAGCGATCAGGCATGAGGGGGCGGCCGCACGATTCCGCCCCCCCCCTCGCGATCGCTCCCGGCCAATGAAAATGCTTCCTCCGCCATGTGATGTAAACAAGGCTGGAGGAAGTGATGTCATCTCCCTCGCCGCGGTCTTTCCGTTCCCGGCGCCGAGCAGAGAAGAAGCAGGTTAGTGCACCAACAGTCCACTGACACGTAGGTACACATAGGCACACAAATCACCCCCCAGTCACCCCCAGATCACCCCCCAGGTCACCCCAAAGCCCCCAATCACAGTGTCACTGATTGCAGTGATCATTTATTTTACTGATCACTGCATTTAGTGTCATCTGTGATTGTAAAAAGTTGCAGGGCAGTTAGGATTAGGCCCCTTTAGGTCCAGGGTAGCCCCCTAACCCCCCCCCTAATAAAGGTTTAACCCCTTGATCACCCCCCAGGTAACCCTTTCACCCCCTAACTTCAGCGTCACTAAGCGATTGTTTTTCCGATCGCTGTATTCGTGTCGCTGGTGTTTTAGATAGGCAGTTATTTTTTTTTAGGTTCGCCGCAGGTTTTTATTAGTGTCAGGTACCCCCATATATTATTTTAACCCCCTGATTGCCCCTAGAGTTAACCCTTTCACCAGTGATCGCCGTATAAGCGTCACTGGTGTCACTGGTTAGCCAGTAAGTTATTTAGTTATTTAGGTTACCCGTCAGGTTTTTATATAGTGTCAGGTACCCCCATATTTAACCTAATAAAGGTTTTAACCCCCTGATTGCCCCTAGTTAACCCTTTCACCAGTGATCACCATATAAAGGTTACGGGTGACGCTGGTTGATTAGTTTGCTTTTTATAGCATCAGGGCACCCGCCGTATATAACCCAATAAAGGTTTAACCCCCCTGATCGCCCGGCGGGTGAGATCAATTAGGTTTTAGCGCCAGAGAGGGTCTGCGTCGCCCCAGGCAGTGTTAGGTTAGTGACAGTAACGCTAACACCCACGCGCAAAGCATACACCCCCCTTAGTGGTATAGTATCTGATCAGATCTGATCAGATCTATACTAGCATCCCCAGCGGTTTAGGGTTCCCAAAAACGCAGTGTTAGCGGGATCAGCCCAGATACCTGCTAGCGCCTGCGTTTAGCCCCTCCGCCCAGCCCAGCCCAGCCCAGCCCACCCAAGTGCAGTATCGATCGATCACTGTCACTTACCAAACACAACACACATAACTGCAGCGTTCGCAGTGCTTGGTTTTTGGGGCCCTGTACGCGGCTAGGCTCCCAAAAAGTCCCACACATGTGGTATCCCCGTACTCAGGAAAAGCAGCAGAATGTATTTTGGGGTGCAATTCCACATATAACCATGGCATGTGTGAGCAATATATCATTTAGTGACAACTTTTTGTACATTTTTTTTTTCTTTTTGTCATTATTCAATCATTTGGGACAAAAAAAAAATATTCAATGGGGTCAACATGCCTCTCAGCAAATAGCTTGGGGTGTCTACTTTCCAAAATGGGGTCATTTGGGGGGGTTTTGTGCCATCTTGGCATTTTATGGCCTTCAAAACTGTGATAGGTAGTGAGGAGTGAAATCAAAAATGTATGCCCTTAGAAACCTTGAAGGCGGTGCTTGGTTTTTGGGGTCCCGTACGCGGCTAGGCTCCCAAAAAGTCCCACACATGTGGTATCCCCGTACTCAGGAGAAGCAGCAGAATGTATTTTGGGGTGTAATTTCACATATGCCCATGGCATGTGTGAGCAATATATCATTTAGTGACAACTTTGTGCAAAAAAAAAAAAGTTTGTCATATTCCCGCAACTTGTGGCAAAATATAAAATATTCCATGGACTGAACATGCCTCTCAGTAAATAGCTTGGGGTGTCTACTTTCCAAAATGGGGTCATTTGGCGGGGTTTTGTGCTATTTTGGCATTTTATGGCCTTCGAAACTGTGATAGGTAGTGAGGAGTGAAATCAAAAATTTGCGCCCTTAGAAATCCTGAAGGCGGTGCTTGGATTCCGGGGTCCCGTACGTGGCTAGGCTCCTAAAAAGTCCCACACATGTGGTATCCCCGTACTCAGGAGAAGCAGCAGAATGTATTTTGGGGTGCAATTCCACATATAACCATGGCATGTGTGAGCAATATATCATTTAGTGACAACTTTTTGTAATTTTTTTTTTTTTTTGTCATTATTCAATCACTTGGGACAAAAGAAAAAAATATTCAATGGGCTCAACATGCCTCTCAGCAATTTCCTTGGGGTGTCTACTTTCCAAAATGGGGTCATTTGGGGGGGTTTTGTACTGCCCTGCCATTTTAGCACCTCAAGAAATGAGATAGGCAGTCATAAATTTAAAGCTGTGTAAATTTCAGAAAATGTACCCTAGTTTGTAAACGCTATAACTTTTGCGCAAACCAATAAATATACGCTTATTGACATTTTTTTTTACTAAAGACATGTGGCTGAATACATTTTGGCCTAAATGTATGACTAAAATTGAGTTTATTCGATTTTTCTTATAACAAAAAGTAGAAAATATCTTTTTTTTTCAAAATTTTCGTTCTTTTTCCATTTATATCGCAAAAAATAAAAATCGCAGAGGCAATCAAATACCATTAAAAGAAAGCTCTATTTGTGGGAAGAAAAGGACGCAAATTTCATTTGGGTACAACATTGCATGTCCGCACAATTTACAGTTAAAGCAGCGCAGTGCGAATCCCAAAAACAGGCTTGGTCCTAATGGTCCGAAATGGTCCGGGGCTTAAGTGGTTAAATACCTTGACACAGACTGTGTTTATTTTTGTATTATGTTTACTGGATCATTTATCAGTATTTGCACTTTGATTGTATATTAGCACTTTGCACTTTGATACTTAGCGCTGCTTCAACATTTTTATATATACCGCTCCTCCACCGCTCCTTCCCATTGAAAGCAGTGGGAAACCGCGGCTATACTGCCGGCAATGCGCCTCTGCAGAGGGGGTTAAAACCGCACCGCTAGCAGACGGATACCGCTGCAATTCCGACGGTAAAGTGCCGCTAAAAATAGCGGCGATTTACCGCCACCGCACCTCCCGCCCCAGTGTGAAAGGGGCCTTAAAGCGGCCGACGTACACCTACGGCGATTCACCCAGGAGAGCCAACCTGCTACAGGATAATGACGGAGGCTGTTCCTTAGGCGGTTAAAATGTCATTGTAATAATTTAATGAAGATTTTTCTTTTGTTTGTTCACTTTGCCACATTCGAATCAAAAAAATAAATCTAAAGTTTACGATTCGGCCGATTCAAAATTTATGGATTTAAATGTTTCGAATTGAAAAAATCGGTGAATTCAAAGGAAGTTAAAAAAAACATAAAATGAATTCTGAAAACGAATTCCGAATACGAATCCCGAACACGAATTGAACAAATCAATTGAATTTAATTAAACAAAATAACTAGATTAACGAATCCAAACGAAACTAAACAAATTTTTTCGTCATGCACAAGTCTACTAGTCTCTGCTTGGGTGACGGAAAGTGAGGAGGATGAGGATGGTTTAGTAAGCCAATCCACCACCTCCTCTGCATGCTGTGGCTGGATAGCACGGGCAACATCACTAAACAGAGGAAATGCTGCCCTGCCTGAGGACTGACCACGTCCACCTTTGCCTGTAGACGCATATGCTGCTGGCCATTCACAGTGCCATGGGAACATCTGCCTCTCCTTGTTGGCTTCACAGACATGATTGGGGGGTGCCTATTTAGAAAGTGTAATAAAGATGCGGAAATGTGGACGTGGATGCACTTTTACCACTTCAATACAGGGCACATTCACCCCCTTCCTGCCCAGGCCAATTTTCAGCTTCCAGTGCTGTTGGCATTTTGAATGATAATTATGTGGTCATGCAACTCTATACCCAAACAAAATTTTTATAATTTTTTTCACACAAATAGAGCTTTCTTTTGGTGGTATTTGATCACCACTGGGTATTTTTTTTTGCTAAATAATTAAAAAAAATATGTTTTTTTTCTTTGTTTCTGTTATAAAATGATGGGCAATGATGGGCACTGCCGGGTGGCACTGATGGGCACTGGTAGATGGCACTGATAGGCAGCACTGATGAGGGGGCACTGACAGGCATTACAAATGGGCACTGATTGGCATCTCTAATGGGCACCAATTGGCATCCTTGTTGATGGGCACTGATTTGCATCCCTGGTGGGCACGGGTTGGCATCCCTGGTGGGTTCTAGTGGGCATCCTTAATGGGTCTGCACTGATAATCAATGCACTGATTTTCAGCGCAGACCCCACCTGTCAGGAAAGCCACTGATCTGCTCTCCTCTCTTTATCAAGATCGGAGATGCGGTGTGTCAGAACTTCACACCGCACAACCGATCGCCACGCTACGCGACTTCGCGACGGGTGCGAGCGGCTTATCCTGCTGGACGTTATTTGATGCCCAGTCAGGATAATACAACCACCTTGCAGCCGTCATTCTGCATACGGCAGGCAGGAAGTGGTTAATCAGTGGAAAGTGGTGTTTGGTGCACTTTAACCTGAGTACTCACTACACAGACACACTCCACTGATACACTACAATATTCTGCAGAAAAGCTGCACTGATGCACTGCAATATACTGTGTTAAACGTGCAGTAATGCACAGAAATATATTGCTTTAAACGTGCAATAACGCATAGAAATAAACTGCATTAAATGTGCACTAGCTCACTGAAATATACTGCGTTAAACTGCACTAATGCACTGATGTATACTGTGTTAAAAAAGCACGTAACGCACTGAAATATACTGCGTTAAACATACAGTAACGCACAGGAATATACTGCGATAAACGTGCACTAACGCACTGAACTATACTGCAGTAAACCTTCCCTGACAAAATAAAGTGACACTATTGTAAAAATTAATGGTCACTACACTCACACTGACTAAACTATCACTAGATTCACACAAAAGTGACTCTAAAGTAAAAATGAATGGCCGCACAACACACACACTGACTGACTGAACTATCACTAGATTCACAATAATGTAAAGATGAATGGTAGTCGCTACACTCACACTGACTGAACTATCACTAGATTCACATTAAACTGATATTCTACACTGACAATAGAATCACAATAGCACACTATAGCACTGTGCACACTAACTTTCTATTAACACTGAACAGAGCCCTGTTGTCATAGAAATCCTGCCAGCTACAGGAGTCCTGGACTTCCTGGTTTCCAATCTCGGGCACGTCCGAAATAACCAGAACCAATTCCTAATTAAATGGAAGGGCTACGGACCCGAGGAAAACTCATGGGAACCCAAGGAGAATATCCATGCCAGGAGCTTGGTACAGGCTTTCAAGAGGACTCACCCTGGAAGGTTCACCCGGCTGGGCATCTGGAAGCTGCCCCTTGGGGGGGCAATGTCATAGAAATCCTGCCAGCTACAGGAGTCCTGAACTTCCTGGTTTCCAATCTCGGGCACGTCCGCGCGCGCGGGCACGTGCGCGCGTGACGGCGCATGCTTGCGCGCGCACACGCTTAGCGGGGGCGCGTGCACGCTCCACAAAGTGCGCCAGAAGGGCTATTTAAACATGTCTGTGACAGACAGTCCCTGCTGTCTGCTCTACAGCGTGTAGTACTCAAAGAGACCTGATTCGTGGATTTACCTGCATCTGACCCGGCTTACCTTGACCCTTCCAGTTTCCTGCCTGCCTCTGACCACCGGCTTGTTTTGACCACTCTTCTGCCTGATCCTCCAGTACCTTGTCGCCAGCCAGTTCTACCGATCCGGCTTGCCTGACCAATCTCTCCGTTGCTGTGTTCCTGGTTCCGGTCCAGTCTGCTTCATCGGTTCCAGTCCAGTTGCTGTGTTCCTGGTTCCAGTTCAGCCTGCCATACTTCCTGGGTGCCTGGATCCGTCCCAGTCTTCAGACTCTACTCTACCTTGATCCATCCTGCCAGGCACTCGTACCCCTTCTACCTCCGTGCCTCCTGTCTTCACTACCAGGGGCCGCTGGGGGAAGCCGTAAGAGAGGCCTCCCTCTGCAGATCCGGGCTCGTCACCGTCAGGTACGTGACAGTAGCAGACAGCCATGTCTGAGCCCGGGCAGGGAGCCTCACCTATGGAGGAACTCTGTCGGCACCTGGCAGGTTTGTCTGAAGCAGTCAAGAGTCTTCAACAAGGCTACACCCGCCTGGAAGAGCAAGTACGGGCCCTCTCCAATCCCTCTGCCATCCAAGAGGGGCCCCACGCCTCTGCTTCCACAGCCGGAACAAGTTCCTCACCCACAGTGGTCATGCTTCCTCCTGAACCTAAGGTTCCTACACCCGAAAGATTTTCCGGGGATCGGAGCAAGTTTAGGGCCTTCCAGAATTTGTGTGAACTGTACTTTGCCCTACAGCCCCGCACCTTTTCTCTAGAGGCCACCAAGGTGGGCTTTGTGGTCTCTTTGCTCGCTGGAGACCCTCAGAGCTGGGCCCACCGTCTCTTTGAACAGAAGGATGTATCACTAAACAATCTCGCTGCTTTTTTCGGATGCCATGGCCCAGCTATACGAAGACCCCCAGCTCTCAGTAACCGCAGAAGCTGCCTTGCGTTCCCTTCAACAAGGACGCAGACCAGCGGAGGACTATGTGGCAGAATTCAGGCGGTGGAGTGCGGATACCAATTGGAATGATGCCGCCCTCCGCCATCAGTTTCGCTTAGGACTTTCCGATTCCTTGAAGGACGAGCTTGCTAGAGTTGGTGTACCACAGACACTCAACCTGTTGATTGACCTAACCATCCAGATTGACCGACGTCTGAGGGAACGGAGGGCTGAGAGGACCACTGGCTTCTCCCGCCCAACCTGGATGCTTCCTCGGGCTCCTAGTCACCTGTACCCGGCTCCTGCTACACCTCCAACCCCCACATCTGACACGCCTGAACCAATGCAGCTCGGGCTCCTTCGTCCATCCCTCGCTCCTGAAGAACGCCAGCGCCACCAAATAAATAATTTGTGCCTGTACTGCGGGGAACCCGGACATTTCGTTAAAACCTGTCCCCTGAAGCTTCGTAAGTTTCTTTCAGTTTCTTCTAACATGACTAACCTACAAGCCAAAACCACATCTCACCTTGCCCTCTCTGTTTCATTACAGCTCCCAGGAAGGACTTTGCAAGTACCCGCCATTATTGATTCTGGAGCATGCAGCTGCTTTATGGACTCAACCTTTGCCATTAAACACCAAATTCCCCTTCGTACCAAGACCCACGGACTTCGTGTCCATCTGGCTGATGGTTCCGTCATTGAGTCCGGACCTGTGATCCAGGAGACCACTCCTATACCCGTCACCATCTCTACCACCTCTGGAACCCACCAAGAATACTTATGTCTGGACATCATCTCTTCTCCGTTGTTTCCCTTGATCCTTGGTATGCCTTGGTTACAAGCCCACACTCCCACTATCAACTGGGCCACGGGAGTAGTTACCTTTCCTTCTTCCTATTGCCAGCAGTCCTGTGGCTCATACGAACCTCCTGGGCCGGCCTCTTTACTATGCATTGATACAGAAGATGGCACACGTCAATCCATCCCAGAAGTTTACCACGACTTTCTTGACGTATTTAGTAAACAAAGGGCAGAGACTCTACCGCCCCATCGGGCCTATGATTGCCCCATCGACCTACTTCCTGGAGCAAAGATTCCGTTCGGTAGAATCTTCCCTTTAACAGAGGTAGAACAAGGGGCTTTAAAAAATTATGTTGATGAGAACTTGCAAAAGGGGTTCATCCGCCCTTCCACATCCCCAGCAGGCACAGGCATCTTTTTTGTAGAGAAAAAGGACCACACCCTTCGACCTTGTGTGGATTACTGTGAACTAATTAAAATTACAGTAAAAAATCGCTACCCTCTCCCCCTGGTACCAGAGCTATTTCAGAGACTAGGGACTGCCACCATCTTTACCAAACTTGATCTCCGCGGAGCCTACAACTTGATCCGTATCAAAGAAGGGGACGAATGGAAGACCGCCTTCCGTACCCGGTATGGGCATTTTGAGTACTTGGTAATGCCATTCGGGTTGTGTAACGCCCCTGCCACTTTCCAGTATTTTATCAACGATGTTCTACGGGACTTCCTAGACCTCTTTGTCATTGTTTATCTCGATGATATATTAATCTTTTCTTCCTCCCTTGATTCTCATCGCAGACATGTCAAAAATGTGTTGGGTCGGCTCCGCCAGCATGGCCTGTATGCGAAGGCCGAAAAATGTGAGTTCGAGCAAGAGAGTATATCATTTCTGGGGTTAATCATTTCTAGCGAGGGCATCAAAATGGATCCTCAAAAGATTACCGCAATCCTGGACTGGCCAGAACCGGTGGACAAGAAGGGAATCCAACGTTTCGTTGGATTCGCCAACTTCTACTGCAAGTTCATCAGGGGGTTTTCAGCTATTATCGCACCCATTACCCAACTAACCAAACAAGGAACACGTTTTCACTGGTCTCCTGAAGCCCAAAAAGCTTTTGAACGCCTGAAGGCCCTATTTACCTCTGCCTCTATCTTGAAACACCCAGACTCTTCACTGCCATTCGTACTTGAGGTAGACGCCTCCGAAATAGCGGTAGGAGCAATACTGTCCCAAAGACAGGGAATCAAAGCCTTGCTCCATCCAGTAGCCTTCTTCTCTCGCAAGCTATCTGCAGCGGAGAAGAACTACGACATGGGGGATCGGGAGTTACTAGTGATCAAATCTGCACTGGAGGAATGGCGGTACCTGCTGGAGGGCGCGGCTCATCCGATTCTAATATTCACTGACCACAAGAACCTGGAGTACCTGAAGGCCGCGAGAAGATTGAATCCACGGCAAGCCAGGTGGGCACTCTTCTTCTCCCGGTTCACTTTTCATGTTACTTATCGTCCTGGGGCCAAGAATATTAAGCCTGACGCCCTGTCTCGGATATTCCATAAGTCCAAGGAGACTTCTCCGCCTGATACCATCCTTGCCCCCGGAAATTTCCTTCTTCTACAGGAGAACCTGTTCACTCGGATCAAACAAGCTTCCACTGGGCAGAGACAGTTCTCCGAGCCGGAATTGCAGGTTAAGGATGGACTATTGTGGTACCAAGACAGAATCTACGTACCTGAGGAATTGAGAGTAACCACATTAGAACTCTGCCACGACCACGCCCTGGCCGGACATTTTGGCGTTGCCAAGACCACTGACCTGGTACAGCGCACCTTCTGGTGGCCTCGAGTACGTGAAGACTGTAGGAGGTTTGTAGATTCTTGTACAACTTGCACCCAAAACAAGGGTTCCAGATCCAAGGCCTGGGGACTACTAAAACCCTTACCCGTTCCAGATAGGCCCTGGAGAATGTTGTCCATCGACTTCATTGTCGAGTTGCCCCCGGCTGAGAACCATACCACCATCTTCGTTATAGTGGACCGTCTGTCCAAGATGGCACACTTCATCCCTATGAAAGGGACTCCCTCAGCTCCTGAAACCACACAGGTGTTCATCAGAGAAATAGTCAGACTCCACGGGGTACCAGCCAATATTGTTTCCGATCGCGGGGTTCAATTTACCTCTCGATTCTGGAGATCCCTTTGCAAAACCTTGAAGATCGAATTATCGTTTTCCTCTGCTTACCACCCACAGACCAACGGACAGACGGAGAGAACGAATCAGACGCTCGAGTAATACCTGCGATGCTTCTCCTCTTTTGCTCAGGACAACTGGATTTCCCTACTTCCGTTGGCCGAGTTTGCGTATAACAATTCCATTCACTCCGCTACCAGCCAGACTCCTTTCTTTGCAAACTATGGTTTTCATCCAACATTTCTGCCTAATTCCCTTCCTGAGTGTCCTGTGCTTGCAGTCCAGGAAAAGTTAAATTTTTTCTCGATCAATAACCAGCTTCTACAAGAGACCATGACCAAGACTCAAGAACGCAACAAGACAATCTATGACAAGAAGAGACGGGGTGAATTAGTGTTGGTACCTGGCGACCAAGTATGGCTATCTACCACAAACCTAAGAATGGCATGCCCCTCTAAAAAACTGGGCCCCAAATTTTTAGGTCCATTGCCTGTTAAGAGGAAGATTAATGAAGTAGCTTATGAGTTGGAACTTCCTGACTCTCTTAGAATCCATCCAGTCTTTCATGTCTCTCTCCTAAAACCCACAGTCTCCAATCCGTTCCCAGATCGGAAGCCGGATCACCCTGATCCGATCATTATTGACGGTGAGCAGGAATTCGAAGTAGAAGCTATCATGGACTTCAGGAGAAGAAATAACCAGAACCAATTCCTAATTAAATGGAAGGGCTACGGACCCGAGGAAAACTCATGGGAACCCGAGGAGAATATCCATGCCAGGAGCTTGGTACAGGCTTTCAAGAGGACTCACCCTGGAAGGTTCACCCGGCTGGGCATCCGGAGGCTGCCCCTTGGGGGGGGGCAATGTCATAGAAATCCTGCCAGCTACAGGAGTCCTGGACTTCCTGGTTTCCAATCTCGGGCACGTCCGCGCGCGCAGGGGCACGCGCACTTGCGTGCGCACGCGCTTAGCGGGGGCGCGTGCACGCTCCACAAAGCGCGCCAGAAGGGCTATTTAAACATGTCTGTGACAGACAGTCCCTGCTGTCTGCTCTACAGCATGTAGTACTCAAAGAGACCTGATTCGTGGATTTACCTGCATCTGACCCGGCTTACCTTGACCCTTCCAGTTTCCTGCCTGCCTCTGATCACCGGCTTGTTTTGACCACTCTTCTGCCTGATCCTCCAGTACCTTGTCGCCAGCCAGTTCTACCGACCCAGCTTGCCTGACCAATCTCTCCGTTGCTGTGTTCCTGGTTCCGGTCCAGTCTGCTTCATCGGTTCCAGTCCAGTTGCTGTGTTCCTGGTTCCAGTTCAGCCTGCCATACTTCCTGGGTGCCTGAATCCGTCCCAGTCTTCAGACTCTACTCTACCTTGATCCATCCTGCCAGGCACTCGTACCCCTTCTACCTCCGTGCCTCCTGTCTTCACTACCAGGGGCCGCTGGTGGAAGCCATAAGAGAGGCCTCCCTCTGCAGATCCGGGCTCGTCACCGTCAGGTACGTGACACCTGTTCTATCTCTCTCTACGCCAATATCACACTACAAATGGCCGCTATTGAAAGAATACCTTTATAGTGTGGGGCGGGACTAAGAGCAATGAGCCATGATTGGATAGAATCATCATTACTTTCTACAATCATGGCTCTGACAGTGCTCTGTGCCCTGATTGGGCAAAACTTTAATTGCTTCAGCCAATCAGGGCTTCCAATGCACTATGCGGCGGCACAGTGCATTGTGGTCATTCAGGGGGCTGAACAAACGGTCAAACGCCGCGATAATTTGGGTGTTTAACAGGCGAACAGCCAATGTTCAGCCCTAGCTCATGCTCGGGCCAAACTGTTCGCCCATCCCTAGTAGGGATCGAAGAGATAGTGGACCACACATGTATGGGCAATTGAGATCTCGCTCCTGTGATGGTTGGGGTGAGCAGTAATGGCTTGGAGCATCTTAGAAACCTCCCAATAATAATCAGTCAGGGGTGATGAAATCTCCAGGTGTTTTCTGGCCAAGCTTTAGGAGGTACATAAATGGTCTATACCTACAGAAAGGGCATTGTCCAATTTTAGTAAAATCTGCACAGTTTGTTTTTATCTACAGGCACTCCTTACCTGCATAGGCAGTTTTTTGTTTTGTTTTTTTATAAAGGTGAAGTATCCCTTTAAACCGGACTTGGACCAGTGCTTCTCTGGATTTTGAGGATTTACACTAAACTCTGGTTTAAGAAATATAAATTCTAGTCAAATAAATATTGTAACTTCCAAATAAGTACCTTCTATTGATCTCAGCTTCTTTCCAACCTCCAAATTCCTTTTTTTTGCTGTTGTGACTTGATTTCCTGTTAAAGGTCAGCTATGTTTGTTCTCCATGGTCCCACTGTATGAAGAAGCATAGCCACCCTCTCATGCTCATTTCCGAGATGGACTAGGGACTAAGGACTATGGAATCTCAAGTGTGCATAGAGCACAGTGCTCATGACTGCAACTAACGTGCACTGCTCGTTCCAAACAAACAGAAGTGATATGGGGAGAAGGAGAGGTTCAGGAGCCCACAGAGAATATTACAAGGAGAAATAAAAACACATGTAGCGTAGTGTTAAATTTAGGGGCAGTGTCTGAGTGGTAATTAGGCTCAGACACATTGATTGTTAGGGTTTATGGACCATTTCTGTCAATGGGAGATAGTGTTGGTGCACAGTTCCGTGTGGCCTACAGGTGGCGCTGTTGACATAGGCCAGGGTTGAACCACCAATTCAGGGCTGCACCTTTTGTGTCCCCTTTCGGCAGTGGTACGGCGGGGCGGGGAACCTGCTGTGCCTGTCGGGAGAGGGTATGAAAGGGGCGGACATCTTCCATTGGGTTCGTCCACGCCCAGGCACCTTCAGCCTGGGTGTGTGTGGTTCGTCCATGCCCAGGCACCTTCAGCCTGGGTGTGTGTGGTTCGTTCACGTCCAGGCACCTTCAGCCTGGGTGTGTGTGGGTCGTCCGCGCCCAGGCACCTTCGGCCTGGGCGTGCGGGTGTCGTCTCCGGGTGCCTTAGGCCCAGAGGCCTGGTTCCTGTTCCATCCCAGACACCTTCAGTCTGGGGTGAGGTACTATTTTGAAGGCCCGGGGCCCAGCAACCTTCGGCTGGGGTCCGCAAGGGATCGAGAGCTCCCAGGGTGCCGCCTTGCGAGGTGACACGTATCTGAGATGAGGAGGCCAGGGAGGTAACCCTTTCCGAAGACCCAGCGCAGAGACGTGGTGACGGTGAGGGCCTCTGGTAACTCTCCGGAGGGATGGTTTTCTCCTTTACATGGGCCAAACACTTCAAGAGGGTAGTTCACCGAGTCAGTGGCAGTGACTTCATAGGGCAAGGCCCTATTCACCAGGTCAGTGGCAGTGACCTGTTCACCAAGTCAGTGGCAGTGACTTCTATTCACCAGGTCTGTGGCAGAGACCGTGTGCCAAAACTGTTTGTGAAACCTGAACAGTCTGAGGAAATCATTAGAGTTTGTGCCTGGACCTCCTCCCACCTAAGCTGTCCTGTGTCTTGTTCCAACCTGTCTGCTGTTAAAGAGACTATTTGTTATCCAGTGTGAAATAAATATAGAAGTTGGACTTTCAGTTGGTGTGGACAGTTACATTACTGGGGAAAAATAAGGACTTGCATCTATTCAAGATAGAGGTGAGAATCATTCTCGGGAGGATTCAACTCCAGCCGCAGGCAGGCCCGAAACTAACACCTCTCAACCTCCTCACACAGGAGGGTACGGGCTTGTGGTGCGGTGTGCCTCTCTCTGCCTGCGAGGAGCCAAATAAAATGCAGGTAAAGAGAGAGGGGTCTGTGCGCTACACGTGGGGGCTCGAGTCCGGGATGTGTTTGCGGTTGGAAAGTGTGAACCCCCCAGAGTTTGAACTTTATTCCCCAGTGAAGTTCCGTGGAGGTCGGCCATATTGAGAACTGCGCCACGAGGAGAATCCTGACTGCGTAGTTCGTGGGCGTGCCAGAGAGAAAGCCCGCGAACGATGCAGACGATGGGAGGAGTCTGGCCATGTGTGGAGTTGCACGTGGGGACTTTGGCGCGAAAGGGACAGTGCGCGATGGAACAGCGAATGAATAACATGGCTTCTCATGCCTCATGGGTTCCGGCTACTACTACCATGAAGATGACTTCATTTGCTGCTCCCTCGATGGACACAGGGATTCGGCTCAAGCCCCGGGGACGTTTTGCCCTCTACGTTTGCAAAGATGTGGAAGCCCTCGGAGTGATTTGTCCCGGCTGCTCGGGACTGGTGGTTCATCTGAAGCCATTCGGGCGATGCGAGCAATGTAAGGAGTTTCTGTTTGAGGTGGAGCAACCTACAGAAAAGCCTTGGGCTTTCCACCTCAATTGCCTTACGGGCGCCACCACTCTGGAAGGAGGAATCAGAGCTTACACAGCCACCCATGCGCGCATTGTCGGGACTTCGGAGGAAGTCACAGAGGAGACTGTTTAAAATGAGAGACCGGAGGATGCTGCTTCGGTCACCACAGAGTCCTTTCTCTCACCGCCCAAGAGGAAGATCAGGTTCGTGAAAGCTTCCCGCAGCCGTGGTGGAGCTACGCCCCAGCGCTTACCCGGAACGGATGCATCCGAAGGGAAAAGTCCCGGACGTCCTGGTTCAGCTACAAGCCGAGGTAAGCCGGGGGAAGAGACTCTGTCCAAGGTCCCAAGTGTTGGGGATTCACATGTCCGTGAATTAGTCGGAGGCGGTGACTCGTCCTCTACCAAGAGTTACCTGCCTGCCGAGGAGTGTGGCACCTCCGATCTGGAGTCCATCTCTGATGCGGGAGATGACACCGCTATAGATGAACTGTTTGAATGGAAGGGTTGGGATAATATGCCCCTGTCCTTGTCCCGTAGTGCTAGGGACTCACCAATGTCCATTGGGGATAGTACGCCCTGGGTGGAGGCCTCAGGGCCTGAGGAGGGATCTGTCCCCTTGTCTGCCCTTTCACTGTCGGAGATGCTGCGTAAGCTACGGAGACGAGACGGATGTCGCTGCGGGCCCCTGAGACTGGTCCTGAGATAGTTAAAGTACCTCGCCACCCGGATGCCATCGTCTTGCCTGGCACTAGAGACCGTGCTACCATGCCACCATTATCCCGATTGCAGAGACTTTTCAATCAGAAAGTTGCTAGCGAGTATGGGTGGGAGTACCCGTACTTGCCCAAAGAACTTTTATTCGAAGTAGAGGCCTGTAGACACCGGTGGTACGCGGACTTCATATGGACACACATTAAAGTACCCCAGGCTCGAAGATACTTTTAATGTTCACCTGCAGCCACCCAGAGATATAAAGACTGTAAGGCTGCTTGGATGTTGGGTCGGCACATTTATGCGGACAAGGTACTTATTTGCAGGAAGGACAAAGACAATGTAGAGTACCACATTGATACCTTCGACAAGTATTGGAAGCCGTTGATGTTGCCTGACCCACACTATTACCTTTAGGAGACAAGACTCTTGTTTTTGCTTTTTCTTTTTTTAAGAGTGCACTCTTCTTCAAAACCCGGGAACTTTGCCCTTACAAAAGGGGTATTCTACTCATTTGAGGAGCGGGAGCTGTTGTTTTTTTGTTCTCCCCTCTCTCCCTACCACAAAAATACAAGGACTTTGGGGTTGTAGATAGTTCAGGGCCACAGTCAAGGAGAAGAGAATTGGCCAGCATCAGTGTCTTAACCACAGCACTACCACTAGGTGGCGGTGTTGTGCAATGATTACATTGCTAGTGATGATGTGGTTTACTTTTGGAAGGAAGGGATTTTCCTCTCGGGGAGAATCTGTTCATTCCAACTTATGTCATTTTTAGATGTGTATGTTTTTTTCTTCCCCTGCAGGCAGACGCCAAGCAAGACTACTGAGTATGGGGTAGATCTTAGTTATTGCAGGTGGGAGGGAAATGTAAATAACCATTGAGAATATTTTATGTGACATTTAATGTTTTAATGTGCACATGTGTGATTTCTTCTTTACCTTCTGTTTCACCTCCTTTCCCCATCTTAGGTTCCAGCACAAACAGACAGTTTTTTTAAATTGTCCTTTTTTTTGTAGTTCAGTCTCTGGATTGGGCCTGTGCTGGCTCAGGCTTGAGAAGCATGGGTTTGCTCCAGACACTGGGGACCAGTGTCAATTTAGTGGGGGGGATGTGTAGCGAGGTGTTAAATTTAGGGGAAGTGTCTGAGTGGTAATTAGGCTCAGACACATTGATTGTTAGGGTTTATGGACCATTTCTGTCAATGGGAGATAGTGTTGGTGCACAGTTCCCTGTGGCCTACAGGTGGCGCTGTTGCCATAGGCCAGGGTTGAACCACCAATCCAGGGCTGCACCTTTTGTGTCCCCTCTCGGCAGTGGTACGGCAGGGCGGGGAACCTGCTGTGCCTGTCGGGAGAGGGTATAAAAGGGGGCGGACATCTTCCATTGGGTTCGTCCACGCCCAGGCACCTTCGGCCTGGGTGTGTGTGGTTTGTCCACGCCCAGGCACCTTCAGCCTGGGTGTGTGTGGGTCGTCCACGCCCAGGCACCTTCAGCCTGGGTGTGTATGGGTCGTCCGCGCCCAGACACCTTCGGCCTGGGCGTGCGGGTGTCGTCTCCGGGTGCCTTAGGCCCAGGTTCCTGTTCCATCCCAGACACCTTCAGTCTGGGGTGTGGTACTATTTTGAAGGCCCGGGGCCCAGCAACCTTCGGCTGGGGTCCGCAAGGGATCGAGAGCTCCCAGGGTTCCGCCTTGTGAGGGGACCCGTATCTGAGATGAGGAGGCCAGGGAGGTAACCCTTTCCGAAGACCCAGCGCAGAGTCGTGGTGACGGTGAGGGCCTCTGGTAACTCCCCGGAGGGATGGTTTTCTCCTTTACATGGGCCAAACACTTCAAGAAGGTAGTTCACCTAGTCAGTGGCAGTGACTTCATAGGGCAAGGCCCTATTCACCAGGTCAGTGGCAGTGACCCGTTCACCAAGTCAGTGGCAGTGACTTCTATTCACCAGGTCTGTGGCAGAGACCGTGTGCCAAAACTGTTTGTGAAACCTGAACAGTCCGAGGAAATCATTAGAGTTTGTGCCTGGACCTCCTCCCACCTAAGCTGTCCTGTGTCTTGTTCCAACCTGTCTGCTGTTAAAGAGACTATTTGTTATCCAGTGTGAAATAAATATAGAAGTTGGACTTTCAGTTGGTGTGGACAGTTACATTACTGGGGAAAAATAAGGACTTGCATCTATTCAAGATAGAGGTGAGAATCATTCTCGGGAGGATTCAACTCCAGCCGCAGGCAGGCCCGAAACTAACACCGCTCAACCTCCTCACACAGGAGGGTACGGGCTTGTGGTGCGGTGTGCCTCTCTCTGCCCGCGAGGAGCCAAATAAAATGCAGGTAAAGACAGAGGGGTCTGTGCGCTACACACAGAAACAATTTCATGAAAAATATATTTCAGGTCCATTAAGTAGTGGATGTGTATGGATTATTTTCGGAGAATAATGATATTGTTTAGTGGCACTTTAATAATTCCACAGTGGCTGCAGCTACAGTAGTCAGTGGGGACTTGTTGAACCCCATTTGCTAGTTGTTAAGAAGCACATACTTAAATGTTCATAACCTGATCACAGGTTCACTTCAATGATAATAAACAACACATTTTATTAAATGCCAAGTGCAAATAAAGCCCCGTACACACGGTCAGACTTTTGGCCAACAAACTTCATTTTGAGCAAGTTGGACCAACAATCCGACCGTGTGTACGCTCCATCGGACAAACTTTTTTGCTTTTTTTTTTGTTTTGATCGGACAAATGTTGGGTCTGCAAACGGACAAACTTTTGGCCAACAAAAGTCCGATGGAGCAAAGTCCGACCGTGTGTACAGAAAACCATCGGACTTTTGTCCGATGGACAAAACAAATAATGTTACAATCAACTAACAATAGCAGAAGTTGACCAAAGGGTGGCGGTAAAGAGCAGAAAAGAGCAGAAAAACCATGTGATGTTGGAAAAAGTTTTGGGAAAGTTTGCAGAAATGTCCGAGCGTGTGTATGCTATGGGTATTCCCAACCAACTCCGTTCGGACAAAAAAACATGGAAAAGTCAGATAGAAGTCCGACCCTGTGTACGGGGCTTTAGAATTGCATCTTCTCATCTGCCATTATGAAATTGGATTGAGTTTTAGTATAAATAGTAGATTTAACAGCTTTACAGGTTCTTCACTCTCAGGAAGTCATTTTTAACTAGGAACTGCAGGCAGCGGTAGAGTCAGTACAGACTGTACAATAGCGTGGTAGGGGACACTCTGTTCCCTGTCACCCTTTTCTACTTCTAAGCAGCAGGAATAAATGTGAAAGCAAGTTTTCCCTTTTAATCTGCTGCCATTATTGCTGACTTAAAATGTTCTTTTTACTGAAAGCAAGGCTATTATTTTAGCTGACTTCACTTTTACATTTTCTTTATATCAACGGTAGCAACAAAATATCCAATTAACAGGAATAGTGCATATGTCTTCTTTATGAGATTATTACCAGTGGTAACCGCAACACAATCTTTTTACTTTTATAATAGTGTTATCAATAGGTGTGACAGTAACTTAACCACTTGCTTACTGGGCACTTATACCCCCTTCCTGACCAGTCCAAATTCCAGCTTTTAGTGCTCTCACACTTTGAATGACAACTGTGCAGTCACGCAACACTGAACCCAAATTACATTTTTATAATTTTTTTCACACACATATAGCTTTCTTTTTATACTATTTGATCACGGCTGCGTTTTTTATTTTTTGCTAAAAAAGACCGAAAGATTTGAAAAAAAAAGCCAATGTTTTTCATATTTTTTTTATACAATTTTGCAAACAGGTAATTTTTCTCCTTTACTGATGAGCACTGATGAAGTGGCAATGATGGGCACTGATAGCCTGCACAGATGGGCACCGATGATATGGCACTGATGGGCACTGATAGCTGGCACTGATGGGGCGGCACTGATGGGCAATGATCAGGAGGCACTGATGAGGATATGCTGATGGATGACACTGATGGTCACTGATAGGTGGCACTGATAGGCGGCACTGGTGGGCACTGATCAGGAGGCACTGATGCTGAAGCACTGATGGGCACTGATCGGCAGCACTGATGGGCATTGATAGGTGGCACTGGTGGGCACGTGTGTGCCCCCTGGGGCGCGTGGGTGGCACGAGAACAGGAGGGCATACATGAATGCCCTCCTGGCATTTGAGGTCTGCGCTGTAGCCATCTTTCGGCTATAGTGTGGACGTAAAGTGGTTAATATACTGTATTGTGTTCCACTGTGAATTAATGCAGTTGTGGCCAATTTAATAGATAAAAATACTTTAATTAAAATGTTTGTTACCCCAGCATTTCATATTCCTGATATGTGCCTGCTGTTCCATGTATTTGTATGAAAAAGTATACAGTTCTCTTTGTATTGCTTCCTTTATGTGAAATCCATGGTGTTCCTGCCAGTCCCTCTGCTTTCCTATTAAAAACTGATCACACTAAGCAGGAACATGCATCGTGGTCAGTTCTCTAGGTTTGCTCTGAGCTCAGCCTGTTCTCCTCCAATGATCAGACTTGACCTGACACACACCCCCTGCACAGCCATTCACTGGGAAACTCAGTGTACTGTTGCTTCTCCTCCCCCCAGCTCTTATGCAGCTGAGAACAGAGGGAACAGAGGGAGTGTAATCACTTATGAAAAAAGAGAAAAAATATATTTATAATGTTTTTTTTGTCATGTTACAAACAAAAATGTAAATGTATTTTATTGGGATTTTATGCGAAAGACCAACACAAAGTGGCACATAATTGTGAAGTGGAAGGAAAATGATAAATGGTTTTCAAATTATTTTGCAAATAAATATCTTAAAAGTGTGAGGTGCATTTGTATTCAGCCCCCTTACTCTGATACCCCTAACTAAAATCTAGTGGAACCAATTGCCTTCAGAACTAACCTAATTAGTAAATAGAGTCCACCTGTGTGTAATTTAATCTCAGTATAAATACAGCTGTTCTGTGAAGCCTTCAGGTTTTTTTTTAGAGAACCTTAGTGAACAAACAGCATCATGAAGGCCAAGGAACACACCAGACAGGTCAGGGATAAAGTTGTGGAGAAGTTTAAAGCAGGATTAGGTTATAAAACAATATTCAATCAATCATCCAAAAATGGAAAGAGTTTGACACAACTGCGAACCTACCCAGACATGGCCGTCCACCTAAACTGACAGGGGAGCATTAATCG
Organism: Rana muscosa; assembly: GCA_029206835.1. Lineage (NCBI taxonomy): Eukaryota > Metazoa > Chordata > Amphibia > Anura > Ranidae > Rana > Rana muscosa. The sequence continues at coordinate 1,022,304,882 of CM055116.1, forward strand.
GAGAAGCAGCCAAGAGGCCCATGGAAACGCTGGAGGATCTGCAGAGATCCACAACTCAGGTGGGAGAATCTGTATACAGGACAACTATTAGTCAAGCACTCTACAAATCTGGCCTTTATGGAAGAGTTGCAAGAAGAAAGCCATTGTTGAAAGAAAGCCATAAGATGTCCCGTTTGCAGTTTGTGAAAAGCCATGTTGGGACACAGCAAACATGTGGAAGAAGGTGCTCTGGGCAGATGAGACCAAAATTGAACTTTTTGGCCTAAAAGCAAAACGTTATGTGTGGCAGAAAACTAACACTGCACATCACCCTGAACACCCCACCCCCCCCCATGAAACATGGTGGTTGTGGCATCATGTTGTGGGGATACTTTTCTTTAGCAGGGATAGGGAAGCTGGTCAGAGTTGATGGGAAGGTGAATGGAGCCAAATTCAGGGCAATCTTAGAAGAAAACCTGTTAGAGTCTGCAAAAGACTTAAACCTGGGGCGAAGGTTCACTTTCCAACAGGACAACAACCCTAAACATACAGCCAGAGATGGTTTTGATTATTGAATATTCATGTGTTAGAATGGCCCAGTCAAAGTCCAGACCTAAATCCAATTTAGGAACTGTGGCAAGACTTGAAAAGTGCTGTTCACAGATGCTCTCCATCCAATCTGACATAGCTTGAGCTTTTTTTCAAAGAAGAATGGGCAAAAACTTCACTCTCTAGATGTGCAAAGCTGGTATAGACATACCCAAAAAGACTTGCAGCTGTAATTGTACTGAAAGGTCAAGAGTGAACACCAAATTGGGAACAAGAGTGAACATCAAATTGGGAACAAGAGTGAACATCAAATTGGGAACAAGAGTGAACATCAAATTGGGAACAAGAGTGAACATCAAATCGGGAACAAGAGTGAACATCAAATCGGGAACAAGAGTGAACATCAATATTGTAATAATGTAATAGTCATTGTAATAATGACTAATGATCAATATAAGACCATGTGCCATAAGATACTTTCCAACAAGGATTGGTACAAACCAATTTCTAAGGCCAGTATTTCCAGATTTGAAATCCAATTCTATGCACTGATTGATGGCGCATTTTCTCAAGGTGTCATCAATCAGGATGTGTGGGAATTCTTGTGGACTAAACACCCAAGAGTCCCGACACTATATTTTCTCTCCAAGGTCCATAAAAGTCTATCTGAACCTCCAGGTAGACCAATAGTGTCGGGGAATGGGGCCAATACAGAAAATCTAAGTGTATATTGATACGCACCTTAGACCATTTGTGATTGGGCTGCCCTCATACATAAGGGACACTATACATCTTCTACAAAATTTGGAGGGTCTTCGTATATCCAAACATGCTCTGCTAGTCGCTATAGACATTGAAGCTTTATACAGCTCTATTCCCCATGACTTGGGATTAGCGGCTATCAGACATGTCATTTCTCAAGTGCATAGAGCCAACCACAAGCTTGGTGAGTTTATCATCATGGCCTTGGAGTTCATACTCGGCCACAGAGTTTCCCTCTCTCCCACCCGGCGCACGTAGGCCACCCCGTTTGGGCGTGGCCTGTTAATGACCTGGTGGGCCCGGACTCGGGGATCCCTCCCTGGATTGGTGCCTGCCTTTGGTCTTGTGGGCGCGGGATGCGGGACGCCTTCATTACTGTGTCCTCCTTCTGGATGGGCCTGGTGCGGGGGGCGCCCTTGCATCTGGTGCTTGGGATCCTATACGCTGTCTGGATATGGATCACAGTATGCTGCCATGCTTTTGTCCGCACATTTAATTTGTTACCCTTCCCTCTTTTTCCATGAAACCGGTATCACGACCAGCTGTGCTATTTTAGCATTGTTGGCCAGTTTGTCCATTGCTACACAATGAGACATACATGCTGGCCTAGTATTTAAATAGGCCCACCTTTGGGGTGGGGCTATACACAATTAGTCCGTCCTTTCTGTTTACATCTCAGGATTGCGGCAAGATCCCATTACCAAAGGTCCGCTGGATCACATGATGTAGGTCGCACTGTCCGCGCAAGCGCAGCTTTGGGTTGTACAGACACTGTCTGTCCCCATCACCTATTTCCAATGATCGCGGTTGGACTGAGCCGCGTAGGAGCTTGGATCACGTGACGCGCGGCGGTAATGCGTCACAACGCCACGTGATCCCTCTCCTCCCCCTTCTTCCACTTGAAAAGCTGGCGTTGTACATGGCGGATCCGTCATTACATTGGACGGTGTAGACACACCACGCCAGCATCAAGTTTATCTGTTTGTCTGTTAAGGTAGGTTGGTACCAAGAGGTAGGGGAGAGGGGTGTCTCCCTTTCTCCTATTAAGTCCAAGTCGTGTCCACCGCATGTGTGGTACATGACTGGATGTCTTGTGGGTGATCGATACTTATCTTAGTCATTTATATCCATATACAGATCACAAGATAATCATGTCTGGAGGAACTGGGGAATATGTTGGCCAAGCTTTGGGTTTCTCTGTGTAATCCTGAGGGTCAGATGGATGCCATAGTAACTAGGTACAGTGCCCCTTTTGTTACTCTGCCCTGTCCTTAAAGGGAAATACACTTGGAATTGGATGTGTTTTATACAATTTGAGTTCATATGTTATTGTTCTTTAATTAGAACTTAAGGAACTTACCATCGTGGCTGCTGTGTCTGTGTTCTGGTGCGTTTGGATCTGTTGGGAGGTGTGGGGATCTGCCTCGCTCATGTGTCCTTTGGGCGCAGGAGGTACCTCCGTGGGTTCTCACCGGTCTGACCATGAATTTCCATGATGATATGTTTGGGTATGATTCTTGTGCATATGTGATTACTATGCTTCTGCAAACCATTTTTTACAGACAATTAATGTTGAAATGTATGTCTTGTTAAAAATGATTTTATTTGTATTGTACAGTGTGATCCCGTCTGGATACTAGCCCCTGACGAAGGGATGAACGGTTTCCCAAATCGCGTCGGGCTTTCTGGACCTCTTCTTGGGACCCACGTATTTTCGTATCATCCATGTTTTTAGCTTTGCAATTTTGTATATTTTGTATAATTTGTTAATAAAACCTTTATCTATATATACTCTGTTATTGTAGTTAAAGTCCCACCTGGGGGGGTTCTTCTTCTTTCATTGTACTGAAAGGTGGTTGTACAAAGTATTGACTCGGGGGGGGGGGGGGCTGAATACAAATACACACCAAACTTTTCAGACATTTATTTATAAAAAAATTGAAAACCGTTTATCATTTTCCTTACACTTCACAATTATGTGCCACTTTGTGTTGGTCTATCACATAAAATCCCAATAAAATACATTTACGTTTTTGGTTGTAACATGACAAAATGTGCAAAATTTCAAGGAGTGTGAATATTTTTTCAAGGCACTGTATCGATACATAAATGCTTTGCTTTTATTTCAGTTTTAAACAGAATGGGTTGTTTTACAAGATCGTTTACAATCAAGAAAGGACCACCATAATTTTCAGTGTATGCAATGCTACAGTACATGGTCAGGGATTGTGGACAGACTACAGGAGATAATTAGAGACTGTGTTTAACCGCTTCAGCCTGGAAGATTTTACCCCCTTCCTGACCAGAGCACTTTTTACAATTTGGCACTGCATCGCTTTAACTGACAATTGCGCGGTCGTTCAACGTTGTATCGAAACAAAATTTGTGTCCTTTTTTTCCCACAAATAGAGATTTCTTTTGGTGGTATTTGATCATCTCTGCGGTTTTTAATATTTGCTCTATAAACTAAAAAAACAAAAATATTTTTTACTTTATGCTATAATAAATATCCCTAAAAGTTTTTTGAAAAAAAAAAATTTTTTCCCTCAGTTTAGGCCAATATATATTCTTCTACATATTTTTGGTAAAAAAAATGCAATAAGTGTATATTGATTGGTTTGCGCAAAAGTTATAGCGTCGGCAAACTATGGGAAATATTTTTGGCATTTTTTATACTAGTAATGGCGGCGATCTATGATTTTTTGCGGTACTGCAACAATGCGACGGACAGATCGGAGACTTTTCACACTTTTTTGGGACCATTGGCATTTATACAGCGATCAGTGCTATAAAAATGTACTGATTACTGTGTAATTGTCACTGGCAGGGAAGGGGTTAACACTAGGGGGCGATCAAGGGGTTAAATGTGTGTTCCCTGAGCATGTTCTAACTGTGTGGCGATGTGAGTGACTAGGAGAGAAGCCATATAGTTTTTCCTACTTCGTAGGGAGAAACGATATAGCTCCTCTCCTCTGACAGCACAGGGATTTGTGTGTTTACACACACAAATCCCCATGCTGGCGCTCGTGCACGCGATCGCGCATGGCCGGAGGCCATTGTGCCTTCCGGCCACGCACATCGAGTCCCCCGCCATGCAGCGGGCGCGCGCCCTCTGGTGTCTGAAAATGGGTAGGACATACCCATACAGGATTTCTCCCAGGAGAGCCATTGTGCAACAGTAGATCTGCGTGACACAGTCGGCAAGTGGTTAAGCTATAGGTGTGATTGTAGACTAGCGACAGCAGGAGGCTTCCAGAGATCATTGTCATTACAACCTCTTTAAAAATGAATACTCCCACATTTGTGCTCCCTACAGCACCCTTAAAAACTATTTTCAACACACTTGGTTTTCCCCACAGCAAGATTCATTATAAAGGACCAGAGTAAACAAGAGACAAGAAAATAGCCGATACAACAATTTAGCAGTTTGATTAACATTTTCTTTATTACATTGGGCTAAGTTTTGTTTCCTTCAGTGCAGGTACTATGCTATGATTTTGTAAATCTGGCAGTGCAGGTACTCTAGTGCTATGTGTCAATTCTTCTAGTGCTCAGACCTCTCTGACATCCTTATTAGTGTAGAACGAATTGCAGATTGTGTACAAATATTCTCAGGTTGCCCTATGTCACAGGTCATATGACAGTTCAGGAATGCTTCTTCTCCTATTATCTCAGCTCATGCTTGATTATGTTTCAATAAGCACTTGGACAGAAAAAACACAGAATTTTGTTTGCTGGGGCCCAAGCCTTATAAATACCTAAGGGGCCTTATGTGGCTCTTGGGCTGCAAGCTAGGATCCAGGGAATATTTGTCTCACTGAGGTTTTACACAATAGCAATATAATACCGGGAAAAGGGGGGAAAAAAGCACTCACATTGCCACATCCAAGTATTTAAGGAAATTGGTTTGGTACTCAAAAAAGAGTAAAGAATAGGACTTTGCAGGCAACACACAAAAAATGGAATACAAAATAATTTTATTATCACAAAAAATGTTAAACAAAGATTAAAAGACCATACAGTGTATATAATGTATATGGCAGTGGAGAGTCCCTTGAACGTCGACGCGTTTCGCCATGAGGCTTCGTCAGGACGGACAAAATGGGGGGGGGGGCGGTTACATACACACTTAGGACAGATCTCACTATTTGAAATGAGATACATACACATTAATATATAATATATACAATTAAAAATCATAAAAATAGTGTAGAAATATCTTTGGTGCTAGAAGGCTACATACCCCCGCCTCCCTGCACAACAAAAAATCCAAATGTCATTTGACCCTAGAATATAAAGAGTACCTTGGAAGAAAATCCAGATAATAGGACGTTGTTCAACAGGCTACCAATTCATATGTGTAGTATAGAACTGAGTATATATGTGATCTGGTAAGAATAGACAAGTATATATATATCAATCAAGGCAATATAATGTTATGTATAAAGGATTCATACCTGCTGGTCAAAAAAGGGCAAAAGAGTTTCTCTCAGAGAAATAATCTGCAGAGATATGCTCCATAGATGGAAAAGCTTGATACTTGCAGCTACAAATAGCTTGATAGATCTAAAGGGACCAATTAATATAATCAGGTATATGCAAAAAAGCCCAGAATCTATATCTATAGGATCAAAAATAGTAATGAATTACCAGCTATATCCAATCAGAATTGCCAAAAACGGGGGTAGAGGACGTTATAGTGTGGAGGGATTATTAAGCCAACCAATCCAACCGTAAGCATTCACAATAGAAGTGCAGATAAACCAGCCATTGCAGTAGGGATTCTATCACTGTACAAGGTCTAAAGGGAAAATTTGGTGTTTAGAGTAGTAAATAAACAGACAGTTCATATCCAGAAAGAAACACTGTGATGTATAAAAAGCTCTTTACCTTGCTAATGAACGTCGTACCACTAGCCCCCGGGAGCCAGCCTCGTGCTGAACACAAGGGATGACTCAAAAGACTGTCATATTTATAATGACAAACCGCGCCAAAAGCAGCCCGCATTGGCGTGCGGCGCGGTGACGTCATTCCTCTGCGTCATGCGCATTGACGTTATCTAAACAGCGAGCCGCAACGGGAGGTGGAAGTATCATACACACCATCTTGGAAGAGGGAAAAAGGCAGGGAAAGACCTAGGAACGCAAAGTAAGAATGGTGCTAGCGAGGATGTATAAATAAAGGAATCGTAGCACGGTCAAATGAAGCATTAGACATGGCAATCGCCATCGAGGATAAGAAATGCACAGAGGGAGCAGGGGCAAACACCAACGAGCACACAAAGATATCATACAATTTAACATAAACATACAGTGATACGATACATGTATTATAAATCTAAATAAAGACATACGTTCGCTTGAACTCGATTCCATCGCAGGGAACGGAGCTTGCGGCACTCGGCACTGTGTGAATCGAGCGAGGAGACAGCTCGATCACACAGCAGGGAGGTATCGCAGGATCCAGGGGACAAGGTAAGTATCTCTGCCTGGATTACTGCGATGCAATCCCGAGTCTGGCTCGGGGTTACCGCTTTTGGTGCTGAAATTTAACCCCGAGCCAGACTCGGGAATACCGCCAGGGAGGTTAAACAGTGACCCACCACTTTATTCTAAACTGCTACATTCTACATTCAAAAATAAATAATAATAATAAAAAAAACAACAACATGCTGAGTAAAGTCTAAAGTATACTTACCTTACATTAGAGCTGCACGATTAATTGTCAAAAATCGTTATCGCGATTTTTTTCCCCGTTGCGATCTTGACAAAGTATTTCCCGATCTTTTGTATGCAGAGAATTCTCTCTGCTCTCAGCCATTTAAAGAAGGAAGAAAAAATCCGGACAGTCTGCCAAGTATCACAACATTCTCTATCAGTGGAACGTTAATGCCTTGTACACACGATCGGAATTTCCGATGAAAAAAGTCTGATGGACTTTTTTCATCGGAAATTCCGATCGTATGTGGGCCCCATCCGACTTTTTTCCTTCGGTGTTTAGAAATAGAACATGTTTTATTTTTTTCCGATGGAAAAAAATCCGATAGGAAATTCCTCTCGTCTGTGTGCAACTCCGACGGAGAAAAAACCCATGCATGCTCAGACTAAATTTGGAGACGGGAGCGTTCGTTCTGGTAAAAGTAGCGTTCGTAATGGAGATAGCACATTCGTCATGCTGCAAATTATTGCATTGTTTAATGTAGCGCATTCTTTTCTTCTTTCTAATGCTAGAATAAAGATTTTTTTTGCTGCTGATATTCACACAGAGTTACGACAAATGTATTTCTTTATTGTTTCTTGTGATCTCATGAATATTCGTATTTGATTTTAAAGCCAGATCTCAATTTTTTTTTTTTTTTTTTTGGTGATTTGAATCAAGATCTCCTATTTTTTTGTGGGGTTTTAATATTTTTTTGTGATCTCCATTTTTATTTTCTGGTCAAGTTACCCCAATAACATTATTATCTTGTATTTTGATACCTCAAGGAAGTTGGTGTCCCTTGTTAATTACACATTGTATTTATAAAATGTACCTTCCTACTCACAACCAAACTGTCCTTTTTATGAAAAACATATATAAAAGTATTTAAAGTAAATCAAATATCCATTTATTCTGGTAACAAAATAAAGAGGAAGGGCAACAATGGAGAAATCGGTCGAATTTACGCAGCCTTTGGACCCCAAAGCAGACATCAAGTGTATGGAAAATAAAATAAATAACTTGAGGAGTCTATAGAATAGGGAGCACAATCTGGTCCCCAAATCTCAGAAATCAGGAGCAGCAGCAGATGTCATATATGTCCCCAAGCTGTGGTACTACAACAGCCTGAGTCTTTTGCCCGAGCAGACTGAAGCCAGGGAATCACTTTCTGGTCTTCCTTGCAGCCCTCCCTCCATGGCTCCCTGCAGAGTTCCCTCCATGCTTCACTGCAGCGTTCCTTCCACGGCTCCCTTCACGCCCCCTTGCAGGCTGTGGCTCTGGTGGTGGAATTGTGGCAGGAGGAGGAGAAGGAGGAGGAGAAGGATGTCCGAGATCACACAGATGGGTGGTCTCTTTCAGCTGGCCCCTCACCGCCTTCTGAAGGACCCCAGAAATAAGCTAGAAATAAGCTCCTCAGAGAGGGTACGTTGTCCCTCCTCCACTTTCTTTAGCCTATTGGCCACATAGCAGCCATAGGCCTCTTTAGGGTTGGGGGGGGGGGCTCTCATGATCTCTGCGTCCCTTATTATTCTCAGGGATTCCTCCTCCATCATCTTCCTGGGCCTTTTTGGTCATACGTGGAGGGCATGTACCTGTGACTGTGTGCTGCCACTTGGCCTGGGCACCTGCTGGCTGCCACTGGGCCTGGCCACCTCCTGTCTGCCAATCACCCCTGCCTCCTCCTGGCTGCCACTCACCCCTGCCTCCTCCTGGCTGCCACATTCCAGAGCCTCGTCCTCCTGGCTGACCTCGTCCTGTGTATAAAAAAGGGACATAGTTTTCGTTTTTGGCTCATCAATCACACACAATTTTCAGCTCATGACTGTTGCAAATTGAATGTTAATAAATAGAAAAGACTCTCATTCTGACCCCAGCAGTTTTCATTCTTGTCCCAATCATTTCTGGCCACTACTGTCTATTGATATGTAAATTATTTTTGTTTAATCCTTAATTTGGGAATAATAACATCTAGTTCCCAACAATAATTATAGGACAATAAATATGTTGAAAAATACTATACCTTCATCTCCTAAGAGCCCATTCACACAGGGGCAACTTTGGATCCGACTTCAAGTCGCCCCAAGTCGCCCCTAGTCGCCTCAAGTCGTGCTGCATGAGAAAATCAATGTAAGTGAATAGAGCCGTCTTAATGCACACTACTGCAGTCGCTCTGACTTAAAAAAAGTTTCCTGTACTACTTCAATCCGACTTCTAGGCGACTGCTAGGCGTCATGTACCCATTGATTTCAATGGAAGTTGCCTCAGAAGTCGGATCCCCTGTCTTAACAGAAGCAACTTTCCAGGTAGAGAACATACATTTCTCAGGCAAACCTCTCCCTCCCCCTCCCTCCCACAGAGCTGATTCTTGTTTGATTGGCCACTGGAATGTCTCCTGTCCTGGAGGCAACTTGAAGTTGTCTTGTAAGTAGCTTCTTGTCGCGCTGTGATTCATACTCAAGTCGTGTCTAAGTTGCCTCCCAAAGTCGCGCTGGAAGTCGTGTTGCCCCTGTGTGAATGAAGTCTTACTCTCCCCAAAAACAAAGGTGGTATAAACCTTCCTGATTTCAGGAAGTACTACTTTGCCACTCATATTACAAGAATAATTGATTGGCACTGTCATGGCCAAAATAAAGATTGGGTGCAACTTGAGCACAATCACATCAAACAACAACTCTTATATTATCCTTGGACCACGCACTCCAAATCCATTAGAAGTACATCAAACCCTTTGGTTGCAAACACGCTAAAAATTTGGCACAGGATAGCTACTCGATATAAACTAGCCACAATACCAGGACCACTGACTCCAATTGCCAACAACCCTGACTTTCTTCCAGGCCTAAACCAAAAAACTCTGCCAACCCCGGAGTATCCTTCCAATTTTCTTGTCACCCACTGCATTTCCGGAGGCAAAGTCAAATCACTAGATACACTCAAATCAGAATATAAGGACTCATTCCCAGGCCCCTGGTTCTACATGCAATTAAAATACTTCCTAACTAACAGTAAACACAAAACCTCTTATCTACAGAATAGGACTCCTTTAGAAAAGCTATGTTACAATAGAGAACAGGTCCTAAAAACGACTTCCATCGCATACTCTTGGCTACACCAATCCTCTCATGACGAGAATAACAAACACAAAGAAAAATGGGAGAAAGACATTGGGACCAATTTTAGTGAAGCCCAATGGGAAAGAGCTTGTATATTTGCACACAAATGTTCACTTAGTACAAAATACCAAGAGATTTCATATAAAATTTTAACACAGTGGTATCTAACACCACAAAAAGCTAAAAGATGGTTCCCCTCAGGTTCGGACTCCTGTTGGCGCTGTAACACAGCTACTGGTTCATTCCTGCACATTTGGTGGGACTGTCCCCCAATCCTTGACTACTGGGCCCAAATATCAAATTGGATCAAGCATATAACAGAAACTAAGATCAACTTAAACGTTGCTGCATGTCTGTTACATATAAACTCCTTTTCGCTCAGCAAATACAAGAAGTCCCTAACCAGACATCTCTTAACAGACGCAAAAACGATCATTCCACTACACTGGAAAACCACTTATGCTCCGACAGTCAAGGATTGGTTGGGCAGAGTCCAATATATCTACAGGATGGAAGAAATTGCTGCAATGAAGAAAGAAAATAGTGATAAATTTAACAAAATGTGGCAACCCTGGATAATATTTAAGTACTTAAGTGACTATCAAAAGCTCACCTCTGATGGGTCCTAAAGTACTCTATAAGGTTTATAGAACCCCCCTTTCTTACTTGGATATCTATATTCTCAACAAACCACCTTAATATGTTCCCGTTACAGAGCTTTAGATACGTTTTTCAACCAACATCAATTTTGAAGGGTGATTACTCAAGTAGTACCACTATCCCCCCCTACCCCCTAACCCCCTCCCTTTCCTCCCTTTTTTTCTTTTTTTTTCTTTTCTTAACCCCCCCCCCATCCCCCTTTTTCTTCTCTATGTTTCCCAATACTATAATATATCTTGTATACTAGCTATGTATAATTATACTATTGCAATGTACACTGCATTATGTTATAATGTTAACCGACAATATGTTCGCATCAAATTCATTACTCTGTTAATGTAAACAACATTTTTCTTTCAATAAAACATTTTGATTGTAAAAGAAAAATACTATACCTGGCTATAGATATTCAGATCCGGGTCTTCCAGGTCAGGTAGCTCCTCATCACCCTCTGCAGGGGTGGAAGGAAGGGTGGAGGGAAGGCTGAAGGGAAGGGTGGAGGTAAGGCTGGAAGGAAGGCTCGAAAGTGATTCCCTGACTTCAAGCTGGTCGTCCAGAAAACGCAAGTGTTTGTAGTACCACAGCCTGGGGACATGCACTTTGTCTGCTGCTGCTCCTGACCTCTGTGATAGGAGGATTTTATTGTGCTGCTTCTTGTACGTATTCCTCAAGTTATTTATTTTATTATTGACCATGTCATAGTCTGCCTATGGGATCCATGTTTGCATAAATTCCACCAATTTGTCCATTGTTGCCCTCCTTGCGTCGCGGTTATGGTAAAAACTGTGTTTTAGCTCCCACAAATTTCTGTGCTCCCTGTACTTGTCTATGAAAGCTCTTATTATTTCAGGATCTTTAAATTTCTGCATCTTTGCTGCAAGATAAAACACAAGACAAAAACACTAGGTCAGCCTAAACTGTCCTAATCTTATCCCAATATAGGCCTCAATCATGAAGCAGTATAGGCCACTGATGCCCCAAGTTTCAATTTTACCTTTGTTTATGACGTTCAGCACTTCCGGTCCTCCTTACTCCGCACACAGAACGTAGTTACGACACATGCGTGTTAGCATTATATACACTGCGCATGCGTGAAACTCCGCCTGCGTCGCCCACCCCTGACATTCTTTCTAGTATATTCCCCGCCCCTTCTCTTTCGTCGCGCAGTTGGAGATGACATGGTGGAGACACAGCAGGTGCGTGTTGTTTTAAGTACCGACGAGGAAAGCCCGGAGCCGGAAACGTCCAGATCCAGGACAAGATACAAGGCCAGTAATATGTCCTTTGCAGAAATGGCGGAGATGGTGGAGATCTTGCGGAGTAGAGATTATGATGGGAAGCATGGGCCGTACACCAATCCTAATCTCAGAAAGGCCAAAATAATGAGCAAAGTGGTGAGGAGTCTGCACCATAAATTTGGGGTCCAGAGATCCAAGAAGCAGCTGAGAAAATGGTGGTCTGACCTGAAGCTGAGGGAGCCGGAGCAGTACAGGAAGATCAGAAAAATGCTTGCAAAAAGTAAGTATTTACCCTGTGTTATTAATAATTTAATTTTTATACTTGCATGTTGCGCCATGTGCTTTGATTGACTGGTTGGGCATTTTAAAATGGCAACTTTCAGGTTAGTGGCCAAAGTATACTTGTTCGTAGTAAACATCCTTCGTCAACAAAATACAATGTTTTGCGCAGATACAGGTAAACCACATTTTGTCATGGCTATTTGTATTAAAACAAACATTGTTGTCTAGATCAGTGTTTCTCAACTCCAGTCCTCAAGGTGCACCAACAGGTCATGTTTTTGGGATTTCCACTGATTTGCACAGGTGATTTGAGCAGTTTCACTGCCTTAGTAATTACCACAGCTGTTTCATCTGCAGGAAATCCCAAAAACATAACCTGTTGGTGCGCCTTGAGGACTGGAGTTGGGAAACACTGGTCTAGATGATGTGTTTGGAACTAGAATAGAATGTGAAATGAAAACTTGATTCAGTGTAAAGGAGAGGACACTCGGCAGCTGTTTCCACATCTGGACTCAGTGAGGGACACCAGAACAAACTTTTTAGGGTGTCCCACACAGGTGCTCCAGTGGATTCTTGGGGTGTCTCCATGTGAGAAACTTGGCCAAAAAAGGTCAGTATTCCAGCTTTGAAAAAAAAATCATGTGTTCATCTTGGAACTCCGCAAAAACAGACAATTGTACCCCACTTCCAAGCAATGTTTCATATTCCTATTTCTGCCCTCAAATATCTGTGTGCTAAGTATACCTTTTGTTTCATTCTCATAGGGGAGCAAAGACTCGGGGGACACCACTCCAAAGAGGACACCAGGAACCCCACACCTCCTAAAGAACAGAGAGAACCCCAACCTCAGAAAGAACACCAAACAGGAGGTGGAGGAAGAAGTGGTGGAGTAAGGAGAGGTGGAGGAAGGAGAGGTGGAGGAAGTGTGCGAGATTGTCACCACAACAGGTCAGTGTCTGTCACCACAGATTCAGGGAATAGATGCATGCCTGCATATTTATAAGACATGTTTTTTTACTTTTTGTTTTTAGGTGATGTGCTGCTTGTTGATGAACAATCTCATCCTTTCTTAAGTGGTAGCGCACAAATCCTAATCCAGGACCTCATGGTTATGAGTCGTGAATTCGACATTATAAGGCACAAACTCAATTGTTTTGACCAACAAATTAAGAACATGATTGATGTGTTGGGGAGAGTCTAAAGATCTTCGTAATGCCACCATTTCAGGTTTTTGTGGCCTACTTTCAAATATTTTTGTGAAATTTAACGAAGCCAAATTTTGAAGATGCACAAAATTTGTGTCAACATGTGCTATCTCCCATCAAGGGATATCAATGTACTTGTTTTGAGGATGCAACCCCATCCTCACAACTCAAGTAGGTGAGAGGAAGGGTTTGCACCCCCAAAACACATCCATTGATCCCCCATGATGAGAGATAGCACATGTTGACATTTGGCATGGGATCATGAGGAAAATACCCATTTTGCCGCACAATTTGTGCGCATCTTCAAAATTTGGCTTGTTCCGGGGTGACATCTCATGAAGGCAACAGCAACACATTTTTTAATCACTATATAATGTCTGATATTGCCTTCAGTTTTTCAAAGGTTGAACTTTGTAAGTTCCATAGTTGTATATGTTTTATTGTTTGAATGCAAAACTAAAAAAATAAAATTTAAAAAGTTTTTTTTAAAAAAGGTTAGAATTTTCACAGAAATTTTATAACACACATGTGAATGTGCACAGAGTAAAAATAGTTTTCTAATCAACAATGTGTGGCTTTTTCTTTCTATGCTCAATACCAGTTTGAAAAATAAGTTCTTGTTTATTGTGACAATGGTAGTTATTTACTAAAGACAAATCCACTTGGCAGTTAAAGTGCACTGGGAGAACCTGGGAGACAGATAAAAGAAACACAAGCAATAATGACAAATCAAGCTTTTCACAGAATTTTTTTATTTATTTTTTGGAAAAAAAAATCAGAGATTGTCTGGCATAGCAATGGCCCCCCTACCCGTAAAGTACTCAACTAATTTCTCCCGCACTTCACGAGCGCTTCGGGGGGCCAAGCCAGTACGGCCAGTATCCAGGCCCGTTGTGGTATTGTCTAAAAAGTCCAGCCTCAGGCCCAACTGTTGTAATATAATTTTCAGAATTTTTTTGTTTGTATTCCGCCATATGTATCGAGGTAAGGAACAGGCGGAATCGGCTGGCCATTATCCCGAAGGCATTCTCAACAACCCTTCGGGCTCTGGCCAGCCGGTAATTAAAAACCCTCCTCTCCGGGGTGAGGTTCCTCAGGGGAAATGGCCTCATCAGGTTTGGTCCCAGTCCGAAAGCCTCATCAGCAATAAAAACAAACGAAAGGCCCTCAACGTTGTCTTCATCAGATGGCAGTGCCAGGCCACCAGTCTGGAGACGTAGGGCAAATCCCGTCTGTGTGAACACACCACCATTCGACATCTGGCCATTCTTCCCGACGTCCACATACATAAACTCATACTGTGCCGACACCACCGCCATTAACACAATACTATTAAAACCTTTAAAGTTATAAAAGTATGACCCTGAATGGGGTGGTGGCACTATGCGGACGTGCTTCCCGTCTATTGCCCCACCGGTGGGCAAACTGTCCCACCGGTGGGCAAACTGGGATGCCACATTCTGCCATTGCTGTGGCGTTGAAGGAAACTGTGGAGTCAAACCAGAAAAATAAATTATTACTTTTGCACATAACATTGCAAGCAGATTACACTAAAACATTCTTGGCCAACATCAGTATTACATTTATTTAAAGGAGTATTTTATTTTTTATTTTTTTGAAAAAAAAGTTTTTATTGAACAATTTACATTTGGAACATAATTCTGCAAGTTACAAGGCAATACTGGAGAAATGCATAAAACAAAGAAATGTGGCTTATACATATATAGGCACAGTAGATCAAAAAACTTGTTCAGATTGAACACTGGATTCAGTGACTATCAATAAGTGGAAAACCCTATGTCCACGCTATTCATGGAATTGCACGCTAGAAGGATGTATAGTATTACGGACCATCAGTGCATGTGTCTGCGGACTCAAGCCATCGATCCCAGATTTTGTAGTACTTATCTGGACAACCTCTGTTGATGTATATGAACTTTTTGTAAGGAAGAGTGTTATTTATATCTAGTTTCCAATCGTTGAAGCTGGGGGGAGTGGGTCTCATCCACTGTCTGGCTATAATTTTTCTAGCATTAAACAATGTTTCATGCAAGAATGTTTTAGTGAATTTGTCCATCTCAGAGTCGGGGAATATCCCCAGTAAGCATTGTTTGGGGTCCAGGGTCAATGGGAATCCCATGTCATCATGGAGGAAGTCAACAATCTGCTTCCACAGACCCTGAAGGACCGGGCACGCCCAGAGTAGATGGAAGAATGTGCCCGTCGCTTGGTTACACATTGTGCACAAGGTAGAAAACTGTCGTCTAAAGCGGGCGATTCTTAGGGGGGTGAGATACGCTCGGTGCACCACGTATAACTGGGTCAGCCTGTCAGAGAGCTTGGGGGATACAGTCTTGCACGAGTCTAGTGCTTCACTCCACTCCTCATCCTCCAGTGGGCCCACCTCTCTTTCCCATCTTGGTTTAAGGCTGTAAGCTAGCATGGTAGATGATGGGGTGAGAAGCATGACATAAAAATCAGAGATCAGCTTTCGCGGGTCCACACCCTTAACCACTGCCATAATAACATTGGGCGTAGATTGTGGCAAAGGCTGGGGAAACTGAGCTTGGGCTGCGTGACGCACCTGGAAGAATCTAAAAAGCATAGAATTGGGCAGCAGGAACTCATTTTGGAGGTCCTCAAAGTTTTTAAGTGTGCCATCGGAAATTATGTGGTGCAAATAATATATTCCATATTCGCACCATATCTCTGTGTCAGGGATCAAGAGAAACTCTGAGAGTAGTCTATTGTGCCATAAGGGGGTATAATTGTTGTGTTTAGGGGTCGTTAATGTTTTAGTGGTGATGTCCCATACGCGCCTATATTGGTACAATAGGGACCCACGGTCTCTATTGGAGTTATTCCCACTATGTCCCACTGCAATTGCAGTGAGTGGGTCAGTGGTCAGTTGTGCCCACCGTGGACAGAGGAGGGTGAGGATTCTGAGTCTGTCGGTTTTATCTATGTGGTATAGTTGAGACAGTTGGGACGCAAGGTAATAAAGATTTAAGTCAGGGAGGGCTGTTCCACCTAGGTCAGTAGGGTTCTTAAGGACTCTCCAGGCCAGCTTGTGTCTGTTGGTACCCCAAATAAATGTCTTGAGTATGGCCTCCATTGACTTGAAAAATTTCAAGGGTAAGTATACGGGTGTGTGCCAGAGTATATACAATATTTTAGGAAATAATATCATTTTAACAATGTTAATGCGGCCCCACACACCGAGCGGTAGTCTCGCCCATACCTGGGTTCTAGACTTGATGAGATCGAAACAGGGTTCTATGTTCAGGGATATATAGTCAGCCGGTGTTCTATTCACCAATACTCCAAGATATTTGATAGTGTTCACTCGCTGGAGTGGTAACTGTGCCTGTAGCTTGGGAGAAGGGAAACTATCTATAGGCAATATTTGAGATTTCTCCCAATTAATTTTAAGGCCAGAGAACTGACCAAAGTGTTCAATTGTATGTAACGCCTTCCGAAGAGATGTGGCAGAGTCGGCCAGGTATAGTAGCGTGTCGTCTGCGTATAAGCTAATTTTTTCATTCAGGGAACCAAGGCAGAGACCCTGAATCTCGGGGTCCTCTCTAATGGAGATTGCAAGGGGCTCCGCCGCCAAGGCGTAGAGGAGCGGAGACAGTGGGCAGCCCTGTCTAGTGCCCCTGGATAAGTCAAATGTCTGGGAGGCCCTCCCGTTGGCCACTAATTTACCCCTGGGTGCCAGATATAATAATTTAACCCACTTAATAAATTTAGGTCCAAAACCAAAGCCACGGAGGCATCCCCAAAGGTACCTCCACTCCACTGAGTCAAAGGCCTTGGCAGTATCCAAAGCCACCACCACCCGGGACCCAACATTAGTATGTGTCTCTTGTAAGTTAATATACAATTTTCTGAGGTTGAAGGAGGTGTTACGCCCCGGCATAAATCCAGCTTGGTCAGCATGGATCAGGGTTAGAATCACTTGGTTAAGGCGTAGGGCAAGTACTTTAGCCAGAATCTTTATGTCTACCTGGAGGAGCGATATTGGTCTATAAGATTCCGGGAGGCCTGGGTCCTTGCCTGGCTTAGGTATGAGGATAATTAACGCCTCGCCCATCGATGGGGGTAAGGTGAAATTGTCAAATAGATGGTTGAAGAGGGACAATAACTTGGGGGCAAGTATCTCGATGTATTGGGCGTAAATTTCTATAGGCAACCCATCTGAACCCGGGGCCTTGGATTTGGCGAAGCTCCCAATCGCTGTGGTTATTTCGTCGAGTGTAAGAGGTGCGTCTAGCATAGCCATTTGGGCATCGTCTAGCTGTGGAAAGATGATTTCCGCCAGTAGATCTTCCAATTGAGAGTCAGTGGTAGAAACCTGGGACGTATAGAGTTGAGAAAAGAAGTCCCTAAATTTGGAAGTGACAGCCTGGGGTTCCATAATCTTTTCCCCATTAGGACCAGTGAGGGAAATGACAGTAGGGGGTCTATCCTCACTATGTGCTAAGTAGGCCAACAGTTTACCTGCTCTCTCCCCATGTTTATACAATTTTTGTCTGGCAAAGAAAAGTTTTTTCCTGGCCGTCTCGTGTTGTAGCTGATTGACCACCCTGGTTTGTAACCTGAGTCGGGCAGCTCCAGCAGGAGAGGGGTTCGACATGTATCCCTGTTCAGAGGAGGACAGATCCCATATTGCCCCGTCCAGTACGGCTGATGAATTAGCCTTCAGCCTGTTGATAAAGGAGGTCAGAGTCAGACGTGCATGCAGTTTGAAGGCTTCCCATACTACGTCTGGGGATGCAGATCCGTCATTCTCTAAAAAGTAAGTTCTCCAACTGTTACCAAGCTCATCATCCTCTGACAACAGGGTGAGCCAAAACGGATTCAGGCGCCACGTACGGGGCGGTTTGTCTAATGGGATGGAGAGGCTAATGAAATATGGGCTATGGTCTGAAAGTAATCTGGGGGCAAATTCAGCTCCCAGTAATCTTGGGGCAAGGGTACTAGAAATAAATATAAAATCTATACGGGACATGGTGTTATGGGTAGTTGAGAAACAGGAGTAAGCTCGGGTGAGCGGGAATTTAAAACGCCAGGTGTCAGTGAGATTAAAGGAAGAGATAAGTCGGGAGAATCTAGTGTCAGTTGGAGCTGTAGTAGATAATGGTGAGGGCGACAGTTTGTCTAATGTAGGGTTCAACGTAGCGTTAAAATCCCCCAGCCACACCGCCTGAATCGAAGGATGACGAGTCATATATAGCAAGCCCTCTGTGACTATAGTAGAATTAAATGGTGGAGGTACATAGAATGCCATCAGTAGGAAAGGTTCACCATACAATTTAACCGAAAGAAAGACATAGCGCCCCTGTGGGTCAGACTGAACATCACACAGTTCAAAATGTACCGTCTTGGCAATCAAAACTGAGACTCCGCGGGCATGGGACGAGTGGGATGAATGATATGCCCACCCGATCCATGGCCGGGGGAGTGCCATCTGGAGCCGACCCTCAACGTGTGTCTCCACTAACACCACAATGTCGGCTCGTTGTTTTTTGAGAGATTAGAAAACTGCAGATCTCTTTACCTTGTCCCCAAGCCCACGCACATTCCAAGTGAGCAGTTTTATCGATGCCATAATTCAAACATTAAAACATATCGTGGGACAGTAGCATTACATGAATACAAGGTTTGCCATCTATGCAGTATCAATGTTAGCATGCACTTCGTTGTATTGCATTCCATCAAGAAAAAACGAACCGCCCCCTCCCCCCTCCCCACCCTGCATCTTCCCCAACTGATGCGGGTATGACCCCAAAACCAAAAGAAAGTGATCGCCTCACATGGGAGGTGTGGAAGATCCAATGTCCGCAAATAAAGAGCAACAGGCTCTTCTTGTACTGTGAACCAAAAGTACAGTGCGGGGTCGATGGTATATAAAGTTCTGCAGTCACATAATAAAGGGATGCGTGTTCCGGTTGCTGGGGGGCGAAAATTCGCTGTGTTAGGCATGTGGAGTGTAGGACTGATTGTGCTCCGCAATTACAGTCTCCAGGGTAGTTACATGGATCAACCAGTCAGTGGGGGCCCTGAGTATGGGAGACCCCCTCTGCAGGTTACAATTGAAAGAGGATTATAGCAGGGGAAGGCAAAAGGGGGTCCCAGGGGTAAGGAACAATAGGGTATGCGCCGTGGGCAGTAAAGGGGAGACAACAAAAGGGGGTAACATACCAGGATTTGCAGACTCCCGCTGCGGCGTATAATGTGCTGGTGATGATGACAGGCAATCAATAGTGCTGATGAACATGCTCGGTCAGGTCACTCCGCCGCCCCTCTGGCGGGCCCCGGACGCTCCAACCAGGCAATGACTTCCTGAGGATCCTCAAAGAAGAACACACGGCCGTCCCTTTTGACCCTAAGACGAGCTGGAAATAGCATAGAGTATTTAAGATGTTGTATCCGGAGCCTCCTCTTCGCCTCCATGAAGCCTTGGCGGCGGCGCTGCACCTCGGCAGAAAAGTCGGGGAAGATAGCGATCTTGGAGTTTCCAAGGTGGATGTTACCTTTTTCCCTGGCCATGCGCAGCGCCGCATCTCTATCTTTGTAGTTCAAGAATTTTGCTATAAACGTGCGGGGGGGAGCCCCCTGAGGAGGAGATCTGGCAGGCATACGATGGGCCCTCTCTGCCGCCAGGGTGGGGGAGAAGGCCTCGCGGCCATAGGTGTCAACAAGGAGTTTCTCCAAGAAGGTGGTAGGATCTTTGCCCTCAGCCCCCTCGGGGAGCCCGATGAAACGGAGGTTGCACCTCCGGAGCCTATTTTCCATATCATCTTGCTTGCTTAGAATCTGATTGATTTGGAGCTGCATTCGATCCGAGCTGACTTGGAGCGGCGTAACGGTGTCCTCCACCTCTCCAATGCGGGTTTCGGCTGTCGTGACACGCTCACAAAGTTTTTGGAAGTCTTGTCGCATGAGTGAAAGGTCCACCTTGACCCCCTCTATTTGCGCCGTCAGGGACGTCCGGCAGTATGTGATCGCCTCGAGCAGTTTAGCTGTGTCGCCTCCCGTAGCATCCTGCTCACCGCCTGCGGCGCCTCCATCTCTTTCCTCCTCCTGGCGGCGGTACTGGTCCAATTTCACCAGGGTGGCCTTTGGCGTTTTTGGTGGAGTCATGGCAGGTATCCGCTGTGATCCCTCCCCCCTCCAAAGCAGGCAGCTCAGGCTATACCGAATGGTAGGGAGCTGTAGGGCTGGTGGGCCGGGAAGAGTCACTAGTCAGCAGGCCGGGTGAAGCAAGATGGCTGATAGATCCGCCTCTGTGGGTGTGTGGGGTCCTCAGGGGGTCTCGGTGGGCCCCTGCAGTCTGTTACCTGAGAGCAGGAGGGCCAGGAAGCAGCACAGGCGGCAGGTCGGGTGGAGCAAGATGGCCGCCGACTTCCAGGGCTAGGCCGAAGCCGCGGGCTTTCCTAAATGCGGCACCCGCGATCGGGATCGCGGCCCTGCGGAGGTTGCCGTACGAGCGGAGGATGGTGGATTTGCGGCCACGGATGTTCAGGGTCCCCAGGGGGTCCCGCTGGGCTGGTGCAGGATGATACTGAAGCGCAGGATGGGCTGTACAGGAGTATTGGACGGAGCTCAAATCATGCACGTCCTACTCCATGCTATGTCAGGCCACGCCCTCCATTTAAAGGAGTATTTAAAGACAAAAATAGAAGGCCCAATTATCAGATTCCTCACCCCCTCTGATGGCCCATTGTAAAATTTTTAGGGGGGAGGGGTTCTACCTGAGTTTGGGCCCTCCAAAAAAAGCCTCTGCCACTCTGCCTGAATTTAATGAGAACAAAAACATTTGTACACATTTTAGGGGGGGAGGGGTTCTAGCTGAGTTTGGGCCCTCCAAAAAAGCCTCTGCCACTCTGCCTGAATTTAATGAGAACAAAAACATTTGTACACATTTTAGGGGGGGGGGTTCTAGCTGAGTTTGGGCCCTCCAAAAAGGCCTCTGCCACTCTGCCTGAATTTAATGAGAACAAACATTTGTACACATTTTAGGGGGGGGGGGTGTAAAGCACTACAATGTAGCTGACAAAATACATTGGGAAGTGACTAGGCTAGGTGTGTATGGGCCCAGGATAGGATGCTGGAAAGGTAAGTGAAGGGAAATATACATGTAGGCCAAAAGAGGAGCATTAAAAGCTTACAGCATGCATGAGGACAAAGGGGACATTCGCAGCATATTACAATCATGGTAATTAGGGAATGATGAAATAAATAAAATACATTAGCATACATTAAATACTTTACATAGAATGTGATGTTAAAGGAGAAAAATTACCTTAATATAGTCCTTCTGCAGAGCTTGAATTATGGCAGAACAGGTTTCTGGGATAATGATCCCCAGAGCCTGGGGGGAGATGCCTGTCGTAAACTTGAGGCCCTGCAGACTTCTCCCAGTCGCCAGGTATCTCAACGTGGCAACTAGCCTCTGCTCGGGAGTGATGGCTTGGCGCATCACAGTGTCCTGCCTCGTGATATAGGCTGACAGCAAATCCAACACACGGTTAAAAAACGGGGTCCGTCATCCGGAGATAATCCCTGAAGTCATCAGGATTATTCTCCTGGATTTCCCGCAGCAGAGGCATATGAGAGAAATGGTCCCGCTGGACCAACCAATTCTTGGTCCATGAGTTGAGTTGAGTTGAGAGGTAGCTTAATATAGCGCGGTCTTACCCCGAAGGGTCCCGACACGCATAGCAGAGTTTCTGGGAAAAGAGGACCCAGGAACCAAAAGCAGCACAGCGTGGCAGAAAGGGTGGAAGAGAGAGGCTACGCAGGGAAGGCTTGCGTGAAAAGCCAAGTCTTTAGTAACCCGCCGAAAACCGGAATAGTAGGGGCCTCCTGGAGCTCGACAGGGAGGCTATTCCACAAAATGGCACCCTGGTGGGAGAAGGCCCGACCACCACGCCGGATCTTCTTGGGCACCAAGATGTGGAGGAGATCTCTGCCGGTCGATCTGAGTGATCTAACAAAAGCTTGTTTATGAAAACGAGAGCAGAGATAGCTTGGGGCCAGGCCTCTCATTATCTTAAACATAATACATCCGGCCTTAAATAAGGTGCGATAGTGGACCGGCAGCCAGTGCAAGGCGCAGAGGACAGGGGTGATATGATCCCTCAGCGGGACATCCATGAGTAACCTAGCCGCAGCATTTTGAATAAGTTGAAGCTTCTGCACTAACATCTTTGGCAATCCCAGATAAAGAGAGTTGCAGTAGTCTAGGCAGCTACCTATCATGGTGCAGATGACAGTTTTCCTGTCCGAGGTATCCAAATATTTAAACAGCCCCCTCAGGAGTTTTAGCTGCCAGTGACATGCACTGACGACCCTTTTTACCTGAGGAGCCAAAGTTAAACCTGAATCTAGGACAAATCCCAGATCACAGACCTGGGGGGCCACCTCCGGAGCAGGACCAAATGAGGGAGGCCAAGGTGGGATATCTGGAGAGGTGGCCAGATCACTGAAGATGATCACCTCAGTTTTTCCCCCATTAAGTTTCAGGAAGTTGGCAGACATCCATGTGTTGATGGCCTCCAAACAGCTGGCAAGGGTGGCATCAGCCGTCTGGTTCCTAGGAATCTTTAGGTAAACCTGGGTGTCGTCCGCATAAACATGGTAATGGACGGCGTGGGACTTTAGCAGGTCGGCAAGGGGCCTCATATAGATATTAAACAGCAGGGGAGACAAGGCAGAGCCCTGTGGCACTCCGCAATCCAGGGCAGTGGACTTAGAGTAAAAGGGGCCAGTCTTGACTCCTTGAACTCTGCCCTCTAAGAAAGAGGCCACCCATGCCAAAGCCAACCCACTCATACCCAAAACTGACTTCATCCGCTCCAGTAAGATTCCATGATTAATGGTATCAAATGCGGCCGACAGATCCAAAAGAATCAGAGCTACTGAGTCACCCCTGTCCAAGCTGTGAAGGACATCATCATCGACACAGATGAGGCTTGTCTCTGTTCCATGTCCAGGTCGAAATCCGTACTGGAATTCGTCCAAGAGATGGAAAGACTCCAGGTAAGCCTGTAGCTGGATAACCACCAAGCGCTCCATCACCTTTGCCACAAAAGGCAAGATGGAAATCGGCCTGTAGTTGCCCAGTATGTCCGGGTCCAAGGTCGGTTTCTTCAGCAGTAGGGATGAGCTCGGTGTTCGAGTCGAACATAAGTTCGACTCGAACATCGGCTGTTCGACCGTTCAGCGAACATCGAACGATTTGGGCCGTTCGCGCCAAATTCGAGTGACGCGAACGGCCCACAATACACTGCGCCATCACAGTGCAATCCCGGTGCTGTGATTGGCCAAGTATGCACTGTGACCCCGCATGCTTGGCCAATCACAGCGCCGGCAGCTAGGAGAGCCATAATTGGCCACAGGCAGGTTGCCTGTGGCCAATTATAGCTCAGGGGGTTTAGCACACGCCCCACACTATAAAAGGCCGCCAGCGTGGCGGCCTTGTGTAGTGTGTTCCGGCGCAGGGAAAGAGTTACATAGGCAGGGACAGTGTCAGTGCTATTTGTACCTCAAACTTGTGTGTAGGGAGAGAGAAGGATAGGCAGGGAGAGTGTCAGTGTCATATTCTTTGCTAAACCTTATGTGCAGGGAGAGAGAAGGATAGGCAGGGGACAGTGTCAGTGTCACATTCTTTGCTAAACCTTGTGTGCAGGGAGAGAGAAGGATAGGCAGGGAGAGTGTCAGTGTCATATACTTTGATAAACCTTGTGTGCAGGGAGAGAGAAGGATAGGCAGGGGACAGTGTCAGTGTCATATTCTTTGCTAAACCTTGTGTGCAGGGAGAGAGAAAGATAGGCAGAGAGAGTGTCAGTGTCATATACTTTGATAAACCTTGTGTGCAGGGAGAGAGAAGGATAGGCAGGGGACAGTGTCAGTGTCATATTATTTGCTAAACCTTGTGTGCAGGGAGAGAGAAGGATAGACAGGGAGAGTGTCAGTGTCATATACTTTGATAAACCTTGTGTGCAGGGAGAGAGAAGGATAGGCAGGGGACAGTGTCAGTGTCATTGTTGCTAAGCCTCCTGCACATTATACACCTGAAGTTAGCCCGTATTGCTGCTTTTTCCTGGTGTGTTACACCAACAGGCATTTGCAGCACTTACAGCGGGCGGAGTGTGCCTCCTGATCATATTACACCTGAAGTTAGCCTGTATTGCTGCTTTTTCCTGGTGTGTTACACCAACAGGCATTTGCAGCACTTACAGCGGGCGGAGTGTGCCTCCTGATCATATTACACCTGAAGTTAGCCTGTATTGCGGCTTTTTCCTGGTGTGTTACACCAACAGGCATTTGCAGCACTTACAGCGGGCGGAGTGTGCCTCCTGATCATATTACACCTGTATTGAGCCTGTATTGCTGCTTTTTCCTGGTGTGTTACACCAACAGGCATTTGCGGCACTTACAGTGGGCGGAGTGTGCCTCCTGATCATATTACACCTGAAGTTAGCCTGTATTGCTGCTTTTTCCTGGTGTGTTACACCAACAGGCATTTGTGGCACTTACAGCGGGCGGAGTGTGCCTCCTGATCATATTACACCTGAAGTTAGCCTGTATTGCTGCTTTTTCCTGGTGTGTTACACCAACAGGCATTTGCGGCACTTACAGCGGGCGGAGTGTGCCTCCTGATCATATTACACCTGAAGTTAGCCTGTATTGCTGCTTTTTCCTGGTGTGTTACACCAACAGGCATTTGCGGCACTTACAGCGGGCGGAGAGTGTCAGTTGCTGTGAGACCTTTGGAGGGAGAGGACGTGCCTGTAGGGAGCTCCTGGAGCTCCAGGAGGAGGGGGTGTGATGGCCTCCTCCAGCCCAGGACCGGGGCAGCTTTCCCGGCCTGATGCTGCTGCCTCCTCCCTGGGGATTAAGGACCTATCCAGGGAGGAGATGCTCTTTTTGCGGACCCAAGGTGAACTAATGGACTGGACCTTGCCCCAGCCTGGGGAGGGTCCGGCAAAGTTACAAAGAAGAATCATGAGGGTCAAGGACCTGATCCAGAAGGCCAGTCGGGCCTTCTGTGGGAAGACTGCAGTCCTAACAGATCTAAAGCACAGGAGAGACTGGGCCAGCAGTTTCAGAAGAGGCGAGTATGCCGAGGCCCTTGGCCTTTTAAAGGGCCAGAGCGGTGACCTATGGACCCTGCTTGGTGGGCTATGTGAGAGAGGCCGTGGGGAGACAGATTTCCTCCAGGAAGTAAGGAGTGAACTTCGGAGAGCGAGTAAGGAGGGCTCCCAGGCTGCCAGACGTAGCAGCCAGAAAAACCCGCAGGACCATCTGCAGCCTAAAGAGCCTATGGAGGTGGTAAGCCCCGGTGACGGTGAAGGACCTCCCCCCTCCCTGGGAAGTGCGGTCCCTGTGGTCCCGGCTGTGGAGGGTCCCCGAGTCCATGCTGTGTTGCGGCCAGGAAAAACTGCCAGCACGCAGGCAGACTCGGGTAGGGTACCCCATGATGCAGCCAGGAAAGGCCAGGATGGGAGCACTGTGGGAGCAGGAAAATTGAGGGAGTTGCGGTGGTGGTCCCAACGCCACTCCCGGGGGCTAGGCTGGAGGCAGGGAGGAAGGAAACGGCCAGGCAAGATGGCGGGACCCCCAGGACCCCTGTGAATCCCACATGTGGCATAAAAACTGCACATGTTGTGGAGGAGGGAGAGGGGTCCGCCATGCAAACAGAGACTGCCATGGAAATTATTATTACAAAGGCTGCAGGAGAGACTGTGAGAGCAGAAACAGCAAAGACTACAAGTGTGCCGGTGTTTGGGGGTGAAAAGGCTAGTGGTGGTGGGGTGGTGGTTGCAGCGGGTGTGGGGGAGGTTATTGGTAAGGGTGGGGGGGCGCCATTTTCCGGAGGAGATGGAGGAGGACTGGATGCTGCAAACAGTACACAAACAATGGACGCATTGGCGCCGAAATGTACGGCCTCTGCTGCTGACAGTGGGGGCGTGGCCAGCGGGCGGAGCCCGGGCGGGCTGGGAGGCTTGGGGGAGGAGTTGGGGCAGGAGTCTGGGTGGTGGGAGGAAGTGGAAGGGGCTAGCGGCGTCCGTGCGGCCACTTCCGGTTTCTCTGGCCAGCCTGACCCGGAAGTGAGCGGGAGGGTTGACCAGGAAGTGAGTCCTGAACCGGAAGTAGTCAGGGACTTCCGGTCCGCGGCCGCTGATGGCCCTGAAGGTGAAGGAGATGGGATGGAGGTATGTGGGGGAGGAAAAATGTGTGGGGGTATTGTGCCATTGGATTCTTCAGGGGACCTGAGCCCAGCCCAGAGGGTGGGCAGGTGGAGCGAGGCCGAGGCTGGGGAACTTCTTGGGGATCACCCAGCCTTGGCCTTTATCAGAGGTATGGAGTCTCAGGGGGGACAGTCAAAGGGGAAGGAGCAGCCACGGCCGCAGGAGCAGGGGGAGGAGCCATCTGGGGCTCATGCCTGCTGCTCCAGTGGGCCCCCAGTGGTAGACCCTCCTCCCAGTGTTAGGAGGAGGGATGTTGTGGGTGTGGCTTGCTCCGGGGGGGTGGTGGATGGGAGGGGGGAGGGACCCCCCGGCAGGATTAGGCCGGGGGGTTCCCCCGGTTGGTGTGTCAGCCATGGGTGCTGGGGTGCCCTCCGAGGGTGCCCTTGGTGATGCGGCGGAGGGCACTTCTGGCGCTCAGGCTGGGGGTATTTTGGGGCAGGCCCAGGAGGCAGAGCTGCTTGAGGCGCTTAGGGAGACCAGGTCTTTTGCCCGGGTGGCAGGGACCAGCGTCCCTTTGGCCCCCCTGTACGGCCAGTTTGGCGCCCAAAACTTCCGGGTTCCCCCCGCAGACCAGCTCCAGGGGGTGAACCCGTGGTCGAGGGGTACAGGGGGTCCGGAGAGGCGCAGGCGCAATGTCGTGCAGCTGCGGTGGGAGGGACCTGGACAGAGCCCCAGCAGGGGGCAGGTAGTAGATCTTCTGCTGAAGGGGGCCAACTTCAAGGTAGCCGACCTCTTCGCGGTGATCCATCCCACGGGCACCAAGGAGTTTGATGTCAGTTTCTCCTCCTTGGTGCTAATGGAGCTCTTTCTCACCGTCCATGAGCTCCTGAAGAGGTCGGAGCCTTGGAAGTTCTTTAGGGTGGTCCCCCTGTCCAGGCAGGAAGATATAAAGTCCCTGACCATTTTGGTCAGGAATGAATCCCTCCCACCTGAGGACATTGCCACCTGGTTGGGGAGGTATGGGCAGCTGCAGTCTCCCCTCCGCAAAAACCTGGATGAGCGCGGGGTCTGGACCGGGGCGTGGTTGGCCAGGATCCGTCTCAAGCGCCAGGGGACTAGTGTGACCCATGTCCCCGGAAGTGCGTTTCTTGGGAGAGATAGGATCCTGGTCTTTTACCCCGGTCAGCCCCGTCGCTGCTTCAGGAGTCCCACCCATTTGAGTGCGGATTGCACAACGCCCCGGTGCGTCAGGTGCAACAGGCCTGGGCACTCCTCGGAGACTTGCAGACTAATTGTCTGCAACCTCTGTGGGGTGTCCGGCCACCCATTCAGCCGCTGCCCTAAGGCTTTTAGGGGGCGTGCGGCTGATGGGGATGTGCCAGGCCCAGAAGACGTACCGGAGGGGGTGCCTCAGGCAGGCCCAGGTGATGGGCCTGGGGTTGGTGGCCCAGAGGGGCCTTTGCCGCAGAGGCAGAGGCCCCAGCGTAGGCGGGGTGGAGTTGGGGCCCCGGCTGGGAATGTGCCTGATCCCTCGGGACTTGTTTCTGGGAGGCAGGGTGTGCCAGCATCGGGCCCAGTAGGGGTGAGGGGCCGAGGGGGTGAGGGGCCCTCTGTTAGGAGCCTCCCCCTCCCCCTCTTTTTTCCATACCCCCTTCTCCTTCTACCCCCTCTCTCCCCCCCTCTACCCCTCCCCCCCTCTACCCTTCCCCCCCTTCTTTCCCCCCTCCTCCCCCCCTTTCCCCCCTTCTCTCCCCCCTTCTCCCTATTCTCCTTCTTCCCTTCCCCCTTCCTCTTCGCCCCCTTGGGGTGAGGTGGCCGAGTCGTCAAGGGGCCTGCACAAGAGGCCCATGGGGGCCTCTAGCGGGCACTCCGGCGACGAGGTAGGCGGCCAGACCCAGGCGGGCTGGCTGCAGAGGAAGGTGAGGAAAAGGAAGAAGAAGAGGGATCCTGGGGTGGGGGTTGCGGGACCCCGGGTTGTCCCTGGTAGGGACCCTGGGGGCCCCCCCCCAGTGATCCTAGGGAATATGTACGGGGTCCTCTCCAATTCAGAGGAGGACCCCGGGGTGTAGGCAAAAACGCAGAGGAGAATGCAGGCCAAAATCACTAAGGATGGCGGTACCCTCTCCAATACGTGTTGCGACCATTAATGTCGCAAGTGTGCGTTCTGCGGTGGCTCGTTTCATGGCCTTCGATTTTCTCAGCCGAGTTGAAGCTGACATTTTGTTTTTGCAAGAGACCTGGCTGGCATCGGTGGCAGAGATGCATCTAGCAAAGAGGGAGTGGAGGTGCGGGCCCTCCCTCTGGTCTCTTGCGGCCGAGCCCTGCAGTGGAGCTGCAGTCCTTTTTAAGACTGGTCCGGTGGCTTGTCGACGAGTGATTGAGGTAGAGGTCGGTAGGTGCCTGTTAGTGGACGCCGTCGTGGGGGGGCAATTCCTTAGGCTGATCAACTTCTATGGCCCTCAGACCAAGAGGGACAGGAGGAGCCTCCTCACAATGGTCAAGCCCTACTTGTTTACGTCCCAGCAGGTGGTCTTTGGTGGTGACTATAACATGGTCACCAGATCAAAGGATCGGGCAGGCGCCTCAGGCCCCCTGGGATATGATAGCATCATTTTGAATAGAATAGTAAGGGAAGCCGGGTTCGTGGATGCACATGTTCAGTGCCTCCCCAACCACACTGGGTTCACTTATGCCCGAGGTAATAGTAGGAGTAGGTTAGATAGTTTTTTTTTAAAGGGGGACTCTGCCTTTGCGGCACCCGTGTTGCAGGCGGTGGAGTTCTCCGATCACTGTATGGTTTCTGTGACTCTGAATGTGGCCGACACTCCTCAGAAGGGTCGAGGTTTCTGGCGTCTTAATGGATCGCTGCTCGAGGACCTCGAGGTTAGGGAGGCCTATGAGATCTTCCTTGCGGATCAGGCCTCGCTCCTTGAGAGCGGCTGCTCCGCAGGATCTCTAGGTACCGGGCGACATCCAAGTACCTGGCCTACCAGAAGTTGCGCAGGCAGTTAGACCGCCTGGCTTCAGCTGTTGGCCCTCAGGAACAGATATCCGATCTGAAGCTTCGGATGAAGGGGTGTCAGTATGACCGTCTTTCCTCCCTGGTCCTTGAAAGGGATTACGGGAAGTTTTCCTCCCCGGATTCCTACAGGAGCTGTGGTGAGGCAGTGAGTTCGAAGGTCATACATGGCTTGAAGGATGCCTCGGGGTCCCTGGTCCGGTCCAGACCGGGTATCCTGGGCATCATCAGGGACCATTTTTCAGACCTCCTTCGAAGGAAGCCTTTAGATATGGAGAAAGCCAGGGCGTTTCTTGATGAGACCCCGCTTCGTGCGGGGCCTGATCTCCCGGACTCTCTGACAGCAGAAATCTCGGTTGCAGAAATCGAGCAGGCCATCGACTCTTTGTCCTTGAAAAAGTCGCCGGGGCCCGATGGGCTTACGGCTGAATTTTATAAAACCTTTAAGAGTCTTTTGACTCCTTACTTGAGGGAGGTTTTCAATGAGTGTTTGGCCAACGGCCTGCTCCCTCCCTCAATGAGAAGGTCAGCCTTGATTCTGCTGTCAAAGGGGAAAGATCCGACTGTGATTGAGAACTGGCGCCCGATCGCCCTTCTCACTACAGATAGGAAGTTGTTGGCGAAAATACTTTTTCTGCGTATGTCAGCAGTCGCTGACGAGATGCTGTCTGTCTCCCAGCACTGCGCAATTCCTGGTCGGGGCACCTTTAGTGCCGTCCTGAACGTCCGGGAGGCCGTGGAAAGGTGCAGGGCAACTGGGAATGGGCGGTATCTGCTGGCATTAGACCAGGCCAAGGCTTTTGACCGGGTGAACCATGAGTACCTCTGGCTTCTTCTGAGAAAGTACGGTTTGCCTGAGCAATTTGTGAATTGGCTGAAAGTATTGTACAGGGGGGCGGTGAGCTTCCCTCTTGTCAATGGTTGGGTGGGCCCTGCCTTTGCTGTGGACTCTGGGGTCAGGCAGGGTTGCCCGTTGAGCCCCCTTCTCTACGTCTTTGCCGTCGATCCCTTTGTGAGAAGGCTCGACTGTGAACGTTTGAGGGGGGTTCCGGTGGAGCCTTGCATTGGTCTGGATCCGGCAGTGAGGGTGGTGGCCTACGCGGACGATGTCTCGGTGGTGGTGTCCAGCCGCGAGGAGGCCCTCTTTGTGGAAACGCAAATTGGGAGCTACTCCGAGGCATCTGGTTCATTGGTCAATTGGGGCAAGAGCGAAGTTCTCTGGTTGGGGAAGGAAGGCGAGCAGTTTGCTCTTCCGGACGTGTTTCCTCAGCCCCAGCCAGAAGTTAAAATTCTTGGCATCCTATTTGGCCCGGGTGATTACCCCAAGCTAAATTGGGAGCGCAGACTGGTCGGTGCATCTCGGAAGGTGAATGCCTGGAAGGGCTGGAAGCTGTCATTGAGGGAAAGGGTAAGCCTGGTCAAAACATACCTACTGCCAGAATTCCTCTATGTCAGCTACGTTTGTATTTTGCCTGCATCTCTCTATGCCCGGATTTCTGGCCTGTTTTTCCTGCTGTTGTGGGGAAACAGGCTAAATCTGATCAAGAGGGAAGTCACGTACCGACAGAGGAGGCGCGGTGGGTTGGATATGATCAATCCGGTGGTGTTTTTCACCACCTTATTTGTGAAATTCAACCTGCAGTCCATCTTTGTGGACCTGCCTACTCTGTGGGAGCGCTCATGCAAGAACTGGCTCTTGCTGTTCCTAAGTAGGTGGGAGGATGGTGGTCGGCCCGGTGATCTTCGTAGATCACACGGGTATCTGCCGTCCTATGTCCCTCAAGCTTTGAAGGTACTGAGGCAGTGGCAGATAACTGCCCTTGAGGTGGGCTCTTTGGGTCGGCGTGAGCTGTACTCAAGAGTCATGGCCTCGGACATTTTGAAGCCGCTGTCTTTAAGGGATTGCCCGGAGAGAGTCCTTGAGAAGGGACTAGCCCTTCTGAATTCCCCAAGAATCCCAAGCAAGTTTTGGGATCTTGCGTGGAGGGCCTTCCACGGACGCCTCTATGTCAGTGGAAACCTAAAGTGTAGGAACCTAGGGGACAGAGGTTGTCCTCGTGCAAAATGTGGGGGGGCATTGGAGACCATGGACCATTTTCTGGTCGAATGCCCCTTCAACATTGAGGTTCTCGAGGGGGCAGGGGAAGCCATTGGTTATCCCCGACTCTCGTCCTTGACTTACTCTGAGGTGGTGTACGGCGACTTCAGGGTTCACAGAGGGTTTGAGTTATCGTCACTTTATTTAGCTAGTTTAGTGGCTCTCTATTACACATGGCACACTCAGTGTTTGGTGTCCACTAGGGGCAAAGTCCTGTCCACGCATGAGGTGGTGGGTGATATCTTCCGGGAGTTGGTGAAGGTGAGGAGTCTTGAGAGGGAGAGGGTCGGAGCCAATAGGAGTGCCCAGCTGTGGAGGGGTTTCTCCTTCCGGCCTCCTTGAAGCTCTGGGCCTTTTTTCTTTCGGGGGGTGGTTCTTTCTGTCCTTTTCACCCCCCTTAGATTCTGAGTTTCTTTTTTAACAGTGGGGCTTGCAGGCATTCTAGACCTCGTTCGCGTTCTCGCCTGTAAGTAGCCGATGGGTGGTTGGTGTTAGTGTTAGGTTTGATGTGTGTTAGTATTAGGATTTTTGTAGGATTAGTGGGTGATGTGTTTTTTTCTTGTATTTTAGGATTTCGGATATGTATTGTGACAGCAGGAAGGTAAAGTCACCTGGTTGCATCCAGGGGGGTAGATATATTTCGCCCAGATTCAGGCTTTACGCCGACTTATACAACTAGGTGGAGAGTTGTATAAGCCCAGCTGAGGCTAGTGGGCTCATGGATGACTCATACCTCTAGGGAGAGTGTGGGGTGTCGTGCAGACAGGGAGTTGATGAGACCAGCTGAAGCTTGTCAGCTCATTTAGGCCTCTATAAGAACTCCCAGATTCATTAGGTGTTAGCTCATGCCTGGAACCAGACCTGTGTGGACTGTCTAGGGAGAGTGAACCCCTGTGCGGTGAGACAAAGCCTGTGTGGCTATTTGCTTGGACATTTAAAACCAGGGACTTAGGGACTAGGACAGCACTAGGCTGATCCCAGTTGTTAGTTAGGAAACCTGTATGTTTAGTCAGAGGTCAAGTTGACCAGGATTTATTTTATTTATGTTTCTTTTGCTTTGCTGTGTTTTGTCACTGTAAATAGAAAATAAACCGCACCTTTTTGATTTTGAAAACCACAACCTCCGTTTGCTGGGCCTGTTTTTGTGTGGGGAGCCCATCCCGGGGGTCACACACACCCGCTGCCGAGCTAACCCCCTCACAGTTGGTGGAGAACCAGTGGCAGTTTTTTTTAAGCCAGCATGGAGGAGATACTGAAACAGCTGGCTCTAGCAAATGCCAATCAACAGCAGACAAATGCAGGTTTGCAAAGGAGCCTTGCAGCCCAGCAGCAAGCTCACCAACAGAGTCTGGAAGCTCAGCAACAAGCCCAGCAGCAATCTGAGGCCCGCTTCATAGACCTGTTACAGAAGCAAGAGCAGAGACTACAACAAATGGAAGCAGTAATGCAGCAACGTCCGCAGACCAGTGAGGAAAGCCGTCCCACTAATACCGCGTCCTTTGGGGTGAGTCGTTTATTGACAAAAATGACTGGAGAGGATGATCCAGAGGTATTTTTGACCACATTTGAAAGGACCGCTGAAAGAGAAAAGTGGCCTGAGGAGCAGTGGGCTGGACTGGTGGCTCCTCTGTTAACTGGTGAATCGCAGAAAGCTTACTATGACCTAGAGCCTAACCAAGCAAAAGACTATGTGATGCTAAAAGCTGAAATTTTGGCAAGGCTGGGTGTCACCCAGGCTGTCCGGGCTCAGCGTGTGCATAACTGGACTTTCCAGCTTGGAAAACCCCCCAGGTCTCAAATGTATGATCTCATTCACCTGAGCAGAAAGTGGCTACAGCCAGAGACTTTGTCCGCACCAAAGATTGTGGAACGTGTTGTAATGGATCGGTTTTTGAGAGCTCTTCCTACTGCCATCCAAAAGTGGGTAAGCCATGGAGACCCAGAGACGGCCGATGGTCTTGTGGATCGTGTGGAGAAATACTTGGCTACAGAGAACCTGACGGCCTCTTCCAGAGACACTCGGACTTTCCACCCTAAGACCAGACCATCCCCAGGGGCGGATAAGAGGATTCCAAGGGGTGAGGGTGGAGAGAGTGAGAGGGTGGGAGCTCTACCCCAAGTTTGGCGAGAACAGCCTGGGAAATCAGCGGCTCAAGAGGCGGCAAGAAGGATCGTTTGCTACCGCTGCCGGCAAGCGGGACATATTGCAGCCAATTGCCCGGTTGTGGAGGAACCCATGCAGTGTGACTTTCTGACGGGCAGACGTCAGTCGCTGTGTGCGACAGTCGCATGCACTGCCATTCGAGGAACTGAGAAACATTTATGCAAAATGTGTGTTAATGGTAGAAATGTTGTGGTATTGCTGGATTCAGGTAGCCTTGTGACCCTGATAAAGGCTGAATTAGTTAAAACAGAGGTCTCTGGGAATAGCAAGGTAGCTGTTATTTGTGTGCATGGGGACACCCGAGAGTATCCAGTGACTACAGTGTGTTTCGAGACCCCCAAAGGTACCCTCTCTCATCCAGTGGGGTTAGTATCTCAATTACCGCATGATGCCATTGTGGGAAGGGATTTTCCGAAGTTCTGGGAACTGTGGGATGATCCTGAGCCCCCCACTGGTGCCCCTATGTACCAGGAATGTGATAGCCAGAACTCCTCTGAGAGTGGTGAGGAATCTCCAGAATTTCCCTTGTCAGTATTGGCAGGGGAGACTCAAGAAACTGGAGAGGAGCCCACCTCCTCAGACGAAAACCTACCGTCTGTGGAGTTTTCTGATCTGGAGGTTCACAGGGAAAATTTTGCCACAGAACAGTTAAAAGACCCCGCCCTAATAAAGGCACGGGAAAACGTAGTGGAAATAGATGGCGAGTTAGTGAACCCAGATAATACCTGCACTTACCCATACTTCAGCGTAGAGAAGGACCTACTGTATCGGGTGGCAAAAAGGGCAGAAGAAACCGTTGAGCAGCTTGTGGTGCCCAAACCTTACAGGAAGTTGGTGTTGGAGTTGGCCCATGGGCACATTCTTGGAGGTCATCTGGGGACAGAGAAAACCCGAGAGAGGGTATTACAGAGATTCTATTGGCCTGGGGTGATGAAGGACATAGAAAATTATTGTTCCTCCTGCCCTGTGTGTCAGAGGTCGGCCCCGATGCCACATTTCCGTAGCCCGCTGGTCCCTCTACCCATCATTGAGGTCCCGTTTGAGAAAATCGCAATGGATTTGGTAGGTCCTATAATCAAGTCCGCTAGGGGGCACCAGTACATATTGGTAATAATGGACTATGCCACCCGTTATCCAGAAGCGATCCCTCTCAGAAATACCTCGGCCAAAACCATAGCCAAAGAGCTATCTCTTGTTTTTAGCCGGGTGGGTATTTGTAAAGAACTGCTTACGGACCAAGGTACACCCTTTATGTCCCGGGTTATGAAAGAGCTGTGTAAATTGTTCAAAGTGACGCAATTGCGTACATCTGTGTATCACCCCCAAACCGATGGGCTGGTTGAAAGATTCAACAAAACCCTAAAACAAATGTTGAAGAAAGTGGTGGATAGAGATGGAAAGGATTGGGACTGTCTACTTCCTTATTTGATGTTTGCTATTAGGGAGGTGCCCCAATCCTCTACGGGATTCTCCCCCTTTGAGTTACTGTATGGGAGACACCCAAGAGGGCTGTTGGATATTGCCAAGGAAACTTGGGAAAGTGAGAGTTCTCCCCACAGGAGTGTGATTGAGCATGTCGCCCTGATGCAAGACCGAATTGCACAGGTAATGCCCATCGTGAAGGAACATTTGGCCCAAGCGCAGTTAGCACAGCAGAGAGTGTACAACCGTGGAGCCAAGACCCGTACCTTTTCCCCGGGGGATAGGATACTGGTACTTGTCCCTACGGTTGAAAGTAAATTCCTTGCCAAATGGCAAGGCCCCTATGAGATAATGGAAAAAGTGAGCGAAGTGAATTACAAGGTCAGACAACCAGGAAGGCGAAAGCCCGAACAGATCTATCACGTTAATCTGTTGAAAGCCTGGAGGGATAGAGAGTCCCTAGTCGCAGACACTTGGTCACCAGCTCAAACTGGTTGCGTGATTCCTGAGGTTGGAATAGCAGCCACCTTGTCACAACCCCAACAACAGGAGGTTAAGGAGTTTGTGCTTCGCAACAAGGAGGTATTCTCTGAGCTGCCGGGACAAACATCTGGGGTAGAGCATGACATCATTACCCCGCCCGGTGAAAGGGTGAAGTTAAAACCCTATCGGATCCCAGAGGCCCGACGGGAGGCAATACGGGAGGAAGTACAGAAAATGCTGAACTTAGGGGTGATAGAGGAGTCCCAAAGTGATTGGTCTAGTCCCATTGTGTTGGTGCCTAAACCGGATGGGAGCTGGCGATTTTGTAACGATTTT
The DNA here is from genome assembly GCA_029206835.1 of Rana muscosa. Classification (NCBI taxonomy): domain Eukaryota; kingdom Metazoa; phylum Chordata; class Amphibia; order Anura; family Ranidae; genus Rana; species Rana muscosa. The sequence continues at coordinate 1,022,341,097 of CM055116.1, forward strand.
CGTCAGTTGAACAAAGTTACAAAATTTGACACCTACCCCATGCCACGTATAGATGAGTTGATCGACCGGCTGGGAACAGCCCGATACATGACGACTCTTGACCTCACAAAAGGGTATTGGCAAATCCCCCTGGCCAAGTCGGCCAAAGAGAAAACCGCATTTGTAACCCCAGATGGGGCGTTCCAATATAAAAGAATGCCGTTCGGGTTACAGAATGCGCCGGCCACATTCCAGCGGAAAATGGACCAGATGCTGAGGCCCCATCGGAAGTATGCTGCGGCTTACCTGGATGACGTAATTGTCCATAGCACAGATTGGGCCTCACATCTGCCAAAAGTGCAAGCAGTCCTGGACTCTGTTCGGGAAGCGGGGTTTACGGCTAACCCCAAGAAGTGTACCATTGGGCAGGAGGAGGCCAAATATCTTGGGTACACCATTGGGAGGGGAGTAATAAAACCCCAACTCAACAAAGTCGAGGCCATCCAGAGTTGGCCACGTCCCAACAGCAAGAAGCAGGTACGAGCCTTTCTGGGAATCGCTGGGTATTATCGGCGATTCATTCCCCACTTTGCTTCTAAGGCTGTGCCCCTAACCAACCTGACGAAGGGGAAAGGGTCGGTCATGATTAAATGGACCCCCGAGGCTGAGGCAGCATTCCAATTCTTGAAACAAGCCTTATGTAGCCAGCCAGTGTTGTACTCACCCGACTTCTCTAAAGACTTTGTCGTACAAAGTGATGCGTCAGATGTGGGGTTAGGAGCAGTATTGTCCCAGGTCTGGAACGGGGAAGAGCACCCAGTCATTTACCTCAGCAGGAAGTTGAAGTCCCATGAGGTAAATTACGCCACCGTTGAAAAGGAGTGTTTAGCGGTGAAGTGGGCTCTAGATTCCCTTCGGTACTACCTGCTAGGTAGGCACTTTGACATGGTTACGGATCACGCTCCGTTAAAGTGGATGGCTCAAAACAAGGAAACAAATAGAAGAGTGAATAGGTGGTTCCTGGCCCTCCAGGAATTCAACTTCACAGTAAAGCATCGCCCTGGCGTTCAAATGGGGAATGTGGATGCTTTGTCTCGATTACATGAATGCCTGATTGCTGGTGTTCCAACCCCGAGGTTAAAACAAGAGGGGGGGTATGTGACAGCAGGAAGGTAAAGTCACCTGGTTGCATCCAGGGGGGTAGATATATTTCGCCCAGATTCAGGCTTTACGCCGACTTATACAACTAGGTGGAGAGTTGTATAAGCCCAGCTGAGGCTAGTGGGCTCATGGATGACTCATACCTCTAGGGAGAGTGTGGGGCGTCGTGCAGACAGGGAGTTGATGAGACCAGCTGAAGCTTGTCAGCTCATTTAGGCCTCTATAAGAACTCCCAGATTCATTAGGTGTTAGCTCATGCCTGGAACCAGACCTGTGTGGACTGTCTAGGGAGAGTGAACCCCTGTGCGGTGAGACAAAGCCTGTGTGGCTATTTGCTTGGACATTTAAAACCAGGGACTTAGGGACTAGGACAGCACTAGGCTGATCCCAGTTGTTAGTTAGGAAACCTGTATGTTTAGTCAGAGGTCAAGTTGACCAGGATTTATTTTATTTATGTTTCTTTTGCTTTGCTGTGTTTTGTCACTGTAAATAGAAAATAAACCGCACCTTTTTGATTTTGAAAACCACAACCTCCGTTTGCTGGGCCTGTTTTTGTGTGGGGAGCCCATCCCGGGGGTCACACACACCCGCTGCCGAGCTAACCCCCTCACAGTATATAATGAGAGGCCCACGTGTGGGTGGTCGGTCAATGGGTAAGGGTGGTGGTGGTGAGTTTTTGTAAATATGTGTTAGTTTGATGTGTTAGGGTTTCTTTAATGTATATGTTATTTTCTTTTCGTATATATTGTAAATATCGGCAGTAGTTTTCAAAATAAACAAAAATTTACAGCGGGCGGAGTGTGCCTCCTGATCATATTACACCTGAAGTTAGCCTGTATTGCTGCTTTTTCCTGGTGTGTTACACCAAAAGGCATTTGTAGCACTTACAGCGGGCGGAGTGTGCCTCCTGATCATATTACACCTGAAGTTAGCCTGTATTGCTGCTTTTTCCTGGTGTGTTACACCAACAGGCATTTGCGGCACTTACAGCGGGCGGAGTGTGCCTCCTGATCATATTACACCTGAAGTTAGCCTGTATTGCTGCTTTTTCCTGGTGTGTTACACCAACAGGCATTTGTGGCACTTACAGCGGGCGGAGTGTGCCTCCTGATCATATTACACCTGAAGTTAGCCTGTATTGCTGCTTTTTCCTGGTGTGTTACACCAACAGGCATTTGCGGCACTTACAGCGGGCGGAGTGTGCCTCCTGATCATATTACACCTGAAGTTAGCCTGTATTGCTGCTTTTTCCTGGTGTGTTACACCAACAGGCCTTTGCGGCACTTACAGCGGGCGTAGTGTGCCTCCTGATCATATTACACCTGAAGTTAGCCTGTATTGCTGCTGTTTCCTGGTGTGTTACACCAACAGGCATTTGCAGCACTTACAGCGGGCGTGGTGTATCAGTTGCTGTGAGACCTTTGGAGTGAGAGGACGTGCCTGTAGGGAGCTCCTGGAGCTCCAGGAGGAGGGGGTGTGATGGCCTCCTCCAGCCCAGGACCGGGGCAGCTTTCCCGGCCTGATGCTGCTGCCTCCTCCCTGGGGATTAAGGACCTATCCAGGGAGGAGATGCTCTTTTTACGGACCCAAGGGGAACTAATGGACTGGACCTTGCCCCAGCCTGGGGAGGGTCCGGCAAAATTACAGAGGAGGATCGTGAGGGTCAAGGACCTGATCCAGAAGGCCAGTCGGGCCTTCTGTGGGAAGATGGCAGTCCTAACGGACCTAAGGAACAGGAGAGACCGGGCCAGCAGTTTCAGAAGAGGCGAGTATGCCGAGGCCATTGGCCTTTTAAAGGGCCAGAGCGGTGACCTGTGGACCCTGCTTGGTGGGCTATGTGAGAGAGGCCGAGGGGAGGTTGGTGTTAGTGTTAGGTTTGATGTGTGTTAGTATTAGGATTTTTGTAGGATTAGTGGGTGATGTGTTTTTTTCTTGTATTTTAGGATTTCGGATATGTATATAATGAGAGGCCCACGTGTGGGTGGTCGGTCAATGGGTAAGGGTGGTGGTGGTGAGTTTTTGTAAATATGTGTTAGTTTGATGTGTTAGGGTTTCTTTAATGTATATGTTATTTTCTTTTCGTATATATTGTAAATATCGGCAGTAGTTTTCAAAATAAACAAAAATTTACAGCGGGCGGAGTGTGCCTCCTGATCATATTACACCTGAAGTTAGCCTGTATTGCTGCTTTTTCCTGGTGTGTTACACCAAAAGGCATTTGCAGCACTTACAGCGGGCGGAGTGTGCCTCCTGATCATATTACACCTGAAGTTAGCCTGTATTGCTGCTTTTTCCTGGTGTGTTACACCAACAGGCATTTGCGGCACTTACAGCGGGCGGAGTGTGCCTCCTGATCATATTACACCTGAAGTTAGCCTGTATTGCTGCTTTTTCCTGGTGTGTTACACCAACAGGCATTTGTGGCACTTACAGCGGGCGGAGTGTGCCTCCTGATTAGTGATGAGCCGAACACCCCCGGGTTTGGTTCGCACCAGAACCCGCGAACGGACCGAAAGTTCGCACGAACATTAGAACCCTATTAAATACAATGGATGCGAACCTTCAGATTCTAAAGTGCTAATTATAACGACTATTATCCATGTTATTGTCCTAAACAGAGTTTGGGAACCCGGGTTCTGCACCAGGGGACATGTATCAATGCAAAAAGAAGTTTTAAAAACGGACGTTTTCCGGGAGCAGTCATTTTAATGATGCATAAAGTGAAAAAAAAAGTCAAATATTCCTTTAAATATTGTACCTGGGGGGTGTCTAAAGTATGCCTGTGAAGTGCCACGTGTTTCCCGTGTTTAGAACTGTCCCTGCACAAAATTACATTTCTAAAGGAAAAAAAAGCCATTTAAAACTGCTTGAGGCTTTAATGTAATGTGTGGTCCCGGTAATATGGATGAAAATCTTTAAGAAAAATGACATAGCTTGTAATAACATATAATTGTTGAACAGTGGTAGTAAAAATTGGGCCTTTGATGGTGGTGCTGGTGTCACAACACTGTAAGGCCTGACAGTTACTCTTGGTGGGCGCAGCAATGGGCCCTGCTGTGAATTATTAGATCAATAATTATAATTGCATGCCCCTGTTGAACAGGGGCTGAAAAATTGGGCCTTTGGTGGTGGTGGTGGTGGTGGTGTTGACACAACACTGTAAGGCCTGACAGTTACTCTTGGTGGGCGCAGCAATGGGCCCTGCTGTGAATTATTAGATCAATAATTATAATTGCATGCCCCTGTTGAACAGGGGCTGAAAAATTTGGCCTTTGGTGGTGGTGTTGACACAACACTGTAAGGCCTGACAGTTACTCTTGGTGGGCGCAGCAATGGGCCCTGCTGTGAATTATTAGATCAATAATTATAATTGCATGCCCCTGTTGAACAGGGGCTGAAAAATTGGGCCTTTGGTGGTGGTGGTGGTGGTGGTGTTGACACAACACTGTAAGGCCTGACAGTTACTCTTGGTGGGCGCAGCAATGGGCCCTGTTGTGAATTATTAGATCAATAATTATAATTGCATGCCCCTGTTGAACAGGGGCTGAAAAATTGGGCCTTAGGCACTGGTGGCACAACACTGCAACCCCTCACAGATACTGTACTTGGAGCACAGCAATGAGGCCTGTTGCAAAGTATTGCATCAAAAATTGTAATTACACGCCCCTGTTAAACAGGGGCTGAAAAATTGGGCCTTAGCCACTGGTGGCGGCACCCATAAACCAAAATGATCTTCCAAGCTATCATCATTAATCGGATCATTGAGGAGGAGGAGGAGGATAGCTAGTCAACATAACAGCACAGTAACTCAGCATCAGCATCAGTCTTGAAGGGATGTGACATTTTAAAATCAATTAGTCTGTTATATCAGCATAAGGTGTGTGGTAGCTGGTGGTGATCCAAGACTGTTTCATCTTGATGAAAGTCAGTCGATCAACCGAGTCGGTGGACAGGCGCACCCTGTGATCCGTGACAAATCCTCCAGCAGCACTGAATGTGCGTTCTGAAAGAACGCTGGATGCAGGACAGGCCAGTAGCTCAATTGCATACTGTGCAAGCTCTGGCCAGTGATCCATCCTCAATACCCAGTAAGCCAGAGGATTTTCGGTGGGGAAGGTGTCCAAGTCTGACCTTGCCCCTAGGTATTCCTGCACCATGTATATCAGACGCTGGCGATGGTTGCTGGAAACGATCATACTTTGGGGCTGCGGACTAAAAAATTGTCTGAACGCATCGGTCAGACGGCCACCTTCCCCACCGCTCCTTCTTTGACTGCCCGAAGCCTCAGCAACTCGTTGTCCAGGACCAGGAGTTTGTAACCTCCCAGTCTCTGGGAACGCGTTGCACAGACCTTTCTGCAAGGCCTCCCGGAGTTGTCTCATCCTCTGCTCCCTCTGCGACGGTAACATAAGGTCCGCAACCTTACCCTTGTACCGTGGATCAAGGAGAGTGGCCAGCCAGTAATGGTCCCTCTCCTTGATCCGAAGAATACGAGGATCCTTCCGCAGACTTTGCAGGATCAGGGAGGCCATGCAGCGTAGGTTAGCTGAGGCACTCAGTCCGGAGTCCTCTGGGTCACTAAGGACGACATGATCCGCAGCCACCTCCTCCCAGCCACGTACAAGTCCACTGGTTTCTTGGGACTGTAAATCATCCCTAAAAGACTGCTGCTGATGATGCTGAGTGCCAGCCTCCACCTCCATGCTGACACAATCCTCCTCCTCCTCTTCCTGTGCGATGGGTGGGACAGAAGGAACACTGTCAGGGTAAAGGGGGCCTTGAGAGGCAAGGAAGTCCTCCTCTTCCTGCCTCTGTTCTGCCTCAAGTGCCTTGTCCATTATTCCACGCAGCGTGTGCTCCAACAGGTGGACAAGAGGTACAGTGTCACTGATGCATGCACTGTCACTGCTCACCATCCTCGTGGCCTCCTCAAATGGTGCCAGGACAGTGCATGCATCCCTGATCATGCCCCACTGGCGTGGTAAAAAAAACCCGAGCTCCCCTGACCCTGTCCTGGTGCCGTAGTCGCACAGGTACTCATTGATGGCCCTCTGCTGCGTGTGCAGCCGCTGCAGCATGGCCAACGTTGAGTTCCACCTGGTGGGCATGTCACATATAAGGCGGTTCTTGGGCAGGTTCAACTCCTTTTGCAGCTCAGCCAGGCGAGCACTGGCATTATAAGATCTGTGGAAATGAACACAGACTTTCCTGGCCTGCCTCAGGACATCCTGTAAGCCCGGGTACCTGCCCAAGAACCGCTGCACCACCAGGTTAAGGACGTGAGCCATACAGGGCACATGGGTCAGTTGTCCCTGTCGGAGGGCGGAGAGGAGGTTCGTGCCATTGTCGCAAACCACCATTCCTGGCTTAAGCTGGCGTGGCGTCAACCACCTCTCGGCCTGCCCCTGCAGAGCAGACAGGACCTCTGCCCCAGTGTGGCTCCTGTCCCCCAAACACACCAGCGCAAGCACGGCATGGCATCTTTTTGCCTGCGTACTTGCGTAGCCCCTTGAACGCCTCCTGTTCCGAGGACAAACCACAGGAAGAGGCCATGGAGGAAGAAGAGGAGGGGGTGGAGGAGAGAGGTGTGTCACAACCAGTAGTAGCAATTTGGAGGCGTTGCGGTGGAACAACCTCCAACACTACTGCACCTTGTCCTGCATCTTTCCCAGCTGCCAAAAGAGTGACCCAATGGGCCGTGAAAGAAAGGTAACGTCCCTGTCCATGCCTGCTGGACCATGAGTCAGCGGTAATATGCACCTTACCGCTGACCGCCCTGTCCAGCGAGGCCAAGACATTGCCTTCCACATGCCTGTAGAGAGCCGGAATCGCCTTCCGTGAGAAAAAGTGGCGTTTGGGAACCTGCCACTGAGGAACCGCACATTGCACAAACTCACGTAAGGGGGCCGAGTCTACCAACTGAAAAGGCAGCAGTTGAAGCGCTAGCAATTTAGCCAAGCTAGCATTCAACCGCTGGGCATGTGGATGGCTGGGAGTGAACTTCTTTCGACGGTCCAGCAGCTGGGGCAGGGAAATTTGCCTGCTAGAATCGGACGTCGGTGTACTGCTAGCAGAGTGGCCGCAAGTACTGGGCTGTGACACACCTAATTCTACACCTTCATTCCTCTCAGTGCAGGTTTCAGAGAGGACTGAAGGTATAGTGGGTTTTGAGATCCCAGCTGATGCGGTGCAAGGAGAGGTCCGCTTTGTTCTTTGGTGTGGGTCTTTAAGGTAGGCTTGCCAACGAGCTGCATGGCAGGTCAACATATGTCTGATCAAGCATGTGGTGCCCAAGCGGCTGATGTTTTGGCCACGCGATATACGCTTGAGACATATGTTGCAAACAGCAGCTGTGCGATCTGATGCACTTGCCTCAAAAAAGGCCCACACCAAAGAACTTTTTGAATGCGGTGTGCTCTGCGGTGTGATTCCGTCGGTGTGCTGCCCATACGCTGGCCACTCAAGGGCATCCTGCCTCGTTGGAGATGTGCCTCCTCCTCATCCTCCTCCTCCTCCTCTCTCCTATTAGGCACCCACGTGGAGTCAGTGACCTCATCATCCCCTCCCTCCTCATCACTGGAGCCAATCTGGCAGTATGCTGCAGCTGCTGGAGCATGACTGCCAGATTGGTGTCCTTCTTGAGCATCCCCTCTCTCTGCTCTCACGCTACTGCCTTCCTCTAGCTGGGTATCCTCATCAGATCCTTCGAAACGCTGGGCATCCTCCTGGAGCATGTACCCAACACTGTGCTCAAACAGTTCGGGGGACTCCTCAGGAGGAGGACATGGCGGGTCTAGGGAAGGATTGACTAATGAAGATAATGATACCAGAGAAGAGGACGCTTTGGCAGCTGCTTTGCCAGTACCCTGAGCCTGGGTGAGAGAGGATGAGGAGGATGAGGTGGGCTTGGTCATCCACTCTACCAAGTCTTCGGCATGATGTGGCTCAACATGTCCAGCTGCCGAAAAGAAGGACAAGCGTGTCCCATGGCCATGTGCTGATGACAATGCACCGCGTCCACGACCAGCACTGTTGCCCCCAGACACAGAGCCTGCTTGCCCTCTTTTTTTGCCTCCTGACTATCTGCCTCTCCTTGTTTGCCTTCCAGACATTTTAATGGATGGCCTGCAGGGAGATGGGAAAAACAGCAATAAGGGCTACCTTCAGGTGTATACTGTGCAGGAGGCTTAGCAACAATGACACTGACACTGTCCCCTGCCTATCCTTCTCTGTCCCTAAACACAAGGATTTGCAATATGCTTCAGCAAGATTGGTTTAGCACAGAATAGCACACTGACAGTTTCCCTCACTGTCCTTCTCTGTCCCTACAAACAAGATTTAGCACAGAATAGCACACTGATAGTTTCCACGAGTGTCCTTCTCTGTCCCTAAACTCAAGGATTTCAAATATGGTTCAGCAAGATTGGTTTAGAACAGAATAGCACACTGACACTTTCCCTCACTGTACCTCTCTGTCCCTAAACTCAAGGATTTCAAATATGGTTCAGCAAGATTGGTTTAGAACAGAATAGCACACTGTAAGTTTCACTCACTGTCCTACTCTGTCCCTACAAACAAGATTTAGCACAGAATAGCACACTGATAGTTTCCACGAGTGTCCTTCTCTGTCCCTAAACTCAAGGATTTCAAATATGGTTCAGCAAGATTGGTTTAGAACAGAATAGCACACTGTCAGTTTCACTCACTGTACCTCTCTGTCCCTACAAACAAGATTTAGCACAGAATAGCACACTGATAGTTTCCACGAGTGTCCTTCTCTGTCCCTAAACTCAAGGATTTCAAATATGGTTCAGCAAGATTGGTTTAGAACAGAATAGCACACTGACACTTTCCCTCACTGTACCTCTCTGTCCCTAAACTCAAGGATTTCAAATATGGTTCAGCAAGATTGGTTTAGAATAGAATAGCACACTGTCAGTTTCACTCACTGTACCTCTCTGTCCCTACAAACAAGATTTAGCACAGAATAGCACACTGATAGTTTACACGAGTGTCCTTCTCTGTCCCTAAACTCAAGGATTTCAAATATGGTTCAGCAAGATTGGTTTAGAACAGAATAGCACACTGTCAGTTTCACTCACTGTCCTACTCTGTCCCTACAAACAAGATTTAGCACAGAATAGCACACTGATAGTTTCCACGAGTGTCCTTCTCTGTCCCTAAATTTAAGGATTTCAAATATGGTTCAGCAAGATTGGTTTAGAACAGAATAGCACACTGTCAGCTTCACTCACTGTACCTCTCTGTCCCTACAAACAAGATTTAGCACAGAATAGCACACTGATAGTTTCCACGAGTGTCCTTCTCTGTCCCTAAACTCAAGGATTTCAAATATGGTTCAGCAAGATTGGTTTAGAACAGAATAGCACACTGACACTTTCCCTCACTGTACCTCTCTGTCCCTAAACTCAAGGATTTCAAATATGGTTCAGCAAGATTGGTTTAGAATAGAATAGCACACTGTCAGTTTCACTCACTGTACCTCTCTGTCCCTACAAACAAGATTTAGCACAGAATAGCACACTGATAGTTTACACGAGTGTCCTTCTCTGTCCCTAAACTCAAGGATTTCAAATATGGTTCAGCAAGATTGGTTTAGAACAGAATAGCACACTGTCAGTTTCACTCACTGTCCTACTCTGTCCCTACAAACAAGATTTAGCACAGAATAGCACACTGATAGTTTCCACGAGTGTCCTTCTCTGTCCCTAAATTTAAGGATTTCAAATATGGTTCAGCAAGATTGGTTTAGAACAGAATAGCACACTGTCAGCTTCACTCACTGTACCTCTCTGTCCCTACAAACAAGATTTAGCACAGAATAGCACACTGATAGTTTCCACGAGTGTCCTTCTCTGTCCCTAAACTCAAGGATTTCAAATATGGTTCAGCAAGATTGGTTTAGAACAGAATAGCACACTGACACTTTCCCTCACTGTACCTCTCTGTCCCTAAACTCAAGGATTTCAAATATGGTTCAGCAAGATTGGTTTAGAACAGAATAGCACACTGTCAGTTTCACTCACTGTCCTACTCTGTCCCTACAAACAAGATTTAGCACAGAATAGCACACTGATAGTTTCCACGAGTGTCCTTCTCTGTCCCTAAACTCAAGGATTTCAAATATGGTTCAGCAAGATTGGTTTAGAACAGAATAGCACACTGTCAGCTTCACTCACTGTACCTCTCTGTCCCTACAAACAAGATTTAGCACAGAATAGCACACTGATAGTTTCCACGAGTGTCCTTCTCTGTCCCTAAACTCAAGGATTTCAAATATGGTTCAGCAAGATTGGTTTAGAACAGAATAGCACACTGACACTTTCCCTCACTGTACCTCTCTGTCCCTAAACTCAAGGATTTCAAATATGGTTCAGCAAGATTGGTTTAGAACAGAATAGCACACTGTCAGTTTCACTCACTGTACCTCTCTGTCCCTACAAACAAGATTTAGCACAGAATAGCACACTGATAGTTTCCACGAGTGTCCTTCTCTGTCCCTAAACTCAAGGATTTCAAATATGGTTCAGCAAGATTGGTTTAGAACAGAATAGCACACTGTCAGTTTCACTCACTGTCCTACTCTGTCCCTACAAACAAGATTTAGCACAGAATAGCACACTGATAGTTTCCACGAGTGTCCTTCTCTGTCCCTAAATTTAAGGATTTCAAATATGGTTCAGCAAGATTGGTTTAGAACAGAATAGCACACTGTCAGCTTCACTCACTGTACCTCTCTGTCCCTACAAACAAGATTTAGCACAGAATAGCACACTGATAGTTTCCACGAGTGTCCTTCTCTGTCCCTAAACTCAAGGATTTCAAATATGGTTCAGCAAGATTGGTTTAGAACAGAATAGCACACTGACACTTTCCCTCACTGTACCTCTCTGTCCCTAAACTCAAGGATTTCAAATATGGTTCAGCAAGATTGGTTTAGAACAGAATAGCACACTGTCAGTTTCACTCACTGTCCTACTCTGTCCCTACAAACAAGATTTAGCACAGAATAGCACACTGATAGTTTCCACGAGTGTCCTTCTCTGTCCCTAAACTCAAGGATTTCAAATATGGTTCAGCAAGATTGGTTTAGAACAGAATAGCACACTGTCAGCTTCACTCACTGTACCTCTCTGTCCCTACAAACAAGATTTAGCACAGAATAGCACACTGATAGTTTCCACGAGTGTCCTTCTCTGTCCCTAAACTCAAGGATTTCAAATATGGTTCAGCAAGATTGGTTTAGAACAGAATAGCACACTGACACTTTCCCTCACTGTACCTCTCTGTCCCTAAACTCAAGGATTTCAAATATGGTTCAGCAAGATTGGTTTAGAACAGAATAGCACACTGTCAGTTTCACTCACTGTACCTCTCTGTCCCTACAAACAAGATTTAGCACAGAATAGCACACTGATAGTTTCCACGAGTGTCCTTCTCTGTCCCTAAACTCAAGGATTTCAAATATGGCTCAGCAAGATTGGTTTAGAACAGAATAGCACACTGTCAGTTTCACTCACTGTCCTTCTCTGTCCCTACAAACAAGATTTAGCACAGAATAGCACACTGATAGTTTCCACGAGTGTCCTTCTCTGTCCCTAAACTCAAGGATTTCAAATATGGTTCAGCAAGATTGGTTTAGAACAGAATAGCACACTGACACTTTCCCTCACTGTACCTCTCTGTCCCTAAACTCAAGGATTTCAAATATGGTTCAGCGAGATTGGTTTAGAACAGAATAGCACACTGTCAGTTTCACTCACTGTCCTACTCTGTCCCTACAAACAAGATTTAGCACAGAATAGCACACTGACACTTTCCCTCACTGTACCTCTCTGTCCCTAAACTCAAGGATTTCAAATATGGTTCAGCAAGATTGGTTTAGAACAGAATAGCACACTGTCAGTTTCACTCACTGTCCTACTCTGTCCCTACAAACAAGATTTAGCACAGAATAGCACACTGACAATTTCCCTCACTGTACCTCTCTGTCCCTAAACTCAAGGATTTCAAATATGGTTCAGCAAGATTGGTTTAGAACAGAATAGCACACTGTCAGTTTCACTCACTGTCCTACTCTGTCCCTACACACAAGATTTAGCACAGAATAGCACACTGACACTTTCCCTCACTGTACCTCTCTGTCCCTAAACTCAAGGATTTCAAATATGGTTCAGCAAGATTGGTTTAGAACAGAATAGCACACTGTCAGTTTCACTCACTGTCCTACTCTGTCCCTACAAACAAGATTTAGCACAGAATAGCACACTGACACTTTCCCTCACTGTACCTCTCTGTCCCTAAATTCAAGGATTTCAAATATGGTTCAGCAAGATTGGTTTAGAACAGAATAGCACACTGTCAGTTTCACTCACTGTCCTACTCTGTCCCTACAAACAAGATTTAGCACAGAATAGCACACTGACACTTTCCCTCACTGTACCTCTCTGTCCCTAAACTCAAGGATTTCAAATATGGTTCAGCAAGATTGGTTTAGAACAGAATAGCACACTGTCAGTTTCACTCACTGTCCTACTCTGTCCCTACAAACAAGATTTAGCACAGAATAGCACACTGATAGTTTCCACGAGTGTCCTTCTCTGTCCCTAAACTCAAGGATTTCAAATATGGTTCAGCAAGATTGGTTTAGAACAGAATAGCACACTGTCAGTTTCACTCACTGTACCTCTCTGTCCCTACAAACAAGATTTAGCACAGAATAGCACACTGATAGTTTCCACGAGTGTCCTTCTCTGTCCCTAAACTCAAGGATTTCAAATATGGTTCAGCAAGATTGGTTTAGAACAGAATAGCACACTGACACTTTCCCTCACTGTACCTCTCTGTCCCTAAACTCAAGGATTTCAAATATGGTTCAGCAAGATTGGTTTAGAATAGAATAGCACACTGTCAGTTTCACTCACTGTACCTCTCTGTCCCTACAAACAAGATTTAGCACAGAATAGCACACTGATAGTTTACACGAGTGTCCTTCTCTGTCCCTAAACTCAAGGATTTCAAATATGGTTCAGCAAGATTGGTTTAGAACAGAATAGCACACTGTCAGTTTCACTCACTGTCCTACTCTGTCCCTACAAACAAGATTTAGCACAGAATAGCACACTGATAGTTTCCACGAGTGTCCTTCTCTGTCCCTAAATTTAAGGATTTCAAATATGGTTCAGCAAGATTGGTTTAGAACAGAATAGCACACTGTCAGCTTCACTCACTGTACCTCTCTGTCCCTACAAACAAGATTTAGCACAGAATAGCACACTGATAGTTTCCACGAGTGTCCTTCTCTGTCCCTAAACTCAAGGATTTCAAATATGGTTCAGCAAGATTGGTTTAGAACAGAATAGCACACTGACACTTTCCCTCACTGTACCTCTCTGTCCCTAAACTCAAGGATTTCAAATATGGTTCAGCAAGATTGGTTTAGAACAGAATAGCACACTGTCAGTTTCACTCACTGTCCTACTCTGTCCCTACAAACAAGATTTAGCACAGAATAGCACACTGATAGTTTCCACGAGTGTCCTTCTCTGTCCCTAAACTCAAGGATTTCAAATATGGTTCAGCAAGATTGGTTTAGAACAGAATAGCACACTGTCAGCTTCACTCACTGTACCTCTCTGTCCCTACAAACAAGATTTAGCACAGAATAGCACACTGATAGTTTCCACGAGTGTCCTTCTCTGTCCCTAAACTCAAGGATTTCAAATATGGTTCAGCAAGATTGGTTTAGAACAGAATAGCACACTGACACTTTCCCTCACTGTACCTCTCTGTCCCTAAACTCAAGGATTTCAAATATGGTTCAGCAAGATTGGTTTAGAACAGAATAGCACACTGTCAGTTTCACTCACTGTACCTCTCTGTCCCTACAAACAAGATTTAGCACAGAATAGCACACTGATAGTTTCCACGAGTGTCCTTCTCTGTCCCTAAACTCAAGGATTTCAAATATGGCTCAGCAAGATTGGTTTAGAACAGAATAGCACACTGTCAGTTTCACTCACTGTCCTTCTCTGTCCCTACAAACAAGATTTAGCACAGAATAGCACACTGATAGTTTCCACGAGTGTCCTTCTCTGTCCCTAAACTCAAGGATTTCAAATATGGTTCAGCAAGATTGGTTTAGAACAGAATAGCACACTGACACTTTCCCTCACTGTACCTCTCTGTCCCTAAACTCAAGGATTTCAAATATGGTTCAGCGAGATTGGTTTAGAACAGAATAGCACACTGTCAGTTTCACTCACTGTCCTACTCTGTCCCTACAAACAAGATTTAGCACAGAATAGCACACTGATAGTTTCCACGAGTGTCCTTCTCTGTCCCTAAACTCAAGGATTTCAAATATGGTTCAGCAAGATTGGTTTAGAACAGAATAGCACACTGTCAGCTTCACTCACTGTACCTCTCTGTCCCTACAAACAAGATTTAGCACAGAATAGCACACTGATAGTTTCCACGAGTGTCCTTCTCTGTCCCTAAACTCAAGGATTTCAAATATGGTTCAGCAAGATTGGTTTAGAACAGAATAGCACACTGACACTTTCCCTCACTGTACCTCTCTGTCCCTAAACTCAAGGATTTCAAATATGGTTCAGCAAGATTGGTTTAGAACAGAATAGCACACTGTCAGTTTCACTCACTGTACCTCTCTGTCCCTACAAACAAGATTTAGCACAGAATAGCACACTGATAGTTTCCACGAGTGTCCTTCTCTGTCCCTAAACTCAAGGATTTCAAATATGGCTCAGCAAGATTGGTTTAGAACAGAATAGCACACTGTCAGTTTCACTCACTGTCCTTCTCTGTCCCTACAAACAAGATTTAGCACAGAATAGCACACTGATAGTTTCCACGAGTGTCCTTCTCTGTCCCTAAACTCAAGGATTTCAAATATGGTTCAGCAAGATTGGTTTAGAACAGAATAGCACACTGACACTTTCCCTCACTGTACCTCTCTGTCCCTAAACTCAAGGATTTCAAATATGGTTCAGCAAGATTGGTTTAGAACAGAATAGCACACTGTCAGTTTCACTCACTGTCCTACTCTGTCCCTAATAACAAGATTTAGCACAGAATAGCACACTGACACTTTCCCTCACTGTACCTCTCTGTCCCTAAACTCAAGGATTTCAAATATGGTTCAGCAAGATTGGTTTAGAACAGAATAGCACACTGTCAGTTTCACTCACTGTCCTACTCTGTCCCTACAAACAAGATTTAGCACAGAATAGCACACTGACAATTTCCCTCACTGTACCTCTCTGTCCCTAAACTCAAGGATTTCAAATATGGTTCAGCAAGATTGGTTTAGAACAGAATAGCACACTGTCAGTTTCACTCACTGTCCTACTCTGTCCCTACACACAAGATTTAGCACAGAATAGCACACTGACACTTTCCCTCACTGTACCTCTCTGTCCCTAAACTCAAGGATTTCAAATATGGTTCAGCAAGATTGGTTTAGAACAGAATAGCACACTGTCAGTTTCACTCACTGTCCTACTCTGTCCCTACAAACAAGATTTAGCACAGAATAGCACACTGACACTTTCCCTCACTGTACCTCTCTGTCCCTAAACTCAAGGATTTCAAATATGGTTCAGCAAGATTGGTTTAGAACAGAATAGCACACTGTCAGTTTCACTCACTGTCCTACTCTGTCCCTACAAACAAGATTTAGCACAGAATAGCACACTGATAGTTTCCACGAGTGTCCTTCTCTGTCCCTAAACTCAAGGATTTCAAATATGGTTCAGCAAGATTGGTTTAGAACAGAATAGCACACTGTCAGTTTCACTCACTGTACCTCTCTGTCCCTACAAACAAGATTTAGCACAGAATAGCACACTGATAGTTTCCACGAGTGTCCTTCTCTGTCCCTAAACTCAAGGATTTCAAATATGGTTCAGCAAGATTGGTTTAGAACAGAATAGCACACTGACACTTTCCCTCACTGTACCTCTCTGTCCCTAAACTCAAGGATTTCAAATATGGTTCAGCAAGATTGGTTTAGAATAGAATAGCACACTGTCAGTTTCACTCACTGTACCTCTCTGTCCCTACAAACAAGATTTAGCACAGAATAGCACACTGATAGTTTACACGAGTGTCCTTCTCTGTCCCTAAACTCAAGGATTTCAAA
Source organism: Rana muscosa (assembly GCA_029206835.1). Classification (NCBI taxonomy): domain Eukaryota; kingdom Metazoa; phylum Chordata; class Amphibia; order Anura; family Ranidae; genus Rana; species Rana muscosa. The sequence goes on from CM055116.1 coordinate 1,022,357,421, forward strand.
TATGGTTCAGCAAGATTGGTTTAGAACAGAATAGCACACTGTCAGTTTCACTCACTGTCCTACTCTGTCCCTACAAACAAGATTTAGCACAGAATAGCACACTGATAGTTTCCACGAGTGTCCTTCTCTGTCCCTAAATTTAAGGATTTCAAATATGGTTCAGCAAGATTGGTTTAGAACAGAATAGCACACTGTCAGCTTCACTCACTGTACCTCTCTGTCCCTACAAACAAGATTTAGCACAGAATAGCACACTGATAGTTTCCACGAGTGTCCTTCTCTGTCCCTAAACTCAAGGATTTCAAATATGGTTCAGCAAGATTGGTTTAGAACAGAATAGCACACTGACACTTTCCCTCACTGTACCTCTCTGTCCCTAAACTCAAGGATTTCAAATATGGTTCAGCAAGATTGGTTTAGAACAGAATAGCACACTGTCAGTTTCACTCACTGTCCTACTCTGTCCCTACAAACAAGATTTAGCACAGAATAGCACACTGATAGTTTCCACGAGTGTCCTTCTCTGTCCCTAAACTCAAGGATTTCAAATATGGTTCAGCAAGATTGGTTTAGAACAGAATAGCACACTGTCAGCTTCACTCACTGTACCTCTCTGTCCCTACAAACAAGATTTAGCACAGAATAGCACACTGATAGTTTCCACGAGTGTCCTTCTCTGTCCCTAAACTCAAGGATTTCAAATATGGTTCAGCAAGATTGGTTTAGAACAGAATAGCACACTGACACTTTCCCTCACTGTACCTCTCTGTCCCTAAACTCAAGGATTTCAAATATGGTTCAGCAAGATTGGTTTAGAACAGAATAGCACACTGTCAGTTTCACTCACTGTACCTCTCTGTCCCTACAAACAAGATTTAGCACAGAATAGCACACTGATAGTTTCCACGAGTGTCCTTCTCTGTCCCTAAACTCAAGGATTTCAAATATGGCTCAGCAAGATTGGTTTAGAACAGAATAGCACACTGTCAGTTTCACTCACTGTCCTTCTCTGTCCCTACAAACAAGATTTAGCACAGAATAGCACACTGATAGTTTCCACGAGTGTCCTTCTCTGTCCCTAAACTCAAGGATTTCAAATATGGTTCAGCAAGATTGGTTTAGAACAGAATAGCACACTGACACTTTCCCTCACTGTACCTCTCTGTCCCTAAACTCAAGGATTTCAAATATGGTTCAGCGAGATTGGTTTAGAACAGAATAGCACACTGTCAGTTTCACTCACTGTCCTACTCTGTCCCTACAAACAAGATTTAGCACAGAATAGCACACTGATAGTTTCCACGAGTGTCCTTCTCTGTCCCTAAACTCAAGGATTTCAAATATGGTTCAGCAAGATTGGTTTAGAACAGAATAGCACACTGTCAGCTTCACTCACTGTACCTCTCTGTCCCTACAAACAAGATTTAGCACAGAATAGCACACTGATAGTTTCCACGAGTGTCCTTCTCTGTCCCTAAACTCAAGGATTTCAAATATGGTTCAGCAAGATTGGTTTAGAACAGAATAGCACACTGACACTTTCCCTCACTGTACCTCTCTGTCCCTAAACTCAAGGATTTCAAATATGGTTCAGCAAGATTGGTTTAGAACAGAATAGCACACTGTCAGTTTCACTCACTGTACCTCTCTGTCCCTACAAACAAGATTTAGCACAGAATAGCACACTGATAGTTTCCACGAGTGTCCTTCTCTGTCCCTAAACTCAAGGATTTCAAATATGGCTCAGCAAGATTGGTTTAGAACAGAATAGCACACTGTCAGTTTCACTCACTGTCCTTCTCTGTCCCTACAAACAAGATTTAGCACAGAATAGCACACTGATAGTTTCCACGAGTGTCCTTCTCTGTCCCTAAACTCAAGGATTTCAAATATGGTTCAGCAAGATTGGTTTAGAACAGAATAGCACACTGACACTTTCCCTCACTGTACCTCTCTGTCCCTAAACTCAAGGATTTCAAATATGGTTCAGCAAGATTGGTTTAGAACAGAATAGCACACTGTCAGTTTCACTCACTGTCCTACTCTGTCCCTAATAACAAGATTTAGCACAGAATAGCACACTGACACTTTCCCTCACTGTACCTCTCTGTCCCTAAACTCAAGGATTTCAAATATGGTTCAGCAAGATTGGTTTAGAACAGAATAGCACACTGTCAGTTTCACTCACTGTCCTACTCTGTCCCTACAAACAAGATTTAGCACAGAATAGCACACTGACAATTTCCCTCACTGTACCTCTCTGTCCCTAAACTCAAGGATTTCAAATATGGTTCAGCAAGATTGGTTTAGAACAGAATAGCACACTGTCAGTTTCACTCACTGTCCTACTCTGTCCCTACACACAAGATTTAGCACAGAATAGCACACTGACACTTTCCCTCACTGTACCTCTCTGTCCCTAAACTCAAGGATTTCAAATATGGTTCAGCAAGATTGGTTTAGAACAGAATAGCACACTGTCAGTTTCACTCACTGTCCTACTCTGTCCCTACAAACAAGATTTAGCACAGAATAGCACACTGACACTTTCCCTCACTGTACCTCTCTGTCCCTAAACTCAAGGATTTCAAATATGGTTCAGCAAGATTGGTTTAGAACAGAATAGCACACTGTCAGTTTCACTCACTGTCCTACTCTGTCCCTACAAACAAGATTTAGCACAGAATAGCACACTGACACTTTCCCTCACTGTACCTCTCTGTCCCTAAACTCAAGGATTTCAAATATGGTTCAGCAAGATTGGTTTAGAACAGAATAGCACACTGTCAGTTTCACTCACTGTCCTACTCTGTCCCTACACACAAGATTTAGCACAGAATAGCACACTGACACTTTCCCTCACTGTACCTCTCTGTCCCTAAACTCAAGGATTTCAAATATGGTTCAGCAAGATTGGTTTAGAACAGAATAGCACACTGTCAGTTTCACTCACTGTCCTACTCTGTCCCTACAAACAAGATTTAGCACAGAATAGCACACTGATAGTTTCCACGAGTATCCTTCTCTGTCCCTAAATTCAAGGATTTCAAATATGGTTCAGCAAGATTGGTTTAGAACAGAATAGCACACTGTCAGTTTCACTCACTGTCCTTCTCTGTCCCTACAAACAAGATTTAGCACAGAATAGCACACTGATAGTTTCCACGAGTGTCCTTCTCTGTCCCTAAACTCAAGGATTTCAAATATGGTTCAGCAAGATTGGTTTAGAACAGAATAGCACACTGTCAGTTTCACTCACTGTCCTACTCTGTCCCTACAAACAAGATTTAGCACAGAATAGCACACTGACACTTTCCCTCACTGTACCTCTCTGTCCCTAAACTCAAGGATTTCAAATATGGTTCAGCAAGATTGGTTTAGAACAGAATAGCACACTGTCAGTTTCACTCACTGTCATACTCTGTCCCTACAAACAAGATTTAGCACAGAATGGAACACTGACACTTTCCCTCACTGTACCTCTCTGTCCCTAAACTCAAGGATTTCAAATATGGTTCAGCAAGATTGGTTTAGAACAGAATAGCACACTGTCAGTTTCACTCACTGTCCTACTCTGTCCCTACAAACAAGATTTAGCACAGAATGGAACACTGACACTTTCCCTCACTGTACCTCTCTGTCCCTAAACTCAAGGATTTCAAATATGGTTCAGCAAGATTGGTTTAGAACAGAATAGCACACTGTCAGTTTCACTCACTGTCCTACTCTGTCCCTACAAACAAGATTTAGCACAGAATGGAACACTGACACTTTCCCTCACTGTACCTCTCTGTCCCTAAACTCAAGGATTTCAAATATGGTTCAGCAAGATTGGTTTAGAACAGAATAGCACACTGTCAGTTTCACTCACTGTACCTCTCTGTCCCTACAAACAAGATTTAGCACAGAATAGCACACTGATAGTTTCCACGAGTGTCCTTCTCTGTCCCTAAACTCAAGGATTTCAAATATGGCTCAGCAAGATTGGTTTAGAACAGAATAGCACACTGTCAGTTTCACTCACTGTCCTTCTCTGTCCCTACAAACAAGATTTAGCACAGAATAGCACACTGATAGTTTCCACGAGTGTCCTTCTCTGTCCCTAAACTCAAGGATTTCAAATATGGTTCAGCAAGATTGGTTTAGAACAGAATAGCACACTGACACTTTCCCTCACTGTACCTCTCTGTCCCTAAACTCAAGGATTTCAAATATGGTTCAGCAAGATTGGTTTAGAATAGAATAGCACACTGTCAGTTTCACTCACTGTCCTACTCTGTCCCTACAAACAAGATTTAGCACAGAATAGCACACTGACACTTTCCCTCACTGTACCTCTCTGTCCCTAAACTCAAGGATTTCAAATATGGTTCAGCAAGATTGGTTTAGAACAGAATAGCACACTGTCAGTTTCACTCACTGTCCTACTCTGTCCCTACAAACAAGATTTAGCACAGAATAGCACACTGACAATTTCCCTCACTGTACCTCTCTGTCCCTAAACTCAAGGATTTCAAATATGGTTCAGCAAGATTGGTTTAGAACAGAATAGCACACTGTCAGTTTCACTCACTGTCCTACTCTGTCCCTACACACAAGATTTAGCACAGAATAGCACACTGACACTTTCCCTCACTGTACCTCTCTGTCCCTAAACTCAAGGATTTCAAATATGGTTCAGCAAGATTGGTTTAGAACAGAATAGCACACTGTCAGTTTCACTCACTGTCCTACTCTGTCCCTACAAACAAGATTTAGCACAGAATAGCACACTGACACTTTCCCTCACTGTACCTCTCTGTCCCTAAACTCAAGGATTTCAAATATGGTTCAGCAAGATTGGTTTAGAACAGAATAGCACACTGTCAGTTTCACTCACTGTCCTACTCTGTCCCTACAAACAAGATTTAGCACAGAATAGCACACTGACACTTTCCCTCACTGTACCTCTCTGTCCCTAAACTCAAGGATTTCAAATATGGTTCAGCAAGATTGGTTTAGAACAGAATAGCACACTGTCAGTTTCACTCACTGTCCTATTTAGCACAGAATAGCACACTGACACTTTCCCTCACTGTACCTCTCTGTCCCTAAACTCAAGGATTTCAAATATGGTTCAGCAAGATTGGTTTAGAACAGAATAGCACACTGTCAGTTTCACTCACTGTCCTACTCTGTCCCTACAAACAAGATTTAGCACAGAATAGCACACTGATAGTTTCCACGAGTATCCTTCTCTGTCCCTAAATTCAAGGATTTCAAATATGGTTCAGCAAGATTGGTTTAGAACAGAATAGCACACTGTCAGTTTCACTCACTGTCCTACTCTGTCCCTACAAACAAGAGTTAGCACAGAATAGCACACTGATAGTTTCCACGAGTGTCCTTCTCTGTCCCTAAACTCAAGGATTTCAAATATGGTTCAGCAAGATTGGTTTAGAACAGAATAGCACACTGTCAGTTTCACTCACTGTCCTTCTCTGTCCCTACAAACAAGATTTAGCACAGAATAGCACAGTGATAGTTTCCACGAGTGTCCTTCTCTGTCCCTAAACTCAAGGATTTCAAATATGGTTCAGCAAGATTGGTTTAGAACAGAATAGCACACTGTCAGTTTCACTCACTGTCCTACTCTGTCCCTACAAACAAGATTTAGCACAGAATAGCACACTGACACTTTCCCTCACTGTACCTCTCTGTCCCTAAACTCAAGGATTTCAAATATGGTTCAGCAAGATTGGTTTAGAACAGAATAGCACACTGTCAGTTTCACTCACTGTCCTACTCTGTCCCTACAAACAAGATTTAGCACAGAATGGAACACTGACACTTTCCCTCACTGTACCTCTCTGTCCCTAAACTCAAGGATTTCAAATATGGTTCAGCAAGATTGGTTTAGAACAGAATAGCACACTGTCAGTTTCACTCACTGTCCTACTCTGTCCCTACAAACAAGATTTAGCACAGAATGGAACACTGACACTTTCCCTCACTGTACCTCTCTGTCCCTAAACTCAAGGATTTCAAATATGGTTCAGCAAGATTGGTTTAGAACAGAATAGCACACTGACACTTTCCCTCACTGTACCTCTCTGTCCCTACAAACAAGGTTTAGCACAGAATAACACACTGACACTCTCCCTACCTATCCTTATTTGTCCCTAAACACAAGGAATCCAGGATTAGTAAAGGAAAAAAAATGACACTGTCCCTGCCTATGCTTCTCTTTCCCTGCTCCGGAACACACTACACAAGGCCGCCGCGCTGGCGGCCTTTTATAGTGTGGGGCGTGTACTAAACCCCCACGCATCCTGCCTGTGGCCAATCATTGCTCTCCTCGCTGCCGGCGCTGTGATTGGCCAAGCATGCGGGGTCACAGTGCATGCTTGGCCAATCACAGCGCCTGGATGACACTGCGATGGCGTAGTGCATTGTGGGCCGTTCGCGTCACTCGAATTTGGCGCGAACGGCCCAAATCGTTCGATCTTTCCTCATGAGAAATTCTCGCCTTCCCTGGCCAATCTCTATATGGGATTTTGGGAGAGGTCCCGCATTTTTGGACATGACAGCCCCCGTCGTTCAGACACGGTTTTCTTTTGCAGGTTCATTGATGACCTCCTGTTTGTTTCCTCTCATGAGGAGACAAATTTACAGGATTGGTTGGATCACTTCAATGACAATTCCATGAATCTTCGTTTCACGGGGAAACTAGGCATTACTTCCATAGATTTTTTGGACGTTAATTTGTCGGCTGCCAATGATGTGGTAGTCACAGGCATTTACAGAAAACCCACAGCTGGCAATGCCCTCCTTAGAGCAGATTCGGGTCACCCCAGCCATACAATTCGCGGGGTCCCGGTCGGACAATTCCTCAGGCTCCGTCGTTTGTGCAGTAGACCTGAGGATTTTGCCACTGAGGCTGCGAACATGACCCAACGGTTCATTAGCAGGGGTTATGCCCCTAACATTGTAAAAAGAGCCTCCAAAGCTGCGAGTGCCATCCCTAGAGAGACTTTACTTCGGAATCATCCGAATAAATATAAAAACCAAGTGGCATTGTCTTTCAGTGGAATTCCGGTATTCTCCACACCGTACAGCTTTGAATTCAGTAAAATAAATTCTACTATCGAGAAATACCTTCCCATTCTACTGAATGACCCTGCCTATCACAAAATACTCTCTAGGGGGGTTAAATCAGCGTCCCGTAGAGCCCCTACCTTGGGCAGTCGCCTTTCCCCCAGCCTTTTCTCAAGTAAATCTTCGGCCACCAATTGGTTGCACTTTCAGGGCACCTTTAGATGTGGAATGCCTCACTGTAATTACTGTAAACATATAAAAACAGGTGATACAGTTCAGTCAAGCACCAATCACAATTCTTTTGACATCAAGCAATTCATTAATTGCAATACCAACTTTTTGGTATATGTGATTAAATGCGAACAGTGCGATATCCAATATGTCGGAAGAACAACCAGGAGACTTAAGGATAGACTGTACGATCACCTGTATGATATACAGAAAGACAGGAATACAAATGTTGCTAGGCACTGGGCATCTGTGCATCAGAAAAATGTCTCATGCCTCTCTATACAAGGCATAGAAAAAAACAGTTCACCTGTAAGAGGGGGAGACAAGTTCAGGACACTGTGCAGGCGTGAAGTCTATTGGATCTTCTCGTTGGACACTAGGATACCGGCGGGCCTCAACTTTGAATGGGATGTATCCCACTACTATGACTAGTTCTCATGTCCTGCACAGTGTCCTTTTCAACGTCTGTCACCTATGTATGCTGCCTGAGGTCTGTACTGTGCTTTGTCCCTGCATATGACACGTCTATTGACGTGCATTTACACACTCGGAATGCTGTCAGAGGTTTCCATTTTATTTTATCTTATTTTATTCAGTTACCATGATACTGATTGCTCTTTGCATGTTTTAATCTTCATGGTTTCTGTAACATTATCTATAATATTCATGTAACATGAAAGTTCTACTATTTCATTGAGACCAATTCCCTTTCTTTTTTCTTCTTTTACTCCTTTTTTAGCATTGAATCATAATTCATATGGTTTTGAAGAAATAATATGGACTTGGTCTCTCATTTGCACAAATTATCATCTAGTGGTAGATTGTAACGATTAGGTTGTGTCATTATATGTTCCACACATCCTTTTTGTTTTTTGTTTTGAGTGTTTCATAGTCTCTTTTTCTATTCTTTTAACTCATGTTGGTACTGTTATGTCATTTTCGATAGTATGCATTGTTTTGGATTTATACAAACACAATTATGCATATGTAGGCGATACAACCATAATCTTCCATTTTGGAAGAAAAAACATATATATATGCAGGTAAATTGTATTTCAAATTGTATTTTGAACTATATCACAGATGCAACATTGTATTGGTATTTGTTGAGTGCACACACTTATGTCGGCATCATGTATGTTTATTCTAGTTAGGATCCAACCACAAGGTTATTGTCATTATTGTTTCTACTTTTAAACAAACATTTTCACACAGACACTTGCTCTAGTGTGAATTGTTCACACAGAATCATTTTGTGCATCTTTCCACACTCTGATTGGATATATTGACTTCCATCGAGGTGTCTATAGTTGGACGTGTACCTCAATCGATACACACAATTTTGGAATGACCACACACATAGACACATCTTTTTAGTGGGCTATCTATGTGTGCACATTGATCTGTATGTTCATAATGACATATTCTTATTCTTGTTGGTCTGGGATTCATATGCACTTTGTCCCGAAACAGACAGGCATATATGTACACGCACTCTTGTTATCTTTACCATTCATTACTCATACATATGGGCACATTTATAGTCCTTATAGTTCTTCTAGTTCGTCAATGCATACCCATACCTTAAATTACACAAAATATTCCACACATCATTCCATTAAGACCTTTTATGTACGTTTCATATAGATTGGTGATGGTTATGGACATCGGTTAATTACAACCAATCTAAACCAATTTGTCCATGCATGCGTGCCCATTTACTATGCACGTTGCATGGGTTCTATGTCCCTCTACACCATACTATATTTGCAATTATATATAATTATATATAATTCTAGTTTGTCTTAAATTTCCCTTTTGGAATATTTGCTGAGAAATTTTGTACTCAGGGCTCCAGGGGAGGTGAATATATCGAGTACCTTTGTGCAATTTTAAAACATATATGTATATATACATATATATATCTCTACATATGTGCTTTGTTTATTCGTATATATCCATCTACTGCATGTTCATACAACAGCTCACTGTTATGTACCGCATACCCCCCCGGGATGACCTTTATCCCAACAGACAAAAGAGACACACACTCATACACAAATACAATTTGTTCAGATATTGGTTTAATTTAAAACACTTGTTTTTTCTTCACAGTATCTTTACTCCACAAATCACCAATAAAATAGAAACAATAAAAAATAGAAAATAAAATAGAAATAAAAATAAAAAGATACGTGTATATACCACTATGGATCAATCAATATTAATGCAAATTAAATGGTCTAGATTAATCAAGCACATTATACACATTTTTTATTGACAATTTTCAATATATTTTTTATTAATATATACATGTTTTTATTGGATATCCTTTCATTTCACTACCACACACTTTATACTTTACACATACACCCTTACACACATTTTCCATAAGATTGCATGCATGGTGAGGCACTTTTTCCGTTTTTTCTTTCATTGTGGTTAATAGTGAACCACACCTATTTCACCTGAATCACCTCACGTCCATCAATCTTTAATTAATTAATTATTTTCACCTTGGGGTTGGATCCTATGACTTCCCCTGTTTTAGGGTATATCTTAGGTAACATTTGTACAATAATCAGCTATGAGTAAGCACTACAATAGTGTGAAATGCGTTAGCCAGATGTGATCAGTTTGCTGTGTCGTGCAGTGTGTTTTGTTTCCTGAACCTTTTGGAATAAAGGCTTTTTAATCGGAGTGCTGTTTCCAGAAGTCACTTTCTTTCCTTTTTGAAAGACTACAAGTGTGCCGGTGTTTGGGGGTGAAAAGACTAGTGGTGGTGGGGTGGTGGTTGCAGTGGGTGTGGGGGAGGTTGTTTGTGAGGGTGGGGGGGCGCCATTTTCTGGTGAAGTTGGAGGAGGACTGGATGCTGCAAACAGCTCACAAACAATGGACGCTATGGTGCTGGGATGTGCGGCCTCCACTGCTGACAGTGGGGGCGTGGCCAGTGGACGGAGCCTGAGCGGGCTGGGGGGCCAGGGGGAGGAGCTGGGGTGGGAGTCTGGGCAGAAAGAGGAAGTGGGAGGGGCTAGCGGCGTCCGTGTGGCCACTTCCGGTTTTCCTGGTCGACCTGACCCGGAAGTGGGCGGGGGGTTGACCAGGAAGTAAGTCCTGAACGGGAAGTGGTCGGGGACTTCCGGTCTGCGGCCGCTGATGGCCCTGAAGGAGATGGGATGGAGGTATGTGGGGAAGGGAAAATGTGTGGGGATATTATGGCATTGGATTCCACAGGGGACCCGAGCCCAGCCCAGAGGGTGGGCAGGTGGAGCGAGGCCGAGGCTGGGGAACTTCTTGGGGATCACCCAGCCTTGGCCTTTATCAGAGATATGGAGTCTCAGGGGGGACAGTCAAAGGGGAAGGAGCAGCCACGGCCGCAGGAGCAGGGGGAGGAGCCATCTGGGGCTCATGCCTGCAGCTCCAGTGGGCCCCCAGTGGTAGACCCTCCTCCTAGTGTTAGGAGGAGGGATGTTGTGGGTGTGGCTTGCTCCGGGGGGGCGGTGGATGGGCAGGATTAGGCCCGGGGGGTTCCCCCGGTTAGTGTGTCAGCCATGGGTGCTACTGGCGCTCAGGCTGGGGGTATTTGGGGGCAAGCCCAGGAGGCAGAGCTGCTTGAGGCGCTTAGGGAGACCAGGTCTTTTGCCCAGGTGGCAGGGACCAGCGTCCCTTTGGCTCCCCTGTACAGCCAGTTTGGCGCCCAAAACTTCCGGGTTCCCCCCGCAGACCAGCTCCAGGGGGTGAACCCGTGGTTGAGGGGTACAGGGGTCCAGTGAGGCGCAGGCGCAATGTCGTGCAGCTGCGGTGGGAGGGACCTGGACAGTGCCCCAGCAGGGGGCAGGTAGTGGATCTTCTGCTGAAGGGGGCCAACTTCAAGGTAGCCGACCTCTTCGCAGTGATCCATCCCACGGGCACCAAGGAGTTTGATGTAAGTTTTTCCTCCTTGGTGCTAATGGAGCTCTTTCTCACCGTCTATGAGCTCCTGAGGAGGTCGGAGCCTTGGAAGTTCTTTAGGGTGGTCCCCCTGTCCAGGCAGGAAGATATAAAGTCCCTGACCATTTTGGTCAGGAACGAATCCCTCCCACCTGAGGACATTGCCACCTGGTTGGGGAGGTATGGGCAGCTGCAGTCTCCCCTCCGCAAAAACCTGGATGAGCGCGGGGTCTGGACCGGGGCGTGGCTGGCCAGGATCCATCTCAAGCGCCAGGGGACCAGTGTGACCCATGTCCCTGGTAGCGCGTTTATTGGAAGAGATAGGATCCTGGTCTTTTACCCCGGTCAGCCCCATCGCTGCTTCAAGTGTGGGAGTCCCACCCATTTGAGTGCGGATTGCACAACGCCCCGGTGCGTCAGGTGCAACAGGCCTGGGCACTCCTCAGAGACTTGCAGACTAATTGTCTGCAACCTCTGTGGGGTGTCCGGCCACCCATTCAGCCGCTGCCCCAAGGCTTTTCGGGGGCGTGCGGCTGATGGGGATGGGCCAGGCCCAGATGACGCACCGGAGGGGGTGGGTCTCCCACCCCAAGCGCCTCAAGCGGGCCCAGGTGATGGGCCTGGGGCTGGTGGCCCAGAGGGGCCTTTGCCGCAGAGGCAGAGGTCCGGGCGTAGGCGCGGTGGAGTGGGGGCCCCTGCTGGGAATGTGCCTGGTCCCTCGGGACTTGTTTCTGGGGGGCCGGGTGCGCCAGCACCGGGCCCAGTGGGGGTGAGGGGTCGGGGGGTGGGGGGCCCTCTGTTGAGGGCCGTCCCCCTCCCCCTCTTTCTTCTACGCCTCCTCCTCCTTCTGCCCCCTCTCTTCCCCCCCTCCCTCCCTTCCTTCCCCCCTCCTTTTCCCCCTCCTCCCCCCCTTTCCCCCCTCCTTTACACCCTTCCCCCTATTCTCCCTCTTCCCTCCCCTCTCCCTCTTCGCCTCCGTCTCCTTCCCGTCCCATCCTGGATCCCCTTTTGTGTTTCCGGGATTCAGGGGGGGAGGGTATGGAGGTGGCTGAGTCGTCAAAGGGCTTGCACAAGAGGCCCAAGGATGCCTCTAGCGGGCACTCTGACGACAATGTGGGCGGCCAGACCCAGGAGGGCTGGCTGCAAAAGAAAGTTAAGAAAAAAGTAAAAAAGAAGGGTCCTGGGCAGGTTGGGGTTTCTGTACCCCGGGTTGTCCCTAGTAGGGACCCTAGGGGCCCCCCCAGTGATCCTGGGAAATATGTATGGGGTCCTCTCCGATTCGGAAGAGGACCCCAGGGTGTAGGCAAAAACGCAGAGGAGAATGCAGGCCAAAATCACTAAGGATGGCGGTACCCTCTCCAATACGCGTTGCGACCATTAATGTCGCAAGTGTGCGTTCTGCGGCGGCTCGTTTCATGGCCTTCAATTTTCTCAGCCGAGTTGAAGCTGACATTTTGTTTTTGCAAGAGACCTGGCTGGCATCGGTGGCAGAGATGCATCTAGCAAAGAGGGAGTGGAGGTGCGGGCCCTCCCTCTGGTCTCTTGCGGCCGAGCCCTGCAGTGGAGTTGCAGTCCTTTTTAAGACTGGTCCGGTGGCTTGTCACCGAGTGATTGAGGTAGAGGTCGGTAGGTGCCTGGTAGTGGACGCCGTCGTGGGGGGGGCAATTCCTTAGGCTGATCAACTTCTATGGCCCTCAGACCAGGAGGGACAGGAAGAGCCTCCTCACGATGGTCAAGCCCTACCTGTTTACGTCCCAGCTGGTGGTCTTTGTTGGTGACTACAACATGGTCACCAGATCAAAGGATCGGGCAGGCGCCTCAGGCCCCCTGGGATATGATAGCATTTTCTTGAATAGTATAGTAAGGGAAGCTGGGTTGGTGGATGCGCATGTTCAGCGCCTCCCCAACCACACTGGGTTCACCTATGCCCGAGGTAGTAGTAGGAGTAGGTTAGATAGGTTTTTTTTAAAGGGGGACTCTGCCTTTGCGGCACCAGTGTTGCAGGCGGTAGAGTTCTCCGATCACTGTATGGTTTCTGTGGCCCTGAATATGGCCAACACTCCTCAGAAGGGTCGAGGTCTCTGGCGTCTTAATGGATCGCTGCTCAAGGACCTCGAGGTTAGGGAGGCCTATGAGATCTTCCTTGCGGATCAGGCCTCGCTCCTTGAGAGCGGCTGCTCCCGCCAGGAATGGTGGGAAGTGGTGAAGAAGAGGTCGGAGGGCTTTTTCCGCAGGATCTCTAGGTACCGGGCGACATCCAAGTACCTGGCCTACCAGAAGTTGCGCAGGCAGTTAGACCGCCTGGTTTCAGCTGGGGGCCCTCAGGAACAGATATCCGATCTGAAGCTTCAGATGAAGGGGTGTCAGTATGACCGTCTTGCCTCCCTGGTTCTTGAAAGGGATTACGGGAAGTTCTCCTCCCCGGATCCCTACAGGAGCTGTGGTGAGGCGGTGAGTTCGAAGGTCATACATGGCTTGAGGGATGCCTCGGGGTCCCTGGTCCGGTCCAGACCGGGTATCCTGAGCATCATCAGGGACCGTTTTTCAGACCTCCTTCGAAGGAAGCCTTTGGATATGGAGAAAGCCAGGGCGTTTCTTGATGAGACCCCGCTTCGTGCGGGGCCTGATCTCCCGGACTCTCTGATAGCGGAAATCTCGGTTGCAGAAATCGAGCAGGCCATCGACTCTTTGTCCTTAAAAAAGTCGCCAGGGCCCGATGGGCTTACGGCTGAATTTTATAAAACCTTTAAGAGTCTTTTAGCTCCTCACTTGAGGGAGGTTTTCAATAGACTTGTGCACAACGGAAAAATTCGTTTCGGTTCGTTTCTTTCCGGTCCTGTTGATTCGTAATCATTCGTAATTTTGCTAGACGGGATTTTTCGTGTTCGGACTCATTCGTATTTTTGCAAGCGACATTTTTCGTTGAATTTTTTGTTGCTTTATAATTCATACTTTCGGTAGAGTACGTTGTTTTTCGTTGATTCTGGACACAACTCCTACTTTCGTAACTTTTTTTGGGTTCGTACTTTCGGTAGAGTACGTTGTTTTTCGTTGATTCTGGACACAACTCCTACTTTCGTAACTTTTTTTGGGTTCGTTGATTCGTAATTTTCCGTGTCTCTCTCACAACGACGCTGCCTATTATGCCTAATGTGCTTCGAATGGATTTGTACTTTTCTAAATACATTGCGGTTATTTGTAACGATTCGAAATCTCGTATTTTACTTTCGTTTTTAACATGCGGCTATAGGCTCCGCCCCTGTACACCATTTTCAGAGGGTTCAGCACGGTGAGGGAGAAGCAGAGAGCAGAGCAGAGTGAGTGTTATTGTGCTTCGAATGGATTCGAAATCTCGTATTTTACTTTCGTTTTTTACATGCGGCTATAACCTCCGCCCCTGTACACCATTTTGAGAGGGAGTTCAGCACGGTGTGGGAGAAGCAGAGAGCAGAGCAGAGTGAGTGTTATTGTGCTTCGTATGGATTCGTACATTCGTAACTTTTTCATAACGAATTATGCCGAAGACATTCGGGCATTCGCTATTTGCGGTATAATTTATTTCGGATTCGGTCTTATTCGTAATTGCTTTGTTCGGAAATTCGAATGCTTCCGAATGTCCGAAAGTTGCTAAATTCGGACGAATTTCAATTCGTTACGAAACGAATTGCACAAGCCTAGTTTTCAATGAGTGTTTGGCCAACGGCCTGCTCCCTCCCTCAATGAGAAGGTCAGCCTTGATTCTGCTGTCAAAGGGGAAAGATCCAACTGTGATTGAGAACTGGCGCCCGATCGCCCTTCTCACTACAGATAGGAAGTTGTTGGCTAAAATACTCTTTTTGCGTATGTCAGCAGTCGCTGACAAGATGCTGTCTGTCTCCCAGTACTGCACAATTCCTGGCCGGAGCACCTTTAGTGCCGTCCTGAGCGTCCGGGAGGCCGTGGAAAGGTGCAGGGCAACGGGGGATGGGCGGTATCTGCTGGCATTAGACCAGGCCAAGGCTTTTGACCGGGTGAACCATGAGTACCTCTGGCTTCTTCTGAGAAAGTACGGTTTGCCTGAGCAATTTGTGAATTGGCTGAAAGTATTGTACAGGGGGGCGGTGAGCTTCCCTCTTGTCAATGGTTGGGTGGGTCCTGCCTTTGCTGTGGACTCTGGGGTCAGGCAGGGTTGCCCGTTGAGCCCCCTTCTCTACGTCTTTGCTGTCGATCCCTTTGTGAGAAGGCTCGACTGTGAACGTTTGAGGGGGGTTTCGGTGGAACCTTGCATTGGTCCGGATCCGGCAGTGAGGGTGGTGGCCTACGCGGACGATGTCTCGGTGGTGGTGTCCAGCCGCGAGGAGGCCCTCTTTGTGGAAATGCAGATTGGGAGCTACTCCGAGGCATCCGGTTCATTGGTCAATTGGGGCAAGAGCGAAGTTCTCTGGTTGGGGAAGGAAGGCGAGCAGTTCGCTCTTCCGGACGTATTTCCTCAGCCCCAGCCAGAAGTTAAAATCCTTGGCATCCTATTTGGCTCGGGTGATTACCCCAAGCTAAATTGGGAGCGCAGACTGGTCGGTGCATCTCGGAAGGTGAATGCCTGGAAGGGCTGGAAGCTGTCATTGAGGGAAAGGGTAAGCCTGGTCAAAACATACCTATTGCCAGAATTCCTCTATGTCAGCTACGTTTGTATTTTGCCTGCATCTCTCTATGCCCGGATTTCTGGCCTGTTTTTCCTGCTGTTGTGGGGAAACAGGCTAAATCTGATCAAGAGGGAAGTCACGTACCAACAGAGGAGGCACGGTGGGTTGGATATGATCAATCCGGTGGTGTTTTTCATCACCTTATTTGTGAAGTTCAACCTGCAGTCCATCTTTGTGGACCTGCCTACTCTGTGGGAGCGCTCATGCAAGAACTGGTTCTTGCTGTTCCTGAGTAGGTGGGAGGATGGTGGTCGGCCCGGTGATCTTCGCAGATCACACGGGTATCTCCCGTCCTATGTCCCCCAAGCTTTAAAGGTACTAAGGCAGTGGTGGATAACTGCCCTTGAGGTGGGCTCTTCGGGTCGGCGTGAGCTGTACTCAAGAGTCATGGCCTCGGACATTTTGAAGCCCCTGTCCTTAAGGGATTGTCCGGAGAGAGTCCTTGAGAAGGGACTAGCCCTTCTGAATTCCCCAAGAATCCCAAGCAAGTTTTGGGATCTTGCGTGGAGGGCCTTCCACGGACGCCTCTATGTCCGTGGAAACCTAAAGTACAGGAACCTAGGGGACAGAGGTTGTCCTTGTGCAGAATGTGGGGGGGCATTGGAGACCATGGACCATTTTTTGGTCGAATGCCCCTTCAACATTGAGGTTCTCGAGGGGGCAGGGGAAGCCATCGGTTATCCCCGACTCTCGTCCTTGACTTACTCTGAGGTGGTGTACGGCGACTTCAGGGTTCACAGAGGGTTTGAGTTATCGTCACTTTATTTAGCTAGTTTAGTGGCTCTCTATTACACATGGCACGCTCGGTGTTTGGTGTCCACTAGGGGCAAAGTCCTGTCCACGCATGAGGTGGTGGGTGATATCTTCCGGGAGTTGGTGAAGGTGAGGAGTCTTGAGAGGGAGAGGGTTGGAGCCAATAGGAGTGCCCGGCTGTGGAGGGGTTTCTCCTTCCGGCCTCCTTGAGGCTCTGGGCCTTTTTCCTTTCGGGGGGTGGCTCTTTCTGTCCTTTTCACCCCCCTTAGATTTTGAGTTTCTTTTTTATCAGTAGGGCTTGCAGGCATTCTAGACCTCGTCTGCGTTCTCTCCTGTAAGTAGCCGATGGGTGGTTGGTGTTAGTGTTAGGTTTGGTGTTAGTGTTAGGTTTGATGTGTGTTAGTATTAGGATTTTTGTAGGATTAGTGGGTGATGTGTTTTTCTTCTTGTATTTTAGGATTTAGGATATGTATATAATGTGAGACCCACGTGTGGGTGGTTGGTCAATGGGTAAGGGTGGTGGTGGTGAGTTTTTGTAAATATGTGTTAGTTTGATGTGTTAGGGTTTCTTTAATGTATATGTTATTTCTTTTTGTATATACTATAAATATCGGCAGTAGTTTTCAAAATAAACAAAAATTTACAGCGGGCGGAGTGTGCCTCCTGATCATATTACACCTGAAGTTAGCCTGTATTGCTGCTTTTTCCTGGTGTGTTACACCAACAGGCATTTGCAGCACCTACAGCAGGCGTAGTGTGATTCCTGCAAAATATACTCCTGAAGCTAGGCCTTATTGCTGGTTTTCCCATTTCCCTGCAGGCCATTAGAATGTCTGGAAGGCAAACAAGGAGAGGCAGACAGTCAGGAGCCAATAAAAGAGGGCAAGCAGGCTCTGTGTCTAGAGACAACAGTGCTGGTCGTGGACGCGGTGCATCGCCATCAGCACGTGGCCATGGGACACGCTTGTCCTTCTTTTCGGCAGCTGGACGTGTTGAGCCGCATCATGCCAAAGACTTGGTAGAGTGGATGACCAAGCCCTCCTCATCCTCCTCATCCTCTCTCACCCAGGCTCAGGGTACTGGCAAAGCAGCTGCCAAAGCGTCCTCTTCCCTGGTATCAATGTCATCATCAGTCACTCCTTCCCTAGACCAACCATGTCCTCCTGAGGAGTCCCCCGAACTGCTTGAGCACAGTGTTGGGTACATGCTCCAGGAGGATGCCCAGCGGTTCGAAGGGTCTGATCATGATACCCAGCTAGAGGAAGGCAGTAGCGTGAGAGCAGAGAGAGGGGATGCTCAAGAAGGACACCAATCTGGCAGTCATGTTGCAGCAGCTGCAGCATACTGCCAGATTGGCTCCAGTGATGAGGAGGGAGGGGATGATGAGGTCAGTGACTCCACGTGGGTGCCTAATAGGAGAGAGGAGGAGGAGGAGGAGGAGGATGAGGAGGAGGCACATCTCCAACGAGGCAGGATGCCCTCGGGGGGCCAGCGTAAGGGCAGCACACCGACGAAATCACACCGCAGAGCTCCGCCTGTGCAGGGCGCTGCCTCTGCCCGTTATTCAAAAAGTTCTTTGGTGTGGGCCTTTTTTGAGTCGAGTGCATCAGATCGCACAGCTGCTGTTTGCAACATATGTCTCAAGTGTATATCGCGTGGCCAAAACATCACCCGCTTGGGCACCACATGCTTGACCAGACATATGTTGACCTGCCATGCAGCTCGTTGGCAAGCCTACCTTAAAGACCCACACCAAAGAACAAAGCGGACCTCTTCTTGCACCGCATCAGCTGGGATCTCCAACCCCACTATACCTTCAGTCCTCTCTGAAACCTGCACTGAGAGGAATGAAGGTGTAGAATTAGGTGTGTCACAGCCAAGTACTAGCTAGCAGTACACCAACATCCGATTCTAGCAGGCAAATTTCCCTGCCCCAGCTGCTGGACCGTCGAAAGAAGTTCACTCCCAGCCATCCACATGCCCAGCGGTTGAATGCTAGCTTGGCTAAATTGCTAGCGCTTCAAATGCTGCCTTTTCAGTTGGTAGACTCGGCCCCCTTCCGTGAGTTTGTGCAATGTGCGGTTCCTCAGTGGCAGGTTCCCAAACGCCACTTTTTCTCACGGAAGGCGATTCCGGCTCTCTACCGGCATGTGGAAGGCAATGTCTTGGCCTCGCTGGACAGGGCGGTCAGCGGTAAGGTGCATATTACCGCTGACTCATGGTCCAGCAGGCATGGACAGGGACGTTACCTTTCTTTCACGGCCCATTGGGTCACTCTTTTGGCAGCTGGGAAGGATGCAGGACAAGGTGCAGTAGTGTTGGAGGTTGTTCCACCGCCACGCCTCCAAAATGCTACTACTGGTTGTGACACACCTCTGTCCTCCACCCCCTCCTCTTCTTCTTCCTCCATGGCCTCTTCCTGTGTTTTGTCCTCGGAACCAGCGGTGCTCCGTAGGCGTTCAAGGGGCTACGCAAGTACGCAGGCAAAAAGATGCCATGCCCTGCTTGCGCTGGTGTGTTTGGGGGACAGGAGCCACACTGGGGCAGAGGTTCTGTCTGCTCTGCAGGGGCAGGCCGAGAGGTGGTTGACGCCACGCCAGCTTAAGCCAGGAATGGTAGTTTGCGACAATGGCACCAACCTCCTCTCCGCTCTCCGACAGGGACAACTGACCCATGTGCCCTGTGTGGCTCACGTCCTTAACCTGGTGGTGCAGCGGTTCTTGGGCAGTTACCCGGGCTTACAGGATGTCCTGAGGCAGGCCAGGAAAGTCTGTGTGCATTTCCACAGATCTTATAATGCCAGTGCTCGCCTGGCTGAGCTGCAAAAGGAGTTGAACCTGCCCAAGAACCGCCTTATATGTGACATGCCCACCAGGTGGAACTCAACGTTGGCCATGCTGCAGCGGCTGCACACGCAGCAGAGGGCCATCAATGAGTACCTGTGCGACTACGGCACCAGGACAGGGTCAGGGGAGCTCGTTTTTTTCACCACGCCAGTGGGGCATGATCAGGGATGCATGCACTGTCCTGGCACCATTTGAGGAGGCCACGAGGATGGTGAGCAGTGACAGTGCATGCATCAGTGACACTGTACCTCTTGTCCACCTGTTGGAACATACGCTGCGTGGAATAATGGACAGGGCACTTGAGGCAGAACAGAGGCAGGAAGAGGAGGACTTCCTTGCCTCTCAAGGCCCCCTTTACCCAGACAGTGTTCCTTCTGTCCCACCCATCGCACAGGAAGAAGAGGAGGAGGAGGAGGATTGTGTCAGCATGGAGGTGGAGCCTGGCACTCAGCATCATCAGCAGCAGTCTTTTAGGGATGATTTACAGTCCCATGAAACCAGTGGACTTGTACGTGGCTGGGAGGAGGTGGCTGCGGATCATGTCGTCCTTAGTGACCCAGAGGACTCCGGACCGAATGCCTCAGCTAACCTACGCTGCATGGCCTCCCTGATCCTGCAAAGTCTGCGGAAGGATCCTCGTATTCTTCGGATCAAGGAGAGGGACCATTACTGGCTGGCCACTCTCCTTGATCCACGGTACAAGGGTAAGGTTGCGGACCTTATCTTACCGTCGCAGAGGGAGCAGAGGATGAGACAACTCCGGGAGGCCTTGCAGAAAGGTCTGTGCAACGCATTCCCAGAGACTGGGAGGTTACAAACTCCTGGTCTTGGACAACGAGTTGCTGAGGCTTCAGTCAGTCAAAGAAGGAGCGGTGGGGAAGGTGGCCGTCTGACCGATGCGTTCAGACAATTCTTTAGTCTGCAGCCCCAAGGTATGATCGGTTCCAGCAACCATCGCCAGCGTCTGATATACATGGTGCAGGAATACCTAGGGGCAAGGTCAGACTTGGACACCTTCCCCACCGAAAATCCTCTGGCTTACTGGGTCTTGAGGATGGATCACTGGCCAGAGCTTGCACAGTATGCAATTGAGCTACTGGCCTGTCCTGCATCCAGCGTTCTTTCAGAACGCACATTCAGTGCTGCTGGAGGATTTGTCAGGGATCACAGGGTGCGCCTGTCCACCGACTCTGTTGATCGACTGACCTTCATAAAGATGAACCAGTCTTGGATCACCACCAGCTACCAAACACCTGAAGCTGATATAACAGACTAATTTATTTTCAAATGTCACATCCCTTCAAGACTGATGCTGATGCTGAGAGACTGTCCTGTTATGTTGACTGACTATCCTCCTCCTCCTCAATGATCCGATTGATGATGATAGCTTGGAAGAACATTTTTATTTCTGGGTGCCGCCACCAGTGGCTAAGGCCCAATTTTTCAGCCCCTGTTTAACAGGGGCGTGTTATTACAATTTTTTATGCAATGCTTTGCAGCAGGGCTCATTCCTGCACTCCAACTAGAGTATCTGGGAGAGGTTGCAGTGTCGTGGCACCAGCACCAGTGGCTAAGGCCCAATTTTTCAGCCCCTGTTTAACAGGGGCGTGTAATTACAATTTTTGATGCAATACTTTGCAACAGGGCTCATTGCTGTGCTCCAAGTACAGTATCTGTGAGGGGTTGCAGTGTTGTGGCACCAGTGCCTAAGGCCCAATTTTTCTGCCCCTGTTTAACAGGGGCATGTAATTACAATTCTTGATCTAATAATTCACAGCAGGGCCCATTCCTGCGCCCACCAAGAGTAACTGAGAGCCTGTCACGTACCTAGCGGTGATGAGCCCGAACTTGCAGAGGAAGGCCTCCCTTACGGCTCCCACCAGCGGCCCCTGGTAAGGTAACAGCAGGCGCGAAGGTAGGAGGGGTACGAGTGCCTGGCAGGATCAACCAAGGTGAAGGTAGTTATGCAGACTTGGTAGGCACACTGGAACACAGCAGGTCGAACTGGAATCAGGAACACTCAGCAAACTGGAATCGTTCAGCAGACTGGACCGGAACCAGGAACACAGGCACTCAGCAAACTGGATCAGCTTAGCAGACTGGACCGGAACCAGGAACACAGGAACTCAGCAAACTGGATCAGCTTAGCAGACTGGACCGGAACCAGGAACACAGGAACTCAGCAAACTGGATCAGCTTAGCAGACTGGACTGGAACTAGGAACACAGGAACTCAGCAAACTGGATCAGCTTAGCAGACTGGACTGGAACTAGGAACAGTGAGCTTGGTCAGACAGGCCGGGTCAAACACAGGTAAGTCTTCAGATCAGGTTTTCAGGTACTCAACACTGTAGAGCGGACTGTCTGCGATTGACAGGTTTAAATAGCCCCTCTGGCGCCACCTGCAGGGCGGAGAATGCGCAACCGAGAATCAGGAAGACCAGGACGCCTGCTTCTGGCAGGATCTCCATGACATTGCCCCCCCCAAGGGGCAGACTCCGGATGCCCATCCGGGCAAACTTCTCAGGGTGAGATCTCTTGAAGGACTGCACCAGGCTTCTAGCATGGATGTTCTCCTCAGGCTCCCAAGAGTTTTCTTCGGGTCCGTAGCCCTTCCACTTAATCAGGAATTGGTTCTGGTTATTCCTTCTTCTAAAATCCATAATGGCTTCCACTTCGAATTCCTCCTCCCCGTCTACAATGACAGGATCAGGGAGAGCCGGACTTCGGCCTGGAAATGGGTTGGGAACCGAAGGCTTCAGCAGAGATACATGGAAGACAGGATGGATCTTGAGGGAGTCAGGGAGCTCCAGTTCATAAGCCACTTCATTGATTTTCCTTTTGACAGGAAACGGCCCTATGAATTTGGGGCCCAGTTTCTTAGAGGGGCATGCCATCCTCAAGTTTAAGGTGGATAACCATACTTGGTCGCCGGGTGCCAGCATTAATTCACCCCGTCTCTTCCTGTCAAAAATTGTCTTGTTGTGTTCCTGAGTCTTGGTCATGGTTTTCTGCAGAAGTTGGTTGTTGGATGAAAAGAAGTTCAACTTTTCCTGGACTGCGGGCACCGTACATTCAGGAAGGGAATTGGGCAGGAATGTAGGATGGAAACCGTAATTTGCGAAGAATGGGGACTGCTTGGTAGCGGAATGCGTAGAGTTGTTATAGGCAAACTCGGCCAATGGGAGCAGGGAAACCCAGTCATTCTGAGCGAATGAAGAGAAGCAGCGCAGGTACTGCTCAAGGGTCTGGTTAGTCCTCTCAGTCTGTCCGTTGGTCTGGGGATGGTAAGCGGAGGAAAGTGACAATTCTATCTCCAGAGCCTTGCAGAGGGATCTCCAAAACCGGGAGGTAAATTGTACCCCTCAGTCAGAGACAATATTGGCTGGTACCCCGTGGAGTCTGACGACCTCTCGGATGAACACCTGTGCAGTTTCGGGAGCTGAGGGAGTCCCCTTCATGGGAATGAAATGTGCCATCTTGGATAGACGGTCTACTATCACGAAGATAGTGGTGTGACTCTCAGCCGGAGGCAACTCAATGATAAAGTCGATATACAGCATTTTCCAGGGTCTGTCTGGGACGGGTAGGGGTCTCAGTAGTCCCCAGGCCTTGGATTTGTAACCCTTGTTTCGGGTACAAACTATGCAAGACTCCACAAACTTCCTACAGTTCTCGCGGAGCCGAGGCCACCAAAAGGTACGCTGTACCAAGTCGGTGGTCTTGGCAACGCCAAAGTGCCCGGCAAGGGCATGGTCGTGGCAGAGTTCCAGTACGGTTATTCTCAGCTCTTCAGGTACGTAGATCCTGTTCTGGTACCAAAACAGCCCATCTTTGGCCTGCAATTCCGGTTCGGAGGGGGGTCTCTGCCCAGTGGAGGCTTGCTTGATCCGGGAGAGTAGGTCTTCCTGAAGCAGAAGGAAGTTTCCAGGAGCAAGAATGGTGTCTGGAGGAGAGGTTTCCTTAGACTTATGGAACATCCGAGAGAGGGCATCGGGCTTAATGTTCTTGGAACCGGGACGGTAAGTGACATGGAAGGAGATCCGGGAGAAGAAAAGCGCCCACCTGGCTTGTCGTGGTTTTAGCCTTTTCGCTGCCTTCAGGTACTCCAGGTTCTTGTGGTCGGTGAATATCAGAATCGGGGGGGCAGCCCCCTCCAACAGATAACGCCACTCCTCTAATGCGGACTTGATCGCCAGCAATTCCCGATCCCAGATGTCGTAGTTCCTCTCTGCCGCAGATAACTTGCGAGAGAAAAAAGCTACTGGGTGGAGCAAGGCTCTGGTCCCCTGTCTTTGTGAGAGTATTGCTCCTACCGCAATTTCCGAGGCGTCTACCTCCAGAACGAACGGTAATGAGGAATCTGGGTGCTTCAAGATAGAGGCAGAGGTAAAGAGACCCTTCAGGGCCTCAAAGGCCTTTTGGGCCTCAGGGGACCAGTGGAAACGGATCCCTTGTTTGGTCAGCTGGGTGATGGGTGCGATGATGGCTGAGAACCCTCTGATGAATTTGCGGTAGAAGTTGGCGAATCCAACGAAACGTTGAATCCCCTTCTTGTCCGCCGGGACTGGCCAGTCCAGGATTGCAGCAATCTTTTGAGGGTCCATTTTGATGCCCTCGCTGGAGATAATTAGTCCCAAGAACGATATACTTTCCAGCTCAAATTCACACTTCTCGGCCTTCGCATACAGGCCATGCTGGCGAAGCCGAGCCAACACACTTCTGACGTGCCTGCGGTGGGAATCAAGGGAGGAAGAAAAAATTAGTATATCATCCAGGTAGACAATGACAAAGAGATCTAGGAAGTCCCGGAGTACATCGTTAATGAAATACTGGAAAGTGGCAGGGGCGTTGCACAACCCGAAGGGCATTACCCGGTACTCGAAATGTCCGAATCGGGTGCGGAAAGCGGTCTTCCACTCATCCCCCTCCTTGATGCGGACCAAATTGTAGGCTCCGCGGAGATCAAGTTTGGTAAAAATGATGGCTGTTCCCAGTCTCTGAAATAGTTCCGGTACCAAGGGGAGAGGGTAGCGTTTGTTTACTGTGATTTTATTTAATTCACGATAGTCCACACAGGGTCGAAGGGTATGATCCTTCTTCTCTACGAAAAAGATGCCTGCACCGGCTGGAGATGTAGACGGACGAATGAACCCTTTCTGTAGGTTTTCATCGATATAGTCTTTTAGTGCCCCCTGTTCTACCTCTGTTAACGGGAAGATCCTGCCAAATGGAATTGCCGCTCCGGGAAGTAGGTCAATGGGGCAATCATAGGCCCAATGAGGTGGTAGAGTCTCTGCCTCTTGTTTGCTAAACACATCAAGAAAGTCATGGTAGACCTCAGGGATGGATTGCCATATTCCAGCCTCCGTATTGATACATAAGAGGGTGGCCGGCCCAGGGGTTTTGAGTGTCCCACAGGATTGCTGGCAGTAAGGAGAAGAAAAGGTCACCAACCCCGTGGCCCAGTTGATGGTAGGGTTGTGGACCTGTAGCCAAGGTATACCAAGGATCACAGGGAACAATGGGGAAGAGATAATGTCCAGGCGTAAGTATTCTTGGTGGGTTCCGGAGATGGTGGAGATGGTAGCGGGTAAAGGGGCGGTCTCTTGGACCACTGGTCCAGACTTAATGATGGACCCATCAGCCAAATGTACACATAGTCCATGGGTCTTGGTGACAAGAGGGATCTGGTGCTTGATGGCAAAGGCTGAGTCCATAAAGCAGCTGCAAGCCCCGGAATCAATAATGGCGGGCACTTGCAGAGTCCTTCCTGGGAGCTGTAACGAGACAGAGAGAGCAAGGTGAGATGTGGACTTGGCCTGTGGGTTGGTAGTGTCAGAAGATACTGAAAGACACTTACGAAGTTTCAGGGGACAATTTATAACGAAGTGTCCGGGTTCCCCGCAGTACAGGCACAAATTGTTCACTCGGCGACGTTGGCGTTCCTGTTGGGAGAGGGAAGGACGAAGCACTCCGAGCTGCATGGGCTCGGGTATGTCAGATGTAGCGGCTGGAGGTGCAACAGGTGCTGGGTGCAGATGGCTGGGAGCCCGGGGGAAGCATCCAGGTCGGGCGGGAGAAGCCCGTGGACCTCTCAGCCCTTCGTTCCCTGAGACGTCGGTCGATCTGGATTGTTAAGTCAATTAGTGAATTCAGGGTTGGTGGTATGCCAACCCTAGCGAGCTCGTCCTTCAGAGGGTCGGACAGACCTATGCGGAACTGATGGCGGAGGGCGGCGTCATTCCAACTGGTATCTGCGCTCCACCGTCTAAATTCTGCTACGTAGTCCTCTGCTGCTCTGCGCCCCTGCTGAAGGGTGCGCAAGGCGGTCTCTGCGGTTACTGAGAGCTGGGAATCTTCATATAGCTGAGCCATGGCGTCGAAGAAGGCAGTAAGGTTGTTTAACGCCATATCTTTCCGTTCCAAGAGACGGTGGGCCCAGCTCTGAGGGTCTCCGGAAAGCAGGGACATCACAAAGCCCACCTTGGTGGCTTCCAAGGAGAAGGTGCGAGGCTGCAGGGCGAAGTAGAGTTCGCAGGAATTACGAAAAGCCCTAAACTTGCTTCGATCCCCGGAGAATTTTTCGGGTATAGGGGCCCTGGGCTCCGGAGGAAGCATGACAACTGTGGGTGAGGATCCTGCCCCAGCAGTGGAGGTAGAGGTATGGGATCCCCCTTGGGCTCCAGAGGGGTTGGAGAGGACCCACACTTGTTCTTCCAGATGGGTGTAGCCTTGCTGGAGGTTCTTGACCACTTCAGCCAATCCTGCCAGGTGCCGACATAGTTCCCCCATAGGTGAGGCTCCCTGCTCGGGCTCGGACTGTCACGTACCTAGCGGTGATGAGCCCGGACTTGCAGAGGAAGGCCTCCCTTACAGCTCCCACCAGCGGCCCCTGGTAAGGTAACAGCAGGCGCGAAGGTAGGAGGGGTACGAGTGCCTGGCAGGATCAACCAAGGTGAAGGTAGTTATGCAGACTTGGTAGGCACACTGGAACACAGCAGGTCGAACTGGAATCAGGAACACTCAGCAAACTGGAATCGTTCAGCAGACTGGACCGGGACCAGGAACACAGTAACTCAGCAAACTGGATCAGCTTAGCAGACTGGACCGGAACCAGGAACACAGGAACTCAGCAAACTGGATCAGCTTAGCAGACTGGACCGGAACCAGAAACACAGGAACTCAGCAAACTGGATCAGCTTAGCAGACTGGACTGGAACTAGGAACAGTGAGCTTGGTCAGACAAGCCGGGTCGGTTAACTGGCTGGCAGCAAGGTACAGAGGGATCAGACAGAGGAGAGGTCACAACAAGCCAGGGGTCGGATGCAGGCAGAAAACTGGAGAAGTCACAGGCAGGCCGGGTCAAACACAGGTAAGTCTTCAGATCAGGTTTTCAGGTACTCAACGCTGTAGAGCAGACAGCAGGGACTGTCTGCGATTGACAGGTTTAAATAGCCCCTCTGGCGCCACCTGCAGGGCGGAGAATGCGCAACCGAGAATCAGGAAGACCAGGACGCCTGCTTCTGGCAGGATCTCCATGACAGAGGCCTTACAGTGTTGTGTCAACACCACCACCACCACCACCAAAGGCCCAATTTTTCAGCCCCTGTTCAACAGGGGCATGCAATTACAATTCTTGATCTAATAATTCACAACAGGGCCCATTCCTGCGCCCACCAAGAGTAACTGTGAGGCCTTACAGTGTTGTGTCAACACCACCACCAAAGGCCCAATTTTTCAGCCCCTGTTCAACAGGGGCATGCAATTACAATTCTTGATCTAATAATTCACAGCAGGGCCCATTCATGCGCCCACCAAGAGTAACTGTGAGGGCTCACAGTGTTGTGGCAACACCAACATGTAAGGGGCAAATTTCAGCTAAGTATATACGGCAGGCCCCTACTTTCAAACATCCAACTTACAAATGACTCCTCCTTGCAAACGGAAGGATACAACAGGAAGTGAGAGGAAATCTACCCTTAGGAAGGCAAATTCTCTCCTGTAAGAGTTAATATGGGAAAAAAGTGTCTCCTCTCCACTGATGCTTTATCACCAATTCTTGTTTCAATAAAAACCGCAAATTTTCAAAAAACATTTGTCATTAGGACAGAAAGTGAGGTGAACTGTTCTGAACAGGTGCACACTGCACAGACAGCAAAACAAATGTTACAGGGGTGATAACCCTTCCCTATGTTTTCCAAAAAGCTTAAAAATAGATTTTCTGGCTGGAGCTACACTTAAACAATGTACCTGTTCAAAATTACAAACAGATTCTACATAAGAACAAACCTACAGTCCCTGTCTTGTATGCACCGCCTGTATACGGCTGTTCAGAGTATATAGGGCCATTTTTATTTTGTGTGCGGGGTTCCCCTTAATATCCATACAAGACCCAAAGGGGCTGGTAATGGGCTGGGGTAGGGGCTGTGAAGGGGTAGCTATGCCATTTTTCTTAAAGATTTTCATCCATATTACCGGGACCAGACATTACATTAAAGCCGCAAGCAGTTTTAAATGGCTTTTTTTCCTTTAGAAATGTAATTTTGTGCAGGGACAGTTCTAAACACGGGAAACACGTGGCACTTCACAGGCATACTTTAGACACCCCCCAGGTACGATATTTAAAGGAATATTTGCCTTTTTTTTCACTTTATGCATCATTAAAATGACTGCTCCCGAAAAACGGCAGTTTTTAAAACTTGTTTTTGGATTGATACATGTCCCCTGGTGCAGAACCCGGGTTCCCAAACCCTTTTTAGGACAATAACATGCATATTAGTCGTTATAATTAGGGTTCTAAAGTTTGTGCGAACTTTCGGTCCGTTCGCGGGTTCTGGTGCGAATCGAACCCGGGGGTGTTCGGCTCATCACTATTCAGCAGGGCCAAGACCACAGCCCGCTTCAGAGCGCCTGGGACAGTACCTGTCCTGAAGCAGCAGTTGATTGTCTCCCCAATAAATGGGGCCAAAAGGGCAGCAGATTTTTTAACCAGCCCGGCAGGACATACAACTAATGGAGAGGAAGATGATTTCAAAGAGGCAATTACCTCAACCACCTGTATAACCGTAACTGGTTGGAAAGCGGGCAATCCAGGGGCCATCACTGTGTGGCCGATGTCCTCTTGCACAGTCTCTGGCCTGGGACTGTTGTCTCTAATGGTCTTAACCTTAGAGACAAAGAAGTCAGCGAGCTCCTGGCACCAGTCCTGTGACTCCTTGGGAGCAGAGCTGGTAGCTTCGGGATGGGTTAATTCTGAGGAGATCTTGAAAAGTTTGGCCGTGCTGTTGGCTGCCTTCCTGATTCGCTCTCGGAAGTAGATCTTTTTAGCCTCTCTAATAGCCCTCTTATAAAGATAGAGGACCACCAGATGCAGCTTTTTGTCAGCTTCCAGAAAGAACTTCCGCCACCGTCTCTCCCTGGACGGAACCCGCTTTTTGAGGAGCCTAAGCTCCTCGGTAAACCAGGGGACGGGGATTAGATCTCATCCTACGGGGTGCTAACACATCAAGAGCCACTTCAACCGACTCCTGAAAAATACTCAGTTTGTCTACCGGGTCACCCAGCTCAAAAAAGTTTGGCTGGTTAATACCCGTAGCCACAAGGTTTCCAAATCTGTCTGGGCAGACTTTTGAAAAGTTTCTTGAGAAAACCTTGGGGCCAGTGCGATCTGGGATATGTGGAGGTTTCCCTTCCGGTAGGGCCAGGCTAAAGGAAATAAACCTGTGATCCGACCAGGTCAACTCCCTAGGCAGCGCACAGGTTGCCGACAATCCACTGAACAGGAGCCAATCCAACACATGACCAGCAGTGTGGGTGGCCGCTGTCACATGTTGCCTATACCCCAAAAGCAACAGTTCTTGGATAAGGGATTGGGTGGGGGAATCACTTAGATCCTCCGCCCAAAAGTTTAAATCACCCAAGATGCAGGAGCCTTTGAACACAATGGACATCTGTGAGGCTAGACTGAGAAATTCAAAAATAAAATCAAGTTTTAACGCAGGGGGGCGATAAATCAAAGCAAAATCGTAAGTGAGCTTGCTAGCTACTAGAAAAGAAAAAACGAAATTTTCAAAAGGTTTGTAAATAGTGTTTAAATTCTCTGAAACGGATACTAAAAAATGTTTTTTAAAAATCACCGCTACCCCACCCCCCCTGCCAGTTGGGCGGTTACATTGACATTTTTTTTATAATGGGGAGGGAACAGCTTGTCCAAGATAGGGGCTTTAAAATCTTGAAGCCAAGTCTCGGTGAGACAAAGAAAATCCAGATCCTCATCCATAATAAGGGCCGCGATATTAGCTGCATTAGCCACTGCTGACCTGCAATTTAGAAGACCCTCTGTTAAGGACGATGCAGGAAGATTTCTTAGTGGATGAGGAAGTGTATTAGAAGCATTGACCCATTATTATTATTCTCCTGGATTTCCCGCAGCAGAGGCATATGAGAGAAATGGTCCCGCTGGAGCAACCAATTCTTGGTCCATGAACTCCTCCTCACCCTGTTCATTGACTGGACGAGGGTTAAAGTATTAACCGCAACACCAAGCCCATACGCAGCACGAACTCTACAATGAGAACGCAATTCCAACATGGCTAGAAACCGGTCGGCTGGTCAGACCGAACTAAACAGAACGCACTGAGGAACAGAAAGTCCTATGAACAACGACCTGAAAAACAGAAACGAGCAGACAAGAACGCACTGAAAAACAGATACGACCTGACTACACGCACTGAAAGACAGATACAAACCCACAAGCACCAACTGAAATGCAGAAAACGATCTGAAAAGCACGGAGACTGAAAAGCGCGAAACGGCTAACACCAAACTTTTACTAACACGCGGTAACACGAAATAATCAAAAGCAGGCCAAAGGGTGGCGCCGTTGGATTTGAACTTCCCCTTTATAGTCCCGTCGTACGTGTTGTACGTCACTGCGTTTTGGACGGTCGGAATTTGGTCTGACAGTGTGTATGCAAGACAGCTTGAACGGAATTCCGACGAAAAATTCCATTGGATTTTAGGCCATCGGAAATTCAATGGCATAAGTCTAAACATTGTAACAATTTGTCTTTTACATTAAAGGAATAGACTTCTGTATGTAAATTAGGAAAGTTTAACCACTTAAACACTAAACCTTTTTCTGACATTTGTTGTTTTCAAGTTAAAATCATTTTTTTTGCTAGAAAATTACTAAGAACCCACAAACATTATATATATTGTGACAGCAGGAAGGTAAAGTCACCTGGTTGCATCCAGGGGGGTAGATATATTTCTCCCAGATTCAGGCTTTATGCTGACTTATACAACTAGGGTGGAGAGTTGTATAAGCCCAGCTGAGGCTAGTAGGCTCATGGATGACTCATACCTCTAGGGAGAGTGTGGGGCGTCGTGCAGACAGAGTTGATGAGGCCAGCTGAAGCTTGTCAGCTCATTTAGGCCTCTATAAAAAACTCCCAGATTCATTAGATGTTAGCTCATGCCTGGAACCAGACCTGTGTGGACTGTCTAGGGAGAGTGAACCCCTGTGCGGTGAGGCAAAGCCTGTGTGGCTATTTGTTTGGACTTTTACTAAACCAGGGACTTAGGGACTAGGACAGCACTAGGCTGATCCCAGTTGTTAGTTTAGGAAACCTGCATGTTTAGTCAGAGGTCAAACTGACCAGGATTTATTTTGTTTGTTTCTTTTTGGCTTTGCTGTGTTTTTGTCACTGTACATAGAGAAATAAACCGCACCTTTTGATTTTGAAAACCACAACCTCCGTCTGCTGGCCCTGTTTTTGTGTGGGGAGCCCAACCAGGGGGTCACACACACCCGCTACCGAGTTAACCCCCTCACAGTTGGTGGAGAACCAGTGGCAGTTTTTTTAAGCCAGCATGGAGGAGATACTGAAACAGCTGGCTCTAGCAAATGCCAATCAACAGCAGACAAATGCAGGTTTGCAAAGGAGCCTTGCAGCCCAGCAGCAAGCTCATCAACAAGCCCAGCAGCAATCTGAGGCCCGCTTCATAGACCTGTTACAGAAGCAAGAGCAGAGACTACAACAAATGGAAGCAGTAATGCAGCAACGTCCGCAGACCAGTGAGGAAAGCCGTCCCACTAATACCGCGTCCTTTGGGGTGAGTCGTTTATTGACAAAAATGACTGGAGAGGATGATCCAGAGGTATTTTTGACCACATTTGAAAGGACTGCTGAAAGAGAAAAGTGGCCTGAGGAGCAGTGGGCTGGACTGGTGGCTCCTCTGTTAACTGGTGAATCGCAGAAGGCTTACTATGACCTAGAGCCTGACCAAGCAAAAGACTATGTGATGCTAAAAGCTGAAATATTGGCAAGGCTGGGTGTCACCCTGGCTGTCCGGGCTCAGCGTGTGCATAACTGGACTTTCCAGCTTGGAAAACCCCCCAGGTCTCAAATGTATGATCTCATTCACCTGAGCAGGAAGTGGCTACAGCCAGAGACTTTGTCCGCACCGGAGATTGTGGAACGTGTTGTGATGGATCGTTTCTTGAGAGCTCTTCCTACCGCCATTCAAAAGTGGGTAAGCCACGGAGACCCAGAAACGGCCGGTAAACTTGTGGATCGTGTAGAGAGATACTTGGCTACAGAGAACCTGACGGCCTCTTCCAGAGACTCTCGGACTTTCCACCCTAAGACCAGACCATCCCCAGGGGCGGATAAGAGGATTCCAAGGGGTGAGGGTGGAGAGAGTGAGAGGGTGGGAGCTCTACCCCAAGTTTGGCGAGAACAGCCTGGGAAATCAGCGGCTCAAGAGGCCGCAAGAAGGATCGTTTGCTACCGCTGCCGGCAAGCGGGACATATTGCAGCCAATTGCCCGGTTGTGGAGGAACCCATGCAGTGTGACTTTCTGACGGGCAGACGTCAGTCGCTGTGTGCGACAGTCGCATGCACTGCCATTCGAGGAACTGAGAAACATTTATGCAAAATGTGTGTTAATGGTAGAAATGTTGTGGTATTGTTGGATTCAGGTAGCCTTGTGACCCTGATAAAGGCTGAGTTAGTTAAAACAGAGGTCTCTGGGAATAGCAAGGTAGCTGTTATTTGTGTGCATGGGGACACCCGAGAGTATCCAGTGACTACAGTGTGTTTCGAGACCCCCAAAGGTACCCTCTCTCATCCAGTGGGCTTAGTATCTCAGTTACCGCATGACGCCATTGTGGGAAGGGATTTTCCCAAGTTCTGGGAACTGTGGGATGATCCTGAGCCCCCCACTGGTGCCCCTATGTACCAGGAATGTGATAGCCAGAACTCCTCTGAGAGTGGTGAGGACTCTCCAGAATTTCCCTTGTCAGTATTGGCAGGGGAGACTCAAGAAACTGGAGAGGAGCCCACCTCCTCAGACGAAAACCTACCGTCTGTGGAGTTTTCTGATCTGGAGGTTCACAGGGAAAATTTTGCCACAGAACAGTTAAAAGACCCCGCCCTAATAAAGGCACGGGAAAACGTAGTGGAAATAGATGGCGAGTTAGTGAACCCAGATAATACCTGCACTTACCCATACTTCAGCGTAGAGAAGGACCTACTGTATCGGGTGGCAAAAAGGGCAGAAGAAACCGTTGAGCAGCTGGTGGTGCCCAAACCTTACAGGAAGTTGGTGTTGGAGTTGGCCCATGGGCACATTCTTGGAGGTCATCTGGGGACAGAGAAAACCCGAGAGAGGGTATTACAGAGATTCTATTGGCCTGGGGTGATGAAGGACATAGAAAATTATTGTTCCTCCTGCCCTGTGTGTCAGAGGTCGGCCCCGATGCCACATTTCCGTAGCCCGCTGGTCCCTCTACCCATCATTGAGGTCCCGTTTGAGAGAATCGCAATGGATTTGGTAGGTCCTATAATCAAGTCCGCTAGGGGGCACCAGTACATATTGGTTATAATGGACTATGCCACCCGTTATCCAGAAGCGATCCCTCTCAGAAATACCTCGGCCAAAACCATAGCCAAAGAGCTATCTCTTGTTTTTAGCCGGGTGGGTATTTGTAAAGAACTGCTTACGGACCAAGGTACACCCTTTATGTCCCGGGTTATGAAAGAGCTGTGTAAATTGTTCAAAGTGACGCAATTGCGTACATCTGTGTATCACCCCCAAACCGATGGGCTGGTTGAAAGATTCAACAAAACCCTAAAACAAATGTTGAAGAAAGTGGTGGATAGAGATGGAAAGGATTGGGACTGTCTACTTCCTTATTTGATGTTTGCTATTAGGGAGGTGCCCCAATCCTCTACGGGATTCTCCCCCTTTGAGTTACTGTATGGGAGACACCCAAGAGGGCTGTTGGATATTGCCAAGGAAACTTGGGAAAGTGAGAGTTCTCCCCACAGGAGTGTGATTGAGCATGTCGCCCTGATGCAAGATCGAATTGCACAGGTAATGCCCATCGTGAAGGAACATTTGGCCCAAGCGCAGTTGGCACAGCAGAGAGTGTACAACCGTGGAGCAAAGACCCGTACCTTTTCCCCGGGGGATAGGATATTGGTACTTGTCCCTACGGTTGAAAGTAAATTCCTTGCCAAATGGCAAGGCCCCTACGAGATAATGGAAAAAGTGAGCGAAGTGAATTACAAGGTCAGACAACCAGGAAGGCGAAAGCCCGAACAGATATATCACGTTAATCTGTTGAAAGCCTGGAGGGATAGAGAGTCCCTAGTCGCAGAAACTTGGTCACCAGCTCAAACTGGTTGCGTGATTCCGGAGGTTGGAATAGCAGCCACCTTGTCACAACCCCAACAACAGGAGGTTAAGGAGTTTGTGCTTCGCAACAAGGAGGTGTTCTCTGAGCTGCCGGGACAAACATCTGGGGTAGAGCATGATATTATTACCCCGCCCGGTGAAAGGGTGAAGTTAAAACCCTATCGGATCCCAGAGGCCCGACGGGAGGCAATACGGGAGGAAGTACAGAAAATGCTGAACTTAGGGGTGATAGAGGAGTCCCAAAGTGATTGGTCTAGTCCCATTGTGTTGGTGCCTAAACCGGATGGGAGCTGGCGATTTTGTAACGATTTTCGTCAGTTGAACAAAGTTACAAAATTTGACACCTACCCCATGCCACGTATAGATGAGTTGATCGACCGGCTGGGAACAGCCCGATACATGACGACTCTTGACCTCACAAAAGGGTATTGGCAAATTCCCCTGGCCAAGTCGGCCAAAGAGAAAACCGCATTTGTAACCCCAGACGGGGCGTTCCAATATAAGAGAATGCCGTTCGGGTTACAGAATGCGCCGGCCACATTCCAGCGGAAAATGGACCAGATGCTGAGGCCCCATCGGAAGTATGCTGCGGCTTACCTGGATGACGTAATTGTCCATAGCACAGATTGGGCCTCACATCTGCCAAAAGTGCAAGCAGTCCTGGACTCTGTTCGGGAAGCGGGGTTTACGGCTAACCCCAAGAAGTGTACCATTGGGCAGGAGGAGGCCAAATATCTTGGGTACACCATTGGCAGGGGAGTAATAAAACCCCAACTCAACAAAGTCGAGGCCATCCAGAGTTGGCCACGTCCCAACAGCAAGAAGCAGGTACGAGCCTTTCTGGGAATCGCGGGTTATTATCGGCGCTTCATTCCCCACTTTGCTTCTAAGGCTGTGCCCCTAACCAACCTGACGAAAGGGAAAGGGTCGGTCATGATTAAATGGACCCCCGAGGCTGAGGCAGCATTCCAATTCTTGAAACAAGCCTTATGTAGCCAGCCAGTGTTGTACTCACCCGACTTCTCTAAAGACTTTGTCGTACAAAGTGATGCGTCAGATGTGGGGTTAGGAGCAGTATTGTCCCAGGTCTGGAACGGGGAAGAGCACCCAGTCATTTACCTCAGCAGGAAGTTGAAGTCCCATGAGGTAAATTACGCCACGGTTGAAAAGGAGTGTTTAGCGGTGAAGTGGGCTCTAGATTCCCTTCGGTACTATCTGCTAGGTAGGCACTTTGACATGGTTACGGATCACGCTCCGTTAAAGTGGATGGCTCAAAACAAGGAAACAAATAGAAGAGTGAATAGGTGGTTCCTGGCCCTCCAGGAATTCAACTTCACAGTAAAGCATCGCCCTGGCGTTCAAATGGGGAATGTGGATGCTTTGTCTCGAGTACATGAATGCCTGATTGCTGGTGTTCCAACCCCGAGGTTAAAACAAGAGGGGGGGGTATGTGACAGCAGGAAGGTAAAGTCACCTGGTTGCATCCAGGGGGGTAGATATATTTCTCCCAGATTCAGGCTTTATGCTGACTTATACAACTAGGGTGGAGAGTTGTATAAGCCCAGCTGAGGCTAGTAGGCTCATGGATGACTCATACCTCTAGGGAGAGTGTGGGGCGTCGTGCAGACAGAGTTGATGAGGCCAGCTGAAGCTTGTCAGCTCATTTAGGCCTCTATAAAAAACTCCCAGATTCATTAGATGTTAGCTCATGCCTGGAACCAGACCTGTGTGGACTGTCTAGGGAGAGTGAACCCCTGTGCGGTGAGGCAAAGCCTGTGTGGCTATTTGTTTGGACTTTTACTAAACCAGGGACTTAGGGACTAGGACAGCACTAGGCTGATCCCAGTTGTTAGTTTAGGAAACCTGCATGTTTAGTCAGAGGTCAAACTGACCAGGATTTATTTTGTTTGTTTCTTTTTGGCTTTGCTGTGTTTTTGTCACTGTACATAGAGAAATAAACCGCACCTTTTGATTTTGAAAACCACAACCTCCGTCTGCTGGCCCTGTTTTTGTGTGGGGAGCCCAACCAGGGGGTCACACACACCCGCTACCGAGTTAACCCCCTCACAATATATATATATATATTTTTTAGTAGAGACCCTAGAGAATAAAATGGTGGTTGTTGCAATATTTTATGTCACACTGTATTTGCGCAGCGGTTTTTCAAATGCATTTTTTGGGGAAAAAATGTATTTAATGAATTAAAAAAAAAAACTAACCAGTAAAGTTAGCCCAAATTTTTCTTGTATAATGTGAAAGATTTTACGCCGCCAAAAATTGTGATCTTTATTCTAAGCAAAAAAATTGTGATTCTCATTTTGGGCAGAATCGTGCAGCTCTACCATACATCCAGCTTCTGCACCAAAAAATCTGCAGTGTTTAAAAATACAGCTGTCCTTCAATCCAGAAGATGGTTAGCAGGGCCGATCCTAGATATGGTGCGAGGGGTGCAGTTCACCCAGGCGCCACAGACGTGGGGGCGCTCAAGCGCCAGAGTGCTCCCCTCCCTCCTCCTCCTTCTTGCTGGTATTCAGAGGTCGCTCACCGCTGCTATTTCATCCCGCCCAAGCCCATCCCCCATCCATCCTCCTGTCAGAGGAGATCGGAGCGGGTGCCCTGGGCGGAGAGTATGAGGGGGCGGATTTCTCCCCCTCCCTCTGTGCATAATATGAGAGCCTCGCATTGCCACGGCCACCCAATCTGCTCCCTCCCCCTGCATCCTCATTGGCAGGGAGGAGAGCGACTTCAGGAAGGGCTCCACCAGAAAGGGGGGGGGGGACAAACCTCCCTCTATGTCAGTAACCTGAGAAATCAGTCTGTAGATTCTGAGATGACTGGTGGCTGCAGCTCTGTAAAGTGTCTGTGACAGTGACGCTTACACAGCCCAGCGAACACACCACCCCCCCCCCTCCTCACTGACGGGAGATCAGTGAGGAATACAGCTCCTCCCACCTCTGCTCCTCCAGTGACTTCCCGTCTCCGGCGTACAGCTGTATCTGGAGAAGGATGTGTGGGCGGGAAATATGAAAACAGCAGCTGCAGATTCCTCTGTGAGACTGAAGGATTTCTGCTTCCAGCCTGGAAATGTGAGTGAGTGTGGAGGGGAGCGCAGTGGAGGGACTATTTTCTTATTTTCGGGGCACATGAACATCATGCCGCCCCACTATTCTATTAGTCCCGGCTGGCGGAGTGATATTGCAATTCTCCGTTTGGCTCCCGGCTGCAATCCTAGCAAGATGTGAAGAAGTTGAGGGCTGACAGAGAAGAGCAGGAGGACAGCGTGGCTGCACTGGACACAGTGAGTGGGGATTAGAGGATAGAATACTCACTGTGTCCTATTATGTATTTCACAGCACAGCAGGTTATCAGCATTTCAATTATCACACTGTAAGCAGTAGCACTGTAAGCAGGTGCTCTATCATGTCTCTATGTCACATTGCTTTTGGGTGCTGACTTTGTTATGGCTGTTAACTTATTG
This sequence comes from Rana muscosa, assembly GCA_029206835.1. Taxonomy (NCBI): domain Eukaryota; kingdom Metazoa; phylum Chordata; class Amphibia; order Anura; family Ranidae; genus Rana; species Rana muscosa. Next base: position 1,022,395,123 of record CM055116.1, read on the forward strand.
CTGTACTTACTGTATGTAACAACCATAACAAAGTCAGCACCCAAAATCAATGTGACATAGAGACATGATAGAGACATGATAGAGACATGATAGAGACATGATAGAGACATGATAGAGACATGATAGAGACATGATAGAGCTCCTGCTTACAGTGCTGCCTGTGTGATAATTGTAATGCTGATGATAATAAGAAACGGTGTAATGCTAATTTACACTTCATTTTAACTGCTTCCCGTCCAGCGATGTACCAGTACGTCGCTGGATTGGAAGGGTGATATCTCGGTCATCACTACAGCAATGATCAAGATATCATTTTTTAACACCAGGAATTCTGCACAAAGTAAAAGTAGTCCTAGTGGCTAAGAAGCCCCTGTATTACTTTTACAGGCAGTGGAAGGGGGTTCCACCACCACCACCTTTACTGCTAGATGTGACCAGTAGCATCTGGTTACTGGGACACAGTGAGAGGGATGGATGTCATTCCGCCCACCGTGTGATGTCAGAAACTGGAAGTGATGAGGATTTTATCACTTTCTGTTTCGGGCTCATTTAATGACACCATTACCGGCTTGAACAAGTATCTGATCAAACTGATCTCGGTTTGATCTTATGCTTTGGAGGCCAGAGGACAGATATGGGGTCTAAAAGACCCCAGATCCCTCCATAAAGAGGACATGTCATGGCCCATGCTATCACAAGGGATGTTGTTCATCTCTTGTGAAAGCAAAAATGAAAAAAAAAAATTAAAGATACAGTGTAAGATTTGTTTTTCTGTGTAATAAAATAAATAAAATACAATTTAAAAGAAATTTAAACTGCCCCAACTCCTTCATGCTTATTAATTGCAAAGACATTCACTAACTTTCACTTAGGCTGGTAATATACAGTACAAATTTCTTTCCAGCAACCACAGATTGCAGGAAAGAAACTTGCATGATTCCCCCATGCAGTCTCTGACCATCTCCTGTAATATGTCTGCAGTCTCTGACCATCTCCTGTAATATGTCTGCAGTCTCTGACCATCTCCTGTAGTATGTTTGCAGTCTCTGACCATCTCCTGTACTATATCTGCAGTCTCTGACCATCTCCTGTAATATGTCTGCAGTCTCTGACTGTCTCCTGTAATATGTCTGCAGTCTCTGACTGTCTCCTGTATTATATCTGCAGTCTCTGACCGTCTCCTGTATTATATCTGCAGTCTCTGACCGTCTCCTGTATTAAATCTGCAGTCTCTGACCGTCTCCTGTAATATGTCTGCACTCTCTGACCATCTCCTGTAATATGTCTGCACTCTCTGACCATCTCCTGTAATATGTCTGCACTCTCTGACCATCTCCTGTAATATGTCTGCACTCTCTGACCATCTCCTGTAATATGTCTGCACTCTCTGACCATCTCCTGTAATATGTCTGCACTCTCTGACCATCTCCTGTAATATGTCTGCACTCTCTGACCGTCTCCTGTACTATATCTGCACTCTCTGACCATCTCCTGTAATATGTCTGCACTCTCTGACCATCTCCTGTAATATGTCTGCACTCTCTGACCGTCTCTTGTATCATGTCTGCACTCTTTGACCATCACCTGTAATATGTCTGCACTCTCTGTCTCCTGTAATATGTCTGCACTCTCTGACCGTCTCTTGTACTATGTCTGGGGGCTCTTCCTAACAGACTCTCTAACAGAAGCCCTCTCTGTGTGCATCAGAGAGACTCCCCTCCAGGTCTCATTAGTGTACGCTCTTCCTGTATTTTCTTTATTGTTAAAGGATCATTGGAGGATCCCTGGGTAACGACGACTTCTTAGGGGAGCATCTCTGTGTTTGAGTCGTTGCCATAGAAACATGTGTAAGGGGAGGAGTTTGTAAGATAACCACGCCCACGTGGGGGCGCCAGAAATATTTCTGCACCCAGGCGCCTGTGACCCTAGGATCGGCCCTGATGGTTAGGATACAGTCCATCTGGTGAAATCCTGGGAACACTGAGTATCACAAATCACACATGGAGGCACTCCAGCATGGTGCAGAGTGCAATAATATGAATGCTTAGCATTTACATGATCTTCACAAAAAGATTGTGACCTCTCCCTCTCATGTGCAAAGGCAGGAGTGTAATGTAACTAATAGTAAACTTTTTTACATGAGGGCCTCATTTGATAAGGGGACCTTGGATTTGGGTGCAAGGTCTGCTATAAGCATTAATTGTAATTAAAGAAGATTGTCTAGTTAAAAACTTTTTTTGGAGGAGGAAGCTGTGTTTTTTTTTATCATTATCTGTTCCTTTATTGTCCAACCTCGCTGTTAACTAAACAAAAAATAAAAATAAAAATCCAAAATGTTACAGCTTTTACTGGAACAGGAGGTGATGGGAAATCCCTAGTGGAGTTTTACCCTCACTTTGGGGAATTTCTTCTCAGTCCCTTGTGTGTCTCCTCAACATGGAGACAGCTACAAAATCCTAACAGAAATTCTAACTATTCTTCGCTTTATCCCATTCAGATGCAGGCCTGTCTGGAGTTCATTTTAGTTTTATAAAAGCTCACATGCAGTCAATTTAGTATGGTACATAACTCTGTCTTTGGCACATTGATAATTGAGTGGTCTTTATTGCTTTGAGTACCCAAAAACATTAGGTAAAGTGCCTAATTGAACTTAAGTCATAACAGCATGTCTTTAAAATATATTCATAAATTAATCATATATAATACTTGATAGTGTGCAGATACCATTTCAAACACTTGAACTGCAAAAAAAAAAAAAGTCTTCAAACCATTAGACAAGATTCAAGTGGAATTAATGGAACACTTTGACGTGCTCATTGTTTTTTTCCTTCACAGTAATATACATTTGCTGTTGTCAATAAATGAATTAACTCTTTTGAATAAATACTTCCCGTATATTTTAGCAGGAAAATATAGATTTTTTCCACATCTCTCTGAAATGATACTTGAGGAGTATTGCATAACTCTATATTAAATGTTAATCACTGTCAAGTAGTACATTTTTGGCTCAGGATTCTGCTGATATGATGCAATTGGATCATGATGAAGATAATCTTTTTTGGCTCGAAAAGGTTTTCCACCATGATCAAAAGCATCAAATGTTTACAACCTCTGTATTAAATTTAAATCAAGAGAGAACGTGTAAATGTATGAAAAATATGTCAGCAGGAACTGTAAGAAATGGTAAGTCACACAAATGTTAATAATGTTTCATATTCAGCACTGACCTTACTATAGCCGAGGCTCTTAAACTTTTTAATCAGGGAACCCAAATAAGAATATCGTTACGGTACGGGAACCCAAGGAGAGAATTGTTGCCAAAATGTCAGCAAAGGCAAACAAAGACAAATTACAATGGCTGTTTAACACACTGAGGGTGCTTTTTAGCAATTTCTGAAAGCTAATCGTTTGTTATATTGTCATAACTAGCGCTGGGGTTTCTTCAATACCTTTTCTTTTACCTACCTAGTTTGCGTAACTCCCCCATTTCTGGCTTGCACGTTTTCTAGTCCCCCATACGTGTCTGTGCTGTCAGTGAAAATAATGTAATAGTTTCGCAGGTTTTGAGAGGGTTGGTGGTGTTGTGGGTGGGAAAATGTATTATGCTTTTGGCTCAGATCATAGCAGTATATTATTTAAAACATAACATGCTGAGTCACTTGCTTCTGATTTTGCACTTCGACAAACTAGTATACATTTACCACACAGTCATATTAGATAGATATACAGTATAACACGCACCCCAAGTTTAGGAGGGAATTTTAAGGAAAAAAACTTTTAGGAGGGAAGTGTAAGGAAAAAAACTTACATTTAAATGCCCATCAATGCAGCCTTATCAGTGTCCATCTGCAGCCTTGTCCATCATTGCAGCCTTGCCTAGTGTCCATCTGCAGCCTTGCCCAGTGCCTTTGCAGCTTTGCCCAGTGTCCATCTAAAGCCTTGCCCAGTGTCCATCTGCAGCCTTGCCCAGTGTCCATCTGCAGCCTTGCCCAGTGCCTTTGCATTTGCAGCCTTGCCCTGGCCTGATTTAAATTTGGCGCTAATTTCCGCCTACTGTGAGTGGAGCCGAGATACAGAAAGCCGAGTGTACTTCGGCTAGACTCGGCTCTGCTCACAGTCCCGCCCATCTCCACTGATTGCGAGAGGAGCCGAGATACACAAAGCCGAAGTACACTCGTCTTTACTCGGCTCCTCTCGCGGTCACGCCCACCTCCACTGATTGCGAGCGCCGCTGACATACAGAAAGCAGAGTGTACTTCGGCTAGACTTGGCTCTGCTCACAGTCAGGGGTGGGACTGCGAGAGGAGCCGAGACTAGCCAAAGTACACTCGGCTTTCTGTATGTCAGCGGCGCTTGCAATCAGTGGACGTGTGCGTGACTGCGAGAGGAGCCGAGTAAAGCCGAGTGTACTTCGGCTTTGTGGATCTCGGCTCCGCTCGCTCACAATCAGCTGGGGATCGGCGTATAACACGCACCCACGATTTTCCCCTGATTTTAAGGGGAAAAAAGTGCGTGTTATACGCCGATAAATACGGTACTTTATTGTCATTGTATACATACAACAAAATTTTTCCGGGTACTCTTTACAGCAGCAATAAAACACTTCTCAACAAAACCACACATACATATTCCTAGCTAGGGATGAGCTCGGTGTTCGAGTCGAACATAGGTTCGACTCGAACATCGGCTGTTCGCGCGTTCGGCGAACAACGAACGATTTGGGCCGTTCGCGCCAAATTCGAGTGACGCGAACGGCCCACAATACACTGCGCCATCGCAGTGTAATCCCGGCGCTGTGATTGGCCAAGCATGCACTGTGACCCTGCATGCTTGGCCAATCACAGCGCCGGCAGCGAGGAGAGCAATGATTGGCCACAGGCAGGATGCCTGTGGCCAATTATAGCTGAGGGGGTTTAGTACACGCCCCACACTATAAAAGGCCGCCAGCGCGGCGGCCTTGTGTAGTGTGTTCCGGAGCAGGGAAAGTGAAGGATAGGCAGGGACAGTGTCAAATCCTGTCAAATCTATTCTTTGCTAAACCTTGTGTGTAGGGACAGAGAAGGATAGGCAGGGAGAGTGTCAGTGTCATATTCTGTGCTAAACCTTGTGTGTAGGGAGAGAGAAGGATAGGCAGGGAGAGTGTCAGTGTCATATACTTTGATAAACCTTGTGTGCAGGAAGAGAGAAGGATAGGCAGGGGACAGTGTCAGTGTCATATTCTTTGCTAAACCTTGTGTGCAGGGAGAGAGAAGGATAGGCAGGGAGAGTGTCAGTGTCATATACTTTGATAAACCTTGTGTGCAGGGAGAGAGAAGGATAGGCAGGGGACAGTGTCAGTGTCATTGTTGCTAAGCCTCCTGTACATTATACACCTGAAGTTAGCCCGTATTGCTGCTTTTTCCTGGTGTGTTACACCAACAGGATTTTGCGGCACTTACAGCGGGCGGAGTGTACCTCCTGACCATATTACACCTTAACTTAGCCTGTATTGCTGCTTTTTCCTGGTGTGTTACACCAACAGGATTTTGAGGCACTTACAGCGGGCGGAGTGTACCTCCTGACCATATTACACCTTAACTTAGCCTGTATTGCTGCTTTTTCCTGGTGTGTTACACAAACAAGATTTTGCGGCACTTACAGCGGGCGGAGTGTGCCTCCTGACCATATTACACCTTAACTTAGCCTGTATTGCTGCTTTTTCCTGGTGTGTTACACAAACAGGATTTTACGGCACTTACAGCGGGCGGAGTGTGCCTCCTGACCATATTACACCTTAACTTAGCCTGTATTGCTGCTTTTTCCTGGTGTGTTACACAAACAGGATTTTGCGGCACTTACAGCGGGCGGAGTGTGCCTCCTGACCATATTACACCTTAACTTAGCCTGTATTGCTGGTTTTTCCTGGTGTGTTACACAAACAGGATTTTGCGGCACTTACAGCGGGCGGAGTGTGCCTCCTGACCATATTACACCTTAACTTAGCCTGTATTGCTGCTTTTTCCTGGTGTGTTACACAAACAGGATTTTGCGGCACTTACAGCGGGCGGAGTGTGCCTCCTGACCATATTACACCTTAACTTAGCCTGTATTGCTGCTTTTTCCTGGTGTGTTACACAAACAGGATTTTGCGGCACTTACAGCGGGCGGAGTGTACCTCCTGACCATATTACACCTTAACTTAGCCTGTATTGCTGCTTTTTCCTGGTGTGTTACACCAACAGGATTTTGCGGCACTTACAGTGGGCGGAGTGTGCCTCCTGACCATATTACACCTTAACTTAGCCTGTATTGCTGCTTTTCCCATTTCCCTGCAGGCCATTAGAATGTCTGGAAGGCAAACAAGGAGAGGCAGACAGTCAGGAGCCAAAAAAAGAGGGCAAGCAGGCTCTGTGTCTAGAGACAACAGTGCTGGCCGTGGACGCGGTGCATCGCCATCAGCACGTGGCCATGGGACACGCTTGTCCTTCTTTTCGACAGCTGGACGTGTTGAGCCGCATCATGCCGAAGACTTGGTAGAGTGGATGACCAAGCCTCAAAGCGTCCTCTTCCCTGGTATCAATGTCATCATCAGTCACTCCTTCCCTAGACCAACCATGTCCTCCTGAGGAGTCCCCCGAACTGTTTGAGCACAGTGTTGGGTACATGCTCCAGGAGGATGCCCAGCGTTTCGAAGAGTCTGATGATGATACCCAGCTGGAGGAAGGCAGTAGCGTGAGAGCAGAGAGAGGGGATGCTCAAGAAGGACACCAATCTGGCAGTCATGTTACAGCAGCTGCAGCATACTGCCAGATTGGCTCCAGTGATGAGGAGGGAGGGGATGATGAGGTCACTGACTCCACGTGGGTGCCTAATAGGAGAGAGGAGGAGGATGAGGAGGAGGCACATCTCCAACGAGGCAGGATGCCCTCGGGGGGCCAGCGTAAGGGCAGCACACCGACGGAATCAGACTGCAGAGCTCCGCCTGTGCAAGGCGCTGCCTCTGCCCGTTATTCAAAAAGTTCTTTGGTGTGGGCCTTTTTTGAGTCGAGTGCATCAGATCGCACAGCTGCTGTTTGCAACATATGTCTCAAGCGTATATCCCGTGGCCAAAACATCACCCGCTTGGGCACCACATGCTTGACCAGACATATGTTGACCTGCCATGCAGCTCGTTGGCAAGCCTACCTTAAAGACCCACACCAAAGAACAAAGCTGACCTCTTCTTGCACCGCATCAGCTGGGATCTCCAACCCCACCATACCTTCAGTCCTCTCTGAAACCTGCTCTGAGAGGAATGAAGGTGTAGAATTAGGTGTGTCACAGCCAAGTACTTGCGGGCACTCTGCTAGCAGTACACCAACGTCCGATTCTAGCAGGCAAATTTCCCTGCCCCAGCTGCTGGACCGTCGAAAGAAGTTCACTCCCAGCCATCCACATGCCCAGCGGTTGAATGCTAGCTTGGCTAAATTGCTAGCGCTTCAACTGCTGCCTTTTCCGTTGGTAGACTCGGCCCCCTTCCGTTAGTTTGTGCAATGTGCGGTTCCTCAGTGGCAGGTTCCCAAACGCCACTTTTTCTCACTGAAGGCGATTCCGGCTCTCTACCGGCATGTGGAAGGCAATGTCTTGGCCTCGCTGGACAGGGCGGTCAGCGGTAAGGTGCATATTACCGCTGACTCATGGTCCAGCAGGCATGGACAGGGACGTTACCTTTCTTTCACGGCCCATTGGGTCACTCTTTTGGCAGCTGGGAATGATGCAGGACAAGGTGCAGTAGTGTTGGAGGTTGTTCCACCGCCATGCCTCCAAAATGCTACTACTGGTTGTGACACACCTCTGTCCTCCACCCCCTCCTCTTCTTCTTCCTCCGTGGCCTCTTCCTGTGCTTTGTCCTCGGAACCAGCGGTGCTCCGTAGGCGTTCAAGGGGCTACGCAAGTACGCAGGCAAAAAGATGCCATGCCGTGCTTGAGCTGGTGTGTTTGGGGGACAGGAGCCACACTGGGGCAGAGGTTCTGTCTGCTCTGCAGGGGCAGGCCGAGAGGTGGTTGACGCCACGCCAGCTTAAGCCAGGAATGGTAGTTTGCGACAATGGCACCAACCTCCTCTCCGCTCTCCGACAGGGACAACTGACCCATGTGCCCTGTGTGGCTCACGTTCTTAACCTGGTGGTGCAGCGGTTCCTGGGCAGGTACCCGGGCTTACAGGATGTCCTGAGGCAGGCCAGGAAAGTCTGTGTGCATTTCCGCAGATCTTATAATGCCAGTGCTCGCCTGGCTGAGCTGCAAAAGGAGTTGAACCTGCCCAAGAACCGCCTTATATGTGACATGCCCACCAGGTGGAACTCAACGTTGGCCATGCTGCAGCGGCTGCACACGCAGCAGAGGGCCATCAATGAGTACCTGTGCGACTACGGCACCAGGACAGGGTCAGGGGAGCTCGGGTTTTTTTCACCACGCCAGTGGGGCATGATCAGGGATGCATACACTGTCCTGGCACCATTTGAGGAGGCCACGAGGATGGTGAGCAGTGACAGTGCATGCATCAGTGACACTGTACCTCTTGTCCACCTGTTGGAACATACGCTGCGTGGAATAATGGACAGGGCACTTGAGGCAGAACAGAGGCAGGAAGAGGAGGACTTCCTTGCCTCTCAAGGCCCCCTTTACCCAGACAGTGTTCCTTCTGTCCCACCCATCGCACAGGAAGAAGAGGAGGAGGAGGATTGTGTCAGCATGGAGGTGGAGCCTGGCACTCAGCATCATCAGCAGCAGTCTTTTAGGGATGATTTACAGTCCCAAGAAACCAGTGGACTTGTACGTGGCTGGGAGGAGGTGGCTGCGGATCATGTCGTCCTTAGTGACCCAGAGGACTCCGGACTGAATGCCTCAGCTAACCTACGCTGCATGGCCTCCCTGATCCTGCAAAGTCTGCGGAAGGATCCTCATATTCTTCGGATCAAGGAGAGGGACCATTACTGGCTGGCCACTCTCCTTGATCCACGGTACAAGGGTAAGGTTACGGACCTTATCTTACCGTCGCAGAGGGAGCAGAGGATGAGACAACTCCGGGAGGCCTTGCAGAAAGGTCTGTGCAACGTGTTCCCAGAGACTGGGAGGTTACAAACTCCTGGTCCTGGACAACGAGTTGCTGAGGCTTCGGTCAGTCAAAGAAGGAGCGGTGGGGAAGGTGGCCGTCTGACCAAAGCGTTCAGACAATTCTTTAGTCCGCAGCCCCAAGGTATGATCGGTTCCAGCAACCATCGCCAGCGTCTGATATACATGGTGCAGGAATACCTAGGGGCAAGGTCAGACTTGGACACCTTCCCCACCGAAAATCCTCTGGCTTACTGGGTCTTGAGGATGGATCACTGGCCAGAGCTTGCACAGTATGCAATTGAGCTACTGGCCTGTCCTGCATCCAGCGTTCTTTCAGAACGCACATTCAGTGCTGCTGGAGGATTTGTCACGGATCACAGGGTGCGCCTGTCCACCGACTCTGTTGATCGACTGACCTTCATAAAGATGAACCAGTCTTGGATCACCACCAGCTACCAAACACCTGAAGCTGATATAACAGACTAATTTATTTTCAAATGTCACATCCCTTCAAGACTGATGCTGATGCTGAGAGACTGTCCTGTTTTGTTGACTGACTATCCTCCTCCTCCTCAATGATCCGATTGACGATGATAGCTTGGAAGAACATTTTTGTTTCTGGGTGCCGCCACCAGTGGCTAAGGCCCAATTTTTCAGCCCCTGTTTAACAGGGGTGTGTTATTACAATTTTTTATGCAATGCTTTGCAGCAGGGCTCATTCCTGCACTCTAACTAGAGTATCTGGGAGTGGTTGCAGTGTCGTGGCACCAGCACCAGTGGCTAAGGCCCAATTTTTCAGCCCCTGTTTAACAGGGGCGTGTAATTACAATTTTTGATGCAATACTTTGCAACAGGGCTCATTGCTGTGCTCCAAGTACAGTATCTGTGAGGGGTTGCAGTGTTGTGGCACCAGTGCCTAAGGCTCAATTTTTCTGCCCCTGTTTAACAGGGGCATGTATTTACAATTCTTGATCTAATAATTCACAGCAGGGCCCATTCCTGCGCCCACCAAGACTAACTGTGAGGCCTTACAGTGTTGTGTCAACACCACCACCACCACCACCACCAAAGGCCCAATTTTTCAGCCCCGGTTCATAAGGGGCATGCAATTACAATTCTTGATCTAATAATTCACAGCAGGGCCCATTCATGCGCCCGCCAAGAGTAACTGTGAGGGCTCACAGTGTTGTGGCAACACCAACATGTAAGGGGCAAATTTCAGCTGAGTATATACGGCAGGCCCCTACTTTCAAACATCCAACTTACAAACGACTCCTCCTTGCAAACGGAAGGATACAACAGGAAGTGAGAGGAAATCTACCCCTAGGAAGGCAAATTCTCTCCTGTAAGAGTTAATATGGGAAAAAAAGTGTCTCCTCTCCACTGATTCTTTATCACCAATTCTTGTTTCAATAAAAACCCCAAATTTTCAAAAAACATTTGTCATTAGGACGGAAAGTGAGGTGAACTGTTCTGAACAGGTGCACACTGCACAGACAGCAAAACAAATGTTACAGGGGTGATAACCCTTCCCTATGTTTTCCAAAAAGCTTAAAAATATATTTTTTGGCTGGAGCTACACTTAAACAATGTACCTGTTTAAAATTACAAACAGATTCTATATAAGAACAAACCTACAGTCCCTGTCTTGTATGCACCGCCTGTATACGGCTGTTCAGAGTATATAGGGCCTTTTTTATTTTGTGTGCGGGGTTCCCCTTAATATCCATACAAGACCCAAAGGGGCTGGTAATGGGATGGGGTAGGGGGTGGGGGTGTGTGATGGGGTAGCTATGCCATTTTTCTTAAAGATTTTCATCCATATTACCGGGACCAGACATTACATTAAAGCCGCAAGCAGTTTTAAATGTATTTTTTTCCTTTAGAAATGTAATTTTGTGCAGGGACAGTTCTAAACACGGGAAACACGTGGCACTTCACAGGCATACTTTAGACACCCCCCAGGTATGATATTTAAAGGAATATTTGACTTCTTTTTGCATTGATACTTGTCCCCTGGTGCAGAACTCGGGTTCCAAACCCTTTTTAGGACAATAACATGCATAATAGTCGTTATAATTAGCACTTTAGATTTCAAACGTTCGCATCCATTGTATTTAATAGGGTTCTAAAGTTCGTGCGAACTTTCAGTCCGTTCGCGGGTTCTGGTGCGAACCGAACCCGAGGGTGTTCGGCTCATCACTACTCCTAGCACATGCCCACATATCTATTTAACTATATCAAAATATAAAATGTTTTTTAAAAATAAATAAATAAATAAAACAATATTAGAATTCCACATAAAATTCCTAAAACACTGTACCTGATGGGATAATGGACAATACAGCCCTAAGGAAAAAATATGCTTTAAGCGATTAATGTGCGTTTTAAGTGTCCTATATCTTTTCCCTGATGGCAATGGGACAAACACACTGTAACCTGGGTAGGTTGGATAAATACTAATAGCTTTTGCCCACTTTTTTAATCGGCTGGCATATGCTGTGTCCAAATTCGGTAGCTCTGTTCCTATGATCTGATGTGCTGTTTTCACCACACAAGACAGGCACTTCTTATCCTCACCCTGCAGCTGGCATACCACACTACAGCGCAGTGGAGAAGAATACTCTCAATGGTACAATGATAGAAATTGACCAGAAGCCTTAAGGGCAATCCATATAGGAGAGAGTTGGCGCTTGTACCAAAGGCGATGTAGGAACTAGTGCAGGTAGAAGGGGAGATTAAAACGAAGGGACTGATAAAAAACACAAAACAATGATTTTAAAAACAATGGTTATAAAAACACATAAGACTATAAAAAGTCCTTTTAGTCCATCATAAAGCACTATGAAGGCAGCCCAGTGTGGATGTGAAGCAAATCCTGGGTAAGCTGGGGGGAAAACACAGAAGCGCCACTCTAAGTGCAGTATTTTCAATACATTTTAATGAATGAAAAGAGGAGAGCATACATACTCACAAACAAGGAGTTAAATTGGGCATGTAAAACTGAAGAGTCCGTGTCTTATCTCCGTGCAGGGCTTTCGGAGCATGCGCTCCTTCTTCAGACCTAGCTCCGAAAGTGCGTTAACCTATTGGCACTCCAGCCACCCGGAAGTAACGGATAGCAATACGGATAGAAACACGGCTTATCGCCCGCCAAGGATCTTCACGTCCCTGCCTCTCTGTGCATCTGTGTGTCTCCAGCACAGGAAGCGTCGGCTTCCACCGGCGCAACCCGTTCCACACCACTGCCCTGCACGGAGATAAGACACGGACTCTTCAGTTTTACATGCCCAATTTAACTCCTTGTTTGTGAGTATGTATGCTCTCCTCTTTTCATTCATTAAAATGTATTAAAAATACTGCACTTAGAGTGGCGCTTCTGTGCTTTCCCCCCAGCTTAAGGGCAATCCAGCCTGCTTCAGTCTCTGAAGGAAAAACAATCTCTGCTGCGCTTTTTTCACAAAAAAAAAAGTATTTTGAGACCATGACAACTCCCTTGTAATATGCATTCCCAAAAATGTAATAGTGTCCACCCTTTCCACCTCCTCTCCACCAGGGGCGGATCTAGAGTCTAGTCTCGGGAGGGGCACTGCCAGAAAATACCTTTTTTTGGGGGCAATTTACCAAGGAAATGGCTGGTGTTGGCACTTCAATCATCACGGCACAACTCACCATAATGCCGAATCAGTGGGAGCCCTGAGCGTGTCACTTGCCACGTCGCCTGCCACCAAATGCAGATTGTCACTTGCCATGTCACCTGTCACCAGATGCGGATTGTCACTTGTCACGTCACCTGCCACACGCTGCGAATTGTCACTTGCCACGTCACCTGCCACACATTGCGGATTGTCACTTGCCGCGTCACCTGCCACACGCTGCAAATTGTCACTTGCCACGTCACCTGCCACACATTGCGGATTTCACTTGCCACGTCACCTGCCACACATTGCGGATTGTCACTTGCCACGTCACCTGCCACACGCTGCGAATTGTCACTTGACACATCACCTGCCACACATTGCGGATTGTCACTTGCCACGTCACCTGCCACACGTTGTGATTTGTCACTTGCCACATCACCTGCCACATGTTGTGAATTGTCACTTGCCACGTCACCTGCCACACGTTGTGATTTGTCACTTGCCACATCACCTGCCACATGTTGTGAATTGTCACTTGCCACGTCACCTGCCATACGTTGCAGATTGTCACTTGCCACGTCACCTGCCACACATTGTGAATTGTCACTTGCCACATCACCTGCCACACATTGCAGATTGTCACTTGCCACGTCACCTGCCACACGTTGCGGATTGTCACTTGCTGTATCACTTTCCTGCTAAGGTGGTCTCTTGCTATATCCCAGAGTCAGGCAGCAGATTAACAGTCAGGCAGCAGAGAGATGATGTAATCAGTGAGGGCAGAACTGAAGGGATGCAGGGTGGGCTCCGGACGGTGAGAGATGATGTCATCTCTCTGCTCCCCTGCCCGCCGGCTCCCTGATTGGCAGGCAGCCTGCTCACACATGGAGCCGCCCAGCTACCCCGCTCTCTCACTCGCCCACTCACCGACCAAGCCGCCCGCGCTCTCACCTGCGAAGCCGCCCACACTGTCACCTGCAGAGCCGCCCACACTGTCAACCGTGAAGCCGTCCGCTCTGTCACCGGCGGAGCCACCCGCACTGATACCCGTGGATCTGCCCGCTCTCTCACCTGCATTCTCGGAGGGGGCAATTGCCCCGTTGCCACCCTGGATCCGCCCCTGCTCACCACCTATATAAACCAGGCAATGATTGATCTTTTTTAATCTCCTATAATCCACTATTATTTCTTTCGTTTTTGCCGTGTTGAGTATTAAATCATTTTCTCGACACCACTTAACCAAACGTTGAATTTCCTGCCTATAAGCTGTCTTAATACTATCTTGTATGAGTCCCACTAAAGTGGTGTCATCTGCAAACCATCACAAAGATGTCCGACCCTTAGTTTATGAAACAGTGTACTAGAGCCTCCTTTAGTGTTACAGTAGGTCCGCTATGGGTATTATATGTTTTTTTGGCATAATTTTTTTTTTTTTTATGTTAGTTGTTAATTGTTTAATTGTTTAAAAACCAAAGCCTGATGGTTCCATAATTTTCCAATTGTGTGAAATATCAAAAGCCTTCCTATGCAGAGAAACAGCATGTAAAGGTTCCCAATGTGTCAAAGTGATACTTCATGGCAGGAGCATCATAATTACATCACTATGCTATATGCCATGTACCACAATATTACCATCAAATCAAAGCATACCATAGTATAGTTGCCTGTCATAAAATGATATATTTGTCAGCTTTGTACTGTATATCCCATGTTAAAATTCAAGAACAATCTCAGACAATTCTCCCAAATGACTATGGGACAATAGATAATTGGTTGCTATGGATAGGAGACATATGGACAGTTCTTCTCATGGGTTTCAATAAATAATACCTAAATAGCAAACTGTAAATGTAGGGATAGTCAGAGGTAAAGGTTTTCTTGTTCAATCATTTTTTATTGAAAATATTAATTTAATTGATAAATTGTGATATATTTATGTTTGAACATATTTATCTGTATATCGTTAAGTTACAGTCAATAAACAGGACATAGCATTTAAGACATAATTATCTTTAGCATTGCCTGTTAAAGTGGTTGTAAACCCTCACATATACCAAGTGAATTGATTGGCCTCAGGTGATACAGAGAGATGAAACAAATCCTCTAACATATGTTGTACCTGTTAATCTGCTGTCTCTTCTCTATAGTCGTTCAGACTCTATAAAGCTTGTCTGAGCGGTCAAAAAAAAGAGGGCGGAGAGCTGAAGTTACACTCTGCATAGATCAGTGAGGAGAGCTCTGAGAGCTGATTGGAAGGGACACCCCCCCCCCTCACACAGCACACAGGAACAGAGCTGAGGCTGTCAATCTGCTGTAGCTCCCTCCCCTGTCACCATTTTTCTCTTGGTGTCAGGAAAACTTGTAAGAAGTTATTTATGCTGATAGCAGAGGAACGAAGCAGCAGACAGAAATGACACTTAGTGCTCTGAATCGATACAAGTATATAGTATAGAAGGATATGCTTTGTTCATATTTCATGTGTGAGGTTTACAACCACTTTAAATACCTGTATACCTTGTAGATACAGGGTGGAAGAAAATAAAAAGCAGTTTATATCAGTGCCACAGTCTATTCTTTCATAATTGCAACATTCTTTTATGTGCTAGTTTGTCCTTTAACATGGGTTTTTAACATGTTATGAAGTTGCGGAAAAAATAAAAATAATATCAGAACAGGAAATCCCCAGTCACTGATATCCACATCCCTCCATTTTCCTTTCATTTCACCCTATAAATAGAAAGGTAGGGTAGAATGAAAGGAAAAGGGGGAGATGTGGATATCAGTGACTGGGGATTTTCTGTTCTTAATTCTTTAGCTGTATCTGTACCATTATAGAGTAATAAAGCAATCATGTAAATATGGCTAATTATAGGATATGGATATGGATAATTATATCGAGCTTCAAGGTTCTATAAGTCTCCATGCACACTGGGCTCAAAAAAACGTCTGTTCTCTTGGGAGTAAAAAACGCTCATATAAAGCATTTTTTGTACAAAGTTTAGACCAGTTTGGGAGAGTTTTTTCTGCCAGTGAGCTCCAATCAGAAATGCGATCCAGAAGGTTTTTTTTTCTGCCTCTAAATGTTAATCTCAAAATATGCCTCTTAATGTCCTAATGTGCATGGACACATAGAATAGCATTAAGCTGCTTCTACAGGCAGAACACAAAACACATGTAGAAGCAACGTTGTTTAAGCCAGTGTGCATGGAGCCTTAAGGTTTTACCCTGTTGGCTCAATGGCATCATGCTAATCAAATGTTTGTAAGTAGGAAGACTGAGAGCATTATTATCCTCATCCATTTAGTCTATTTATACATAGAAAAAGTAGTAGAATTTCTAGTTCCCATGGTATCCCCTTGCGACAGCACTACAGCTATTTACAACTTTGTCACTTTCTCCAGAGCCTCATTAAATTTCAACCTACCCCTTATACTCTGACTCCCTTTGAGAGCCTATGTAGAGCCAGGCCCCATTCCACGGGCCTGATATATTTGATATACTCGGCCGTGATATCCACAAAGAGACCCCCTTTAAGGCCCTATCATCTTCAATGGGAGAAAGAATTGGGGAAACATTTGGACCCTGAGGACTGGCAGATTATGACCATAGCTCTTTCTAAGTGCTCACGCAATGTGTTACAGTAGGTGCCGCCGATATTGACACCCTATGAGCTCCGTCGCGAGAGCCAGCGCCGAGCTGTCTCATCATTGGGAAAGGAAAAAATATTCCTTTCACGATGAGCGACACGCATTGCCGATAGGCGGGGATCCGACGTGGATTCCCGCCAATACCAGGCACTGTGTTTGGTATGAATCCTGAGCGGGAACTCCACGCCAATTTTTAAAGAAAAAAACGGCGTGGGTTCCCCCTCCAGGGGCATACCAGGCCCTTGGGTCTGGTCTGGATTTGAAGGGGAACCCTACGCCGAAAAAACGGCGTGGGGGGTCCCCCTCAAGATCCAAACCAGACCCTTATCCGAGCACGCAACCTGGCAGGCCGCAGGGGAAGAGGGGTAGACGAGAGCGGCCCCCCTCCCTCCTGAACCGTACCAGGCCACATGCCCTCAACATGGGTGGTTTGGTGCTCTGGGGCAGGGGGGCGACCTGCGGCCCCCCCACCCCAGAGCACCCTGCCCCCATGTTGATGAGAACAGGGCCTCTTCCCGACAACCCTGGCCGTTGGTTGTTGGGGTCTGCGGGCGGGGGGCTTATCGGAATCCGGGAGCCCCCTTTAATAAGGGGGCCCCCAGATACCGGCCCCCCCACCCTATGTGAATGAGTATGGGGTACATCGTACCCCTACCCATTCACCTGGTGGAAAATAAATGGAAATAAAAACACAACACAGTTTTTAAAAGTAGGGTGGGGGGGGGCCGGTATCTGGGGGCCCCCTTATTAAAGGGGGCTCCCGGATTACGATAAGCCCCCCGCCCGCAGACCCCGACAACCAACGGCCAGGGTTGTCAGGAAGAGGCCCTGTCCTCATCAACATGGGGGCAGGGTGCTCTGGGGTGGGGGGGCCGCAGGTCACCCCCCTGCCCCAGAGCACCAAACCCCCCATGTTGAGGGCGTGTGGCTTGGTACGGTTCAGGAGGTAGGGGGGGCCGCTCTCATCCCCCCCTCTTCCCCTGCGGCCTGCCAGGTTGCGTGCTCGGATAAGGGTCTGGTTTGGATTCTGGGGGGACCCCCACGCCGTTTTTTCGGCTTAGGGTTCCCCTTCAAATCCAGACCAAACCCAAGGGCCTGGTATGTCCCTGGAGGGGGAACCCACGCCGTTTTTTTCTTTAAAAATTGGCGTGGAGTTCCCGCTCAGGATTCATACCAAACGCAGTGCCTGGTATTGGTGGAAATCCGTGTCGGATCCCCGCTCAATACAGTGTCACGTCTCCTCGCCATTGCAGCGAGTGCGACACGTCGCCACCCTGCTGCCGACATCTCGGCACTCCTGTCGCCGAGAATCTCGGCGATGGGAGCGCGATAGAAACACAATATCGGCAGCACCTACTGTATTTTTGGAAAATGCCTATAAAGTATTGTATAGGTGGTACTATACACCGGCTAAATTGGCCCGCTTTATCCCAACTTACTCCCCCCGCTCTGTTTATGGGGATGCTCCCAGGAGGGTTCAATGGCACATGCCCGCGGGCGTGCACGCTGTGGGTGAGGGTATACATCCTTCTTCGCAACCTGCTTCAGACTAATCTTAAGAGGGACCCCTATAAAGCTCTCCTTGGTAAACCTATTGTTAAATTACTACATACAGAACGTCAGTTAGCCCAGCATCTCTTTACTGCAACTAAATTGACAATTGCGAGGGCATGGAAAACCCCCACACTCAGTTTTGAGTCGGTCAAAAATCGTCTGAATGATGTCATGGTTAATGAGAAGTTGACGGCTGTCCTCTCTGATACGCATGACAAGTTTCTTAAAGTTTGGCAGCCTTGGATTTTATATTCTCACCCTTCCAGGTTTGATACTACATCACTTTCAATGTAAGGCTCCTCTCGTTCACACCCCGTGGACCCTCTACCCCTCTACTCTTTCCTTCTTTCTTTGTTCTATTTTTCTTCTTCTTAACTATTTTTATTGCTTTCTTCTTCTCTGTCAGCCTTTTCTACTCTTTTTCTCGCGGTTGCTCAACTTCTCGTTCTACTGTTGTGCATTCTGCACTTATCTCACAGGTTTACAGGACGCTGGGCATATCCTGGGATGATATGGTTATGTTCATGCTTCAACTGTTACTCTAACTATATAGCTTTATTTAGCTAATCTATCTATGAAGCTTTAACCCCAATGCGGTGACTTTAGATCGTGATCTTCCAATTGGAAGGGACAATTACACATTACGGTCATCGTAAACATCTTATGGCTTTCAGAACACCCTGGAAGGTTATTGCTGGACTTCTACAGTATTTGGCTATCCGGTTCCAAGGACCTTCACATTTTAGTCTTGTATGTAATCATTGCTCATATTTCCTTTATGTTGGTGGAGATCTTTTGGTACTGATTTGGTATTTTTATCTTATGTTGTATCATCTTATTGTAAACCTGTACTGTTGGTTTGTATGATAATAAAAATAATTTGTAAAAGAAAAAGTAGTAGAATTTTACTGAAAAAGTATGGTTATTGATTGGCGTACCCTTAGATGACCCTTGGCACGCTTGCAAATCTGTCCCTGTTGACAACTAGCGATGGGATCAGGCAGATGAAATACCTGTCTTCACTGTGTTGCTGTCTTGACAGCCAAATGAGTGAGGCACTACTCTGTTACTGATTGACATGTTGGAGCATTTGCCTCTCAAATGAGTGAAGCCCAGCTTAGTCAGTCAGCAATGGAGCTATGCAATGAAAACAGGTATTTCTCTGCCCTGTATAGCTATCCTGTTGCTAGCCAGTTGTTTCTAGTGACAGGATTGTTTGTAAATGTGAATATGGCCCTTATGAACATGCTCTGGCATAATGCCACTTACAGAGTAGATTCTTTTTTCTTCTACCCATGAATGCTTAACCCACAACATAATAACTATGGGCTGACATATAGTCATGTGTAGACTGCTTTTGTATCTAACATGACTGCTGCTGTTAGTACATACTGTATTTGCAGCACTCTATTCTTTGAATGAACCTAATATTGTGCGTGTAGTGACTAAGCTGTTGAAGGAGCACAATATTATCAATACTGTACTGATAGCTGTATTCAGGAATATCTACCTGTGCCTATACATAGGGCAATACACTTGGAAATTCTTGCAATATAAACTTGTTTTATTTCAAAAGATAAAATGATAAAGAATTTAGATCACTTCATTTTGGTCACAGGAAACCTAATAAAAATTGTGGTTAAAAGCAGAATGAAAGCCAATAAATTATAATAAAATCACCTAATGTATCACCATCTTAAGACTGTGGTAGGTGAAAGGAAATGTGTCTAGGCAGACAGAAATGTGCTCTCTGAAATGAGTGCATCTCATGCCTAACACAGCAATTTGTATAGTATTTCACCAGATATATTTAGCATAATTAAATATGTGTACATTCAAAGTATTGCAAAATGCCTCTACTATTTTTGAAATTCATATCATACATCAGTGTATTTGTAGCCAATAAATTCTAGACACATATCTACCGCAGTATCCATAATTCATAGGCCTCATATGACGTCTTCTGCCCAGCATGTTTCCTTTGTTCGGCCTGCTAATTTTTCAGAAGTCATAATTTGTAACATAAATATTGTTTAAAAGTAAACGCATCCTCTGCTAAATTTATTTAATGTGTCTGTCCATTCTTGTTTTTTTACTGATCCTATTTCAGATATACTGTAATTATAGACATTATTTTTGCTAAACAGTTCTTGTTTGCTGCTACATAGCAAGCATTCAGGATTAATTTGTCTAAGCAAGGTAGAGACATAATGTTCAGATCCAATCGTAACAAAGGAGGTGGAACAATATAGAAATCTCATGATGTAAAACCTCAAGGTTCTTGCCTACGTATTTCTCATACAATTTTCCTACAGTACATAACCCTGAACCAGTTTACCTACATAAACACACACACATATATATATATATATATATATATATTTATATATATATATACAGTATATAACGTATATATATATATATATATATATATATATATATATATATATATATATTTATACATTATATTTCAGAATTATATAGCTTAAAATCAACCAGGAATGCCACACAGTAAGAACATGTTAAACTCATTTATTATTTAGGTGGCAAAGCTTGTTGCCTCTTGCGTTATTTTAGGGGTTGGGTTAAAGAAAAAAGCAGTGCCCAAGCAATATCCCATCCATTACAAATCCCGTGGTCAACTGTGTTTCTTCCCTTTTTTAAATTGAAAAATGTGTTTCTATGTTCCAAAGATTTCTGAAAGTTTCCCTACTTCTCAAACCCTGTGCATCTGTGTCCCAACTTGATGTTTACCTCTTGCCAGTGCTCCTCTTTACGATGCCTTTAAAATACAAAAGAAATACGTGGGTTCTATTACAGATGCACAAGTACAAAAAAAAAAAAAGAAGGTTGGCCAGCCGGACAGAAGCATCACAGGAGGAAAAGGCTAGACAGGTTATCAGGACTAGGTACGTATGCAGCTGAAGGGGAAAGGGTTGGTTGTATTAATGCAGTGGAGGTGGCAAAATCACAGAGGCTTATTTTAAAGGCTAAGTTCACCTTTTCCAGAAAATAGCCTATGCAGTCAAGGGGCCCTAGCAGATAATACAAATCTGTGCAGCTTTGTAAAATGATTTTATTGTTTTACCTGTAGGCCAGTTGGGTCCCCTCAGAAGCCTTCTTAAAAAACTCCTAATTAGCAACCCCCACTTCCTGCCTTGTTGCAAGATGTGAAAACCATTGGTTTTATTCCTGCAATGCTAGAAGTGAGCACCCAAGGATTTTCACATTCTAGCAACAGGTCAGGATATAGGGTTTGCTAACTAGGAGTTTTTTTAGCTGGGTTTCTGAGGGGACCCAAATGGTCTACAGGTAAAACAATAAAATGAATGATCATTTTACAAAGCTGCACATATTTTTAATACCTACTGGGGCCCCTTGACTGCATTGGCTGCATTTTCTGTAAAAGCTAACCTTACTTTTTAAGGACAAATTACTGTCTGAAACATGTTACCTAATTATCTTTCAGTACTCTATGAATATTCCATAAGAAGCTTAAAAAAAGTGTTTGGAGGAGGATTGACACGTTCTAGCTATTTTTATGAGCTGGCCTTTTTACACTTGTAAGAGGTACTGTCCTGCCCTTCCCGTCAGAAGATGTCTCAAACCTGAGTTGATGGGGATGAACTACACCATTTAATGTCCAGGGAGCAGTCCCCTGTGTTTTGGCAGTAGGTCTGCATTTCAGTCTGTAGACACAAGACACCTGGACACAGATCAACAAAATTATGCTTTTCAGCTTTGTCTGCAGACTTACACATACAGTATGATAATACATTAAACACACACATATATAATAATACTTATTTAATACAATGTTTTATTATTATGTGCAGTACATCATTGCAACTGATCACAATAAATGTTGTATTCGTTTTGAACTGTGAATGGGTTATTGAAGTTACAATGGGAATGTATAGCCTTTTCATGTACCTGTATTTTCCTTATATATTATGTTCTGTACAAAAAAACAAAAACAGATCTTTTTATAATTTTTTTTGGGGAAGAATTATAAATATACCTCATATGCCTTGCAGCAGGTGGCAAGTGCAAGCTAGTTTTCAGAACTGGCCTAGTGCTATCGTATAAATAGTCTACCTTATTTTTAGATTGCTTACATAGACAAATCAGAAGACTATCCCTTCTCTTTTACCTTGTACACATGATTGGATTTCCGATGGAATAAAAGCCGATGGAATTTTCCGTCGGAATTCCGATGAAGCTGACTTCCATCAGTCTTGCATACACACTGTCAGACTAAATTCCGACCGTCCAAAACGCGGTGACGTAAAACACTATGACGAGCCGAGAAAAATGAAGTTCAATGCTTCAGAATATGCGTTGACTTGATTCTGAGCATGCATGGATTTTTGTCCGATGGAATTCCACACAGACGATCGGAATTTCCCATCGGAAAAATTTAAAACATGTTCTATTTTTTTTATCCGATGGAAAAAAGTCTGATGGGGCCCACACACGATCGGAATTTCCGATGAAACAAGTCCATCGGATTTTATTCCATCGGAAATCCGATCATGTGTACAAGGCATTTCTCTCCTTTAGTGGACGCAATGGCCTATCTGCAGAAGCAGTCAGCAAAATGTGAAACTAGTGTTGTGCTTTCCTATTGAAAAATCCAGCATGCTCTACAAATACTGTATCAGAATTTATTTGTAACATAAAGATTGGATACAAATAATGAAAATGATGTTGTTTATAAATGTATAACATTTAAATAATAGTAAAATAACAATTAAAAAGTAAAATTTATCAAAAACACTATCATTCTCTTTCCCTAGTAGTTATGTAACTAAGATATATATATATAAACTTATATATATATATATATATATATATATATATAAACTTATATATAAAATATATAAACTTTAGAAATATTCACATCCTTTTTGTCTTTGAATGCTAAGAATGCAGCTAAGAAAATTATGGTGATTTCTTTCCCTATTAGATATACTCCTATTTGGGGAAATAATAGGTTCCCTGAGCTATTTATTCTCCAGGGATTTCAGAGATGGGAGAAAGTTGGGGTACCCATCTTAGTTCAACTATATGAGAATGGCCTTCTTAAAACCTACGAGCAGCTGATAGAATACCCCCTACAGTGAAGGTAGTTCTATCAGTTCCTTCAGATGCGTCACGCATTACGTGCCCAATTTTTCTCAGTTGAAGTGTCCTTTTCTCCAACCCCTGCTTTGGATGGAATAGTACAAGCAAAGTCAACTAAGGGACTCATCTCTGTAACATATACAGTCAGGTCCATAAATATTGGGACATCGACACAATTCTAATCTTTTTGGCTCTATACACCACCACAATGGATTTGAAATGAAACGAGCAAGATGTACTTTAACTGCAGACTTTCAGCTTTAATTTGAGGGTATTTACATCCAAATCAGGTGAACGATGTAGGAATTACAACAGTTTGTATATGTGCCTCCCACTTTTTAAGGGACCAAAAGTAATAGGACAATTGGCTGCTCAGCTGTTCCATGGCCAGGTGTGTGTTATTCCCTTAGTATCCCATTTACAAGGAGCAGATAAAAGGTCCAGAGTTAATTTCAAATATGCTATTTGCATTTGGAATCTGTTGCTGTCAACTCTCAATATGAGATCCAAAGAGCTGTCACTATCAGTGAAGCAAGCCATCATTAGGCTGAAAGAACAAAACAAACCCATCAGAGAGATAGCAAAAACATTAGGTGTGGCCAAATCAACTGTTTGGAACATCCTTAAAAAGAAAGAACGCACCGGTAAGATCAGCGACACCAAAAGACCCGGAAGACCACGGAAAACAACTGTGGTGGATGATCGAATAATTTTTTCCCTGGTGAAGAAAACACCCTTCACAACAGTTGGCCAGATCAAGAACACTCTCCAGGAGGTAGGTGTATGTGTGTCAAAGTCAACAATCAAGAGAAGACTTCACCAGAGTGAATACAGTGGGTTCACCACAAGATATAAACCATTGGCGAGCCTCAAAAACAGGAAGGCCAGATTAGAGTTTGCCAAACAACATCTAAAAAAGCCTTCACAGTTCTGGAACAACATCCTATGGACAGTTGAGACCAAGATCAACTTGTACCAGAGTGATGGGAAGAGAAGACTATGGAGAAGGAAAGGAACTGCTCAGGATCCAAAGCATACCACCTCATCAGTGAAGCATGGTGGTGGTAGTGTCATGGCGTGGGCATGTATGGCTGCCAATGGAACTGGTTCTCTTGTATTTATTGATGATGTGACTGCTGACAAAAGCAGCAGGATGAATTCTGAAGTGTTTCGGGCAATATTATCTGCTCATATTCAGCCAAATGCTTCAGAACTCATTGGACGGCGCTTCACAGTGCAGATGGACAATGACCTGAAGCATTCTGCGAAAGCAACCAAAGAGTTTTTTAAGGGAAAGAAGTGGAATGTTATACAATGGCCAAGTCAATCACCTGACCTGAATCCGATTGTGCATGCATTTCACTTGCTGAAGACAAAACTGAAGGGAAAATGCCCCAAGAACAAGCAGGAACTGAAGACAGTTGCAGTAGAGGCCTGGCAGAGCATCACCAGGGATGAAACCCAGCGTCTGGTGATGTCTATGCATTCCAGACTTCAAAGGATTTGCAACCAAGTATTAAAAAGTGAAAGTTTGATTTATGATTGTTAATCTGTCCCATTACTTTTGCTCCCTTAAAATGTGGGAGGCACATATACAAACTGTTGTAATTCCTGCACCGTTCACCTGATTTGGATGTGAATACCCTCAAATTAAAGTTGAAAGTCTGCAGTTAAAGCGCATCTTGTTAGTTTCATTTCAAATCCATTGTGGTGGTGTATAGAGCCAAAAAGATTAGAATTGTGTCGATGTCCCAATATTTATGGACCTGACTGTACAATCCTACTACATACGTTTTTTTTGAGGTTTCCTATGCGTTCCAAGGCAGGATGGGTACAGGATATCGGTCTTATCTCTGAGGAGGCCTGAGAAGAGATCCTCTTCTCCCTCCCTCTTGCCAGTCTCTCCATCACATAGACTGACCCAGATCTTTATCCTCCACAGGGTATATAGAACCCCGGAGTATTTTCATTCTATAGGCCTGAGATCTGACCCTGCCTGCGCCAGATGTGGTAATCCTTGTACTCTTATACATCTTTTGCGGTGTGCCCCAAACTTCAGAGATATTGGGAGGAGGTGGTTGGCACACTTAATAGGCTTCTGGATGTAAATATTCTTGTTGAGCCACTTACATGCCTATTGTCTACCTTGATTCTTCTTTTTATACTTCTATCTTGAATACTATCTTGCATGCTCTTTTTGTGGCCCACAGACAAATTGCCTTCAAGTGGACCTCTCCATATCCTCTGACTTTATCTGATTAGATTTTTGATCTTAATAGGCCTATTTCTTTTGAAAAACACACATATTTTTTAAGAAACTCAATGAGGAAGTTTGATGATATCTGGTCACAATGGATTGAATCTATGTCCCCATTATTGGAGTAGGCCAAGTTGAATTATAAATATTCTTGTCTATATAAGTTCTATAACTGTTTTTTTTTTCCAAGTCTAGTGTGATGTGTTTTGTATGCTATGTCTGTATTTTTCAAGATGGAAAAATATAAGGAAATAAAATCAGATTAAAAAATAAAATAAAATAAATGTGTATACATATAAACTTTAGAAATATTCACATAATTTCTGTCTTTGAATGATTTTTGAATCATAATTTACCATATGAAATAGCTAGAAAATCAAACATCTTTTTTGAACTTGCACATTTCATTCTACACTTGCTTGGGTGATGGGATGATTCTTTGACGAAAAAAGGAAGGCAACACGCTATTAGACAGCGAATGCTATGTATAAACTTCAATCAATACATTGCAGCTTTCATTTTCTGCTATTGTGATCTAATCAATTTAACCTTGAGTATTCAACAGACAGAAGGTACAGCTTTTGTATTGTTGGATATTTTCACCAATGTATTGTGTTTTTTCTTATGCGAATACTTTTAGTCTCACTTGAAGAAAAAAAAGAAAGGATTTTATAACAAATCCAATGGTCCTTGTAGTGAATCAAGTAGCTGATTCTGCGTTTAACTGCTTTTCAGTATTTTGTATAATTACAATGGTTATCCAGAAAAAGGGTTGAGATGTGTAACTCCAGTTTTGTTAAACAAATCGACAAATAAGCCATTTTGTTACCTATTGTTACTTCAACAGACATTTCCTTTTTGATCTGCAGCTATCCATGGCTTTCTTTATCTGCATGAAAAACATTATTTTTTTTATCTTGATAATATCAATTGACAGTTTGCAGTTTGGTTTTACCAAAACACTTGTGCCGCGTACACACGATCATTTTTCCCGTCTGGAAAAATTAAATTTTTTCCTTTGGACGAGAAAAACGATCGTCTGTGGGCTTTTTGCCATTTTTCCCGACGGGAAAAACGGCATTAATCACGATGAGAAAAATTAGAACATGTTCTAATTTTTCTCGTCGTTTTTCCTGACATTTCTTCCGCGGCAGTGTTTCCCATAGGGAAACACTGCCGCGGAGCCCATAGACGATAGTTTTTCTCGTCATTTTAAAAAATGACGAGAAAAATGACCGTGTGTGGGGAACAAGCTGTTCCCTCGTTTAAAATGTCATTATTCACGGCGGTTTTTAAACCGCCGTGAATAATGATCGTGTGTACGCGGCATAAAGCTGGCCATAGATGGGTAGAATATTGTTTGACTTTCTAAATGTGCAACCTTTCCCTCTCTCATTCTAAGCTCTACTGTATGGGGAAATACAAGGCCATTACACTACATTCACATGGGCGTTGAGGACTGTAGTCTGTGAATGGGCCATATGTACTGTATATGTGACTTTAGCTGCCAGATGCCTCACACAGGCAGCCCATTCAAGTCTGTAGTGGTGAAGCAGCTGCTTGGACACAGCCATTTGTCCCATTTTGAGAGTCGTGTGGTTGGGCTGCCCCAAATGCGTACTGTCTGCGGTTGGGCCACCCACCCACACCTGCACACCTGTCAAATTTGGACGAACTGGTGTGTACATGCAGCTGCTGCTTTCCGATAGACTTGAATGAACTGCATGCATTCAGCACCTGGGGGCTCAAGCCGCATTACACACAGTCTATTCATGAGCTAAGGGCCTTAGCGCCTGTATGAATAAGACATTAGTAATATTCAAATGCGTACAATTGCTACATTTCAAAAGGCAATTAAAATTGTTTTAAATAAATACATAGCTCCATTTATTGGTGTTCTTTTATACTGGACCAGAGTTCAGTTTATAATAGACTCTCTTTGGTATACTAAAGCAGCCCCAGTTGTATGAATGTAGTTGTAGATTGTAGTTATTTTTTTTTCATAAAAGAATTATGGATTTTTATTTTTTTTGCAGATTCATACTTATGTAGCGGCCTCACTCTCCCCCTCTTTCGTTTTACTTTGTGGCCGTAAAACTGCTGCCTAGGGGTACTTGGGAGGAGAGAGTGCGGTTACACCACCAGCTCGTACCCTCTGATGTTTGTATGCAGTGGTGTGAGCTTAAACCTTTACCTTCGGGTCTGTGTTCCCGTCCGGAGCCTCAGCTTCTCTTGTGGAGAATGATTGCCACCATACAATAAGGCACTTAGCTCCCAGTAACTTGAGTCCCACATCAAATAAAGTCCAACAATTTTTTATTCTGTTTGAGCAATAAATAGTCCTTGAAGAGTAGACTGGTTGAACTTATAGAACAGACAGGGTGTGGGGAATGAGGAGGTCCAGGCACAATCAAAGTATCATATACTCTCCTGCCCCAATCAGCGCAGACAGGCTTGGCGCATGGTCGCTGCCACCGACTGTGAATTTGGTCCCTGCCACAGACCTGGTGAACGATGAGACCTCTGCCACAGGCCTTAGGATAGGCCTGCCACTGACCTGATGTAGCTGGGTCTCTGAAAAGACCAAAGAACATGGACTATCTTCTCGTTTGTCTGCCCCTGTTAGGGAGATGATCCATCCCGGACGGTCCCCAGAGGCCTTCGCTGTCACCAGCCAATGCTGCGCTGGATCTTCAGGTACTCGGTGGGCCCCTAGGTATCTTCTCCCATGCGGAACCCAGTCGAAGGTACTGGGTCCCAGGCCTCAGCTAGTACCTCACCCCAGGCCGAAGGTCCCTGGGATGGAACTCGAACTCCCTCGCACCCAGGTCAACCTCCCCATCGCTGCAGCATTACTATAGTGCACCTCTACACCTTGGCAGCATTCCACAACTGGGAGATCACAGATGCACGGACTGACTCATGCCCTCCGCAGACAACTTACAGAGAGGAATATATCTTTGCCTGTACTCCACTTCCATCTTGTGAGTAGCCATTTGGCTGTTATTTTAACTTTTTAAAAATAAATTACTAACATACTGCACTTAGTAGGCGCATTGTATTTCTTTTCTCTACTGCATACAGAGTTCTCTTCGCTCTACAATTGCTGCCAACAGTGCATATGTTTTAAAGGACTTGTATTTTTAGCATTCTCATCATATGGACTTTCTAATAGAGAGATTTTATCCCATTGATTTTTAAGAGTTGTTCCAGGAATGTGGTGGTGTCCCTACCTTCGGCCCCCTCCGGCAGACCTATAAGGCGTAGATTACATCTTCTAAGCCTGTTCTCCATGTCATCCTGTTTAGCGAGGATTTGACGTATTTGCTGTTGCATGCGGTCTGACGATGTTTGTAGGGGTGGGATGACATCTTCCACCGTGCTCAGTCTGGTCTCTGTCTCCGTCACCCGGTCCCTGAGCTTTTGAAAATCCTGCCTAAGAAGGGAAATGTCCACCTTTACCTCCTCAATTTGCGCTGTAAGGGAAGTTCTGCATAGGGTAATCGCTTCAAGTAGACGGTCAGTATCGCCTGCTGTTCGTTCTCCCCCTCCTGCCTTCTCAGGGGCATCATCTCCCACCATATCTTCCCCTTCTTGTCGGCGGTACTGATCAAGTTTCGCCGCCGCCGCTTCCGCCGCTGCCGCCGCCGCCGCCG
This sequence comes from Rana muscosa, assembly GCA_029206835.1. Classification (NCBI taxonomy): domain Eukaryota; kingdom Metazoa; phylum Chordata; class Amphibia; order Anura; family Ranidae; genus Rana; species Rana muscosa. Next base: position 1,022,424,077 of record CM055116.1, read on the forward strand.
CCGCCTTCTGGGATTTGGAAGGCGACATACTGAGGGAATCAAGGGTACAGTAACAAGGCGCCCCTAGCTCGCAGAGGTGAATCAGCAAAACAGTAATGTCAGTTTAGTGCATGTGTCGAGGGACCGAGAGGATCAAAATGGCCACTGAACTCCTGGAGTGGGCCCAAGCCTCCGACTGTCCTGGACGCGTCCGCACAGGCCAAAGGATGGCTAAAGGCCTGTGAAATCAAGGTTAGGTGTGTTGAGGGGTCCCTGGAAGGCTATCAGCGTTGGGCTGACCGGTGACCGAGCCTAGACACGGCGCTGGCCTGAAGGGGAGGTGTAGCAAGATGGCCACAGACTTCCGTCTGCAGGCCCAAGCCGCAGACTTTCCTGATCGCGGCCGCGCTGGCCGATGGGCGGCCGGGGCCTAGAGAGTCAAAAGGCCAGGTGTGTCGGAGGGCCCTAAGAAAGCAGGCAATGCCAGAGTGGCCGGTAGCAGTGTCAGCCCGGATACTGGGTGTAGCAATATGGCCGCGACCTCCGCGTGAAGGCCGAAGCCGCGGACTTGCCTGGATGCAGCTGGTGGACGGTCAGGGGTTCCTGCAGGCAAAGGCCAGGTGTGTTAAGAGGCTCCAGAGGGGTACTGTCTGGCGGTGTACTGGCCGGCGATAGTGGTGGTCAGAAGAGCGGGTGCAGCAAGATGGCCGCGACCTCCCTGTGTAGGCCGAAGCCGCGGACTTGCCTGAATGCGGCCGCCGCGTGCGGGAGATCGTCGATCCGTTCAAGCCGTCGGGCAGTTTGGGAGTCAGCGGAGTTCAGGTAGGGTATGCAGAGGGTCCCCAAGCAGTTATCCAAGGTAGATGACAGGAATTGCGGAGTGCAGGATAAGTAATTTCAGGAGTATTAGACGGAGCCCAGGGCACACAGGTCCTACTCCATGCTGCGTCAGGCCACGCCCCCCATCCCATTGATTTTTACCTGATTTATTCACCAGTTAGGTTTTTGTTTCTTTTTCTTGCGCCGTCATTTGTATTGTAATTCGTGCAATACTACCGCCTGCGGTCTTGGAGCAGCTTTGTGGTCAGTTTCTCCACCTTTATTATTGACCACGACCGGTGAGCCACCGGAGTCCTGCTGCACGCACTGTTTTTCAGAGGATTTTGGTCCCCCCTGGAGGATTGGTTAAAGGAATCACTTTTTATTTTTCACACTTTGCTGTTTTAAGTCTGTTGCCCCAGATGGTGGCTTGCTTGCTTCGGGTGCCACACTGGTGTTTACTACGGTATCTTACTGTTTTTTTTTTTTATTGGAACTTATGCTTGCATGAGTTGGGTACTGTGTAGAGCTGGGAGTGTTAGGGTGTTTTTTTTATTGTTTTTATTGTTTTTCTTGGTGTCTAATTTCTATGCTTGCTGCTCAAGTTTGACCATAAGTATGTTGCAACCTACTCGTATGCTTATTGACTGGTTCACTTTCATATGTATTTTTTACCACATCTGTCCTCTGAAGGGGTATCCATGGCAACTCGGCCCTCACCTTGTATTATGACTTTTCTATGGCTAGGTTTAAATTTCTAACATGGAATGTCCGTGGCTTAAGAGATAAGCTGAAACGCACCACAGTCTTGTCCTTTCTTAAGGGCCAGAGGGCGGATGTGATAGTTTTGGTTGAGATCCACATGCAGGGATATTTGCAGCGGGTGCTGCCGCGCCCCTGGATTGGATGGGCGCTTCATGCTACTCATACCCAGGGGCGTCTCAGTGGTTGTAGCCAAGTCAGTGTCCTTTGAACTCCAATTAGTGATGCTGGACCCCCAGGGTAGATATGTATTTCTGCACGCTAACATAGCAGGTAATCCTCTATTGATTCTGGCCTGGTATGTCCCCCCCCCCTTTTAACTCCACTATTCTTAGCAAGGGATTCTCTTTCATGTCCAAACATCTTACTACACCGACAATATTGTTGGGAGATTTCAATATAGTAGACAATCCCTATTATGTTTAATAAATAAAAACTTGTGTGAGCCTGTCAGACAGGCGATATGTTTTTTCACTTCTTTCAGGTGCGTCAGGCACTTCATGCTCAGTTTATGGGTACCTATCCTGCTCTATCATCTCTAGATGTTTTGGATGTGCTATACAGTGATGATTCAAGTCAACTCATATCAGTTTTTTATAATATGCTCACCACTCCAGCTGTGACTAAACTAGCATTTTCTATTAAGCAGAGGTGGGTAGACAAAGTTGGAGGATGAGGATTGGGGTGAGGTGCTGGAAACCCCCAAGCTGGTGTCCCCCAATCTGTCTGACAGGCTCACACAAGTTTTTATTACACATAGGGCATACTTGACCCCACAACGAATGGCTACATGGCATGATCCCTCCAGATCTAGAGAAACTGCACCTGTGATGCACTTGAAGTGCACTTGTGGGTGCACTTGCAGTGCAAAGACTATTGAGGAGTGTATAGTGGCGCTAGTGGGGGTGTATTAAGGCACATATAACATTGATATAATAATAAGTATAAGTTTAAACAGATGATAAAAAAGGCCCAATTTTTTTTTTATAAAACACAATTGTTCACAATTATAAAAACATCACAGAATATTGTCTCAGTCCATGAGGAAGTCCATAAAAGAAGAAGCAGTGAACTCTGTGGATAAAAGTGGGAACAGAGGCGTGCCAGACTAAGTGCAGCATATAAAAAACTAAAGTTTAATAAAATGACAAATGGCAACTCACAAGATGGTAGAAATATACAAGAATATTGTATGTCAAAGCACCTGTCTCAGGGGTTCCCCTGGACCGTCCTATTGCCGTGGTGGCCCCGCGAGTAAGCTGTATCGCCTAGAAGCAAGCAGGAAGCAGCCGAATGCCGCCGTAACGCAAGATGGCACCATACCGGACTTGATGTCACACAGAGGGCGTGTAGGATGTGCTGACATGCAGTAACGCTTTTGAAGCAACAAGCTTCTTCTTCAGACCACTTGCTTTGAAATGCGTCACCGTCCACTTCACGTCAGCAAGTCCTACACGTTCGGCCTGGCACCATCTTGCCAGGACCATTGCTGGTTACAATGGCGTTCGACAGCTTTCTGCTTGCTTCCAGGTGATACAGCTTACACGCCAGGCCACCACGGCAATAGGACGGTCCGGAGAACCCCTGAGGCAGATGCTTTGACATACAATATGCTTGTATATTTCTACCATCCTGTGAGTTGCCATTTGTCATTTTATTAAACCTTAGTTTTTTTTTTTATATGCTGCACTTAGTCTGGTGCCCCTCTGTTCCCACTTTTAGTGCACAGACTATTGCCTTAAATAAATCAACCTCTATGTGAGAAGGGAGGTCTGTTCTGGATCCTTGCAGAAAAACAGAGCTTTAGGCATGTCCCTGAACACCCTGGCAACCCCAATAGTGCTGCAAAAGCTAGAGAAAAGAAAACAACCTACTGCTTGTGAATACTTTAAAAGTTAGTATTTAGTATAGAAATGACAGGGATTAGGGAAAACTCAACACTGCCAGGGGTGTTTTAGCAGGTGCAGCAATTGTTTTCTTTAAAACCTAAACCAAGTGAATAAACAATAGGGTTGTAAGGATCCCCTGGTAGCGCTATAGTTTGTGCCAAGCCTTGTCATTGTCACTTTTGCTGCACGGCATGATTACATGTAAACAAAGATGTGTGAAAAAAATCATACACTGAATGCTGTCATTAAAGTGGTTGTATACCCCGATTGGTAATTTTTACCTACAGGTAAGCCTACCTGTAGGTAAAATTAATATCTCCTAAACCTGCAAGGTTTAGGAGATATTCACCCTGCATGTAGTCGCTGACGTCAGCAGGGCATGCTCGCTGATGCTTCGGCGGATCGTGCCGGAATGGAGGACTCCCGTGGCCCAGGACACAATGTAAATACTGTGTGGTCAATTCACTAAGAGTTAAATAACGGCTAATAAAATGCAGTAAAATACTGCATGCGGTAACAATTGTGCAATGGTTCAATTCATTAAGAATGTTGCGTTAATCGCCGGTATTTGTTCAATTTAGTGGTAATTACTGCATTACTTAATGCAGTCTGCATTGAGCTGTTTGCTAAGGAGAGGGCACTTCTCAGCCACAATGGATGACTCATCAGCTGTCAGCAGGTTCCCCGCTGACAGCCCAATGTAAAAAAAATGCAGACAATTAAAAATGATAGAAAAATCTGCGTGGGGTCCCCCCACCCCAGTACATACCAGGCCCTTCAGGTCTGGTATGGATTTTAAGGAGAAACCCACGCCAAAAATAAAAAAGAGTGTGGGGTCCCCCCCAAATTCATACCAGACCCTTATCCGAACATGCAGTCCGGCATTGCAGGAAAGTGGGGCGACGAGCGAGCACCCCCCCTTCTGAACCATACCAGACCACTTGCCCTCAACATGTTGATGGGGACAAAGGCCTCATCCCCACAACTATACCCATTCACCAAAAAAGTGTTGAAAAGTAATAAAAACACAAAGACAGCTTTTAAAAATTCCTTTATTAAAAAAAAAAAAATGTTCCACGATGTAAATCCATCATCAATCACACCACCCACCGCACCCAAAAAATAAAAACAATAAAAACGCTTCCGCCATTCATGAAGGCTGGCCGCCTACTGCAGGCTCTGCCATTTGACATTTCTTATTTAGGTAAGGGACAGGGCTTGGCTACGTCACCTGCTGGTCCCACCCCCTACGATTAAGCACAGGAGTGTGAAACGCGTTTGCTGACCAAGTACACATTGTGTGTGTCAAGTTGCTGCTTTTATGAAGTTCCAATAAAGAAGTGGTTTTATCCCTAGATGCCACCAATCTCTCCTTTCTCTACATGTTCTTCTGGCTGTGGACCAGGCTGGAAATGGGTCTGTACAGCTGTGAGAGATCTTCACAGGTTACCTGGAGTGGTGCCACCCCTCTATGCCTTACATGGATTTTTTCATAATTTTTAATCGTCAGCTTTTTTTTTTACATTTAGCTGTCAGTGGGAAACCTCGCTAATGAATCACTCGTTGTTAAGAACGTAGCGGCCAGCTTCCCGGCCCACTTCTTAGCAACCAGCTATTTGTCAAAAAACAGCGTGTGGGTTCCCTTGACCCCCAAGCTGTTTTTTGACAAATACCGGCAGCAAAACCCTGGTGGTAAATATCACATGCTTTTTTACTTTTCTGGTCTGTTTATGAATTGGACTTTTTTCTTCTAAAGCGATATTTACTGGCACATTTTTTTTGTGGTAGTTACTACATAATCATAATTTTTATTTTTTTGCGTGACTGCGTTATCGCATGCGGTAAACGTTAGTGAATTGACTCCTGTATGTCTTAACTACCCATTACTTAACATTAACATTTGTTTGAGGCAATCAAGACTTATAGTATGGCTTCATAACACCTTTCATCACAGCTGATCAATGTCTTTGTAGACGGTTTGATGTGCTATAGAGGGGAGATTTTCAGACTGCCAATATCTATTTAGGGAAAGAAATATACCTTTAAAAGTGTTTCTTTAACTATATCACATTTTTTTCTGGCAATTCTCATCTACTTTTTATAAGCCTAGATACGTTGACTTTGAAAAACACTGTATACTGTATATTCACCTGGGAGAAGTAAGAACATTACTTGGGTCCATTCTTCCATAGTGAATTTGGTTTTCTAGCAGAGGTCACTTAAAATGTCAGCCTAGAAAAGTCATTTAGGATGTGAGCTTACAATTGAAGTTTGAAAAAGTATAGGGTTGACTCACCCTTCTGTTTCACAAAATGTATCATTTCACAAAAAAGTATTAAAATAGTTACACAGGTGGTACCTTACACCTGCACATTTAGCAAATTATAATAACAATGTGTAAAAAACAAAAGATTTTTAAGGGTTGTAAACTGATGGCACAATCTATTACATTTGGTGGTTGGTGTCCAGCAGTAATGACTTCCTGGAACAAAGTTTTAAATCTTTTTTTTTTTTTAAACAATAAAGCTTTATTTTTATTCCAAATTAACAGATGTACAATCATACTAACATTTGTACATGACGTTTTGGTATGCAAAGTGTAATACTTAGTATAACTGAATTCAATAACAGAGTATTTTTAATAAGAGAAACAGTATTTATGCACGTCACGGTTTGATAATATACTTTCTAAATTCAGCGAAGGTGCCGTGGGTCGTTCCTCAATTAAACAAAAATGTTCTAGCAATCAGCCGAACACTAGACCAAGTTTTACAATTGAAAAATACTCTGAAATTGTAAAGGTATTACTTATACTGTAATTAACTGAACAGGAAAAAAATATGAATTAGCCCCTAAAGAAGGTGCCCTTAAAAAGGGATAGAGTGAAAACAGATAAGAAAAAACAACAATAGTTAATCAGGATTGCCTTTATCTTGAAAGCCTATCTCTAAATAAAAACGTAATAGGATTCTGAATGTTTGAAGATGATCTAAGGTTGCCATATTTTATTTACCTCTTCCAGCCATTCCTTGGTCGTGGGAGTGGTGGCATTTCTCCAGCGTCTGGGTGTTACTGTTTTTGCTGCTGTGAGTAGAAATCTTGTCAATGAATTTTTGTATTTTCTTAGTGAGCAATAAGTGATATTTAGGAGACAGCATGCAGCATTTAGTTGTATGTTTTATGATTTTGATTACCCGTTTCCAAAAGGATTTGATCATGTCTTGCTTCTTCTCGGTTGCAGCGCCAACAATGTCCAGGAACTGTAGATAACGATTTATATGTAATTAGTTTGGTGTGATGTACTAATTTGTTAGGAGTTTGAATGATGTTTCTTGTAGTCTTACGCTAATTGCGCATTTATGGGCAAACATGCAGGCCTGCAGCCATTAGTCTTTCGTGAAAAACATGTTTAGGGTTGATTCCCAAAATCTTTTATGTCTGTTGGGTTCCTGTAGATCATAGGTCTGCAACCAAGTGTATGTCAAGGAAATATTTTTTGTGGTCGTGGTAGCCAAAAAACAAATGGTTTCAAAGGGTGTTAGGGGTATAGTGAAATGTTTGTGTTCTGTGGGTTCATGATATAGTCATAAATTTGGCGGTATTCCCCAGGATTTAAGGGTAATTGACCCATGTCTTTTTGTAGTTCTGGGTGTGATTTGATTTTACTTTATAATTGTAGTTTTTATTGGGATTTAACCACTTAAGCCCCGGACCATTTGGTAGCTAGAGGACCAGAGGTGAATTCAGAATTTTGCACTGCGCTGCTTTAACTGTAAATTGTGCGGACATGCAATGTTGTACCCAAACAAAATTTGCGTCCTTTTCTTCCCACAAATAGATCTTTCTTTTAATGGTATTTGATTGCCTCTGCGATTTTTATTTTTTGCGATATAAACGGAAAAAGACCGAAAATTTTGAAAAAAAATGATATTTTCTACTTTTTGTTATAAGAAAAATCGAATAAACTCAATTGTAGTCATACATTTAGGGCAAAATGTATTCAGCCACATGTTTTTAGTAAAAAAAATGTCAATAAGCGTATATTTATTGGTTTGCGCAAAAGTTATAGAGTTTACAAACTAGGGTACATTTTCTGAAATTTACACAGCTTTAAATTTATGACTGCCTATCTCATTTCTTGAGGTGCTAAAATGACAGGGCAGTACAAAACCCCCCCAAATGACCCCATTTTGGAAAGTAGACACCCCAAGGAAATTGCTGAGAGGCATGTTGAGCCCATTGAATTTTTTATTTTTTTGTCCCAAGTGATTGAATAATGACTAAAAAAAAAAAAAAAAAAAAAAATTACAAAAAGTTGTCACTAAATGATATATTGCTCACACATGCCATGGTTATATGTGGAATTTCACCCCAAAATACATTTTGCTGCTTCTCCTGAGTACGGGGATACCACATGTGTGGGACTTTTTGGGAGCCTAGCCGCGTACGGGACCCCGGAAACCAAGCACCGCCTTCAGGATTTCTAAGGGCGCAAATTTTTGATTTCACTCCTCACTACCTATCACAGTTTCGAAGGCCATAAAATGCCAAATTGCACAAAACCCCCCCAAATGACCCCATTTTAGAAAGTAGACACCCCAAGGAAATTGCTGAGAGGCCTGTTGAGCCCATTGAATATAATTTTTTTGTCCCAAGTGATTGAATAATGACAAAAAAAAAAAAAAAATTACAAAAAGTTGTCACTAAATGATATATTGCTCACACATGCCATGGTTATATGTGGAATTACACCCCAAAATAAATTTTTCTGCTTCTCCTGAGTACGGGGATACCACATGTGTGGGACTTTTTAGGAGCCTAGCCGCGTACGGGACCCCGAAAACCAAGCACCGCCTTCAGGATTTCTAGGCACAAATTTTTGATTTCACTCCTCACTACCTATCACAGTTTCGAAGGCCATAAAATGCCAAAATCGCACAAAACCCCCCCAAATGACCCCATTTTGGAATATAGACACCCCAAGCTATTTGCTGAGAGGAATGGCGAGTATTTTACAGCTCTCATTTGTTTTTGAAAATGAAGAAAGAAAATATATATATATATTTTTTTTTTTTTTCAATTTTCAAAACTTTGTGACAAAAAGCGAGATCTGCAAAATACTCACAATACCTCTCAGAAAATAGCTTGGGGTGTCTACTTTCCAAAATGGGGTAATTTGGGGGGGTTTGTGCTATCTGGGCATTCCATGGCCTCCGAAACTGTGATAGGCAGTGAGAAGTGAAATCAAAAATTTACACCCTTAGAAAGCCTGAAGGCGGTGCTTGGTTTTTGGGGTCCCGTACGTGGCTAGGCTCCCAAAAAGTCTCACACATGTGGTATCCCCGTACTCAGGAGAAGCAACAGAATGTATTTTGGGGTGTAATTCCACATATGCCCATGGCATGTTTGAGCAATATATCATTTAGTGCCAACTTTGTGCAAAAAAAAAAATTGTCGTTTTTCCGCAACTTGTGTCAACTAGGGATGAGCTTCGTGTTCGAGACGAACATACGTTCGACTCGAACATCGGCTGTTCGATCGTTCGACGAAGATCGAACGATTTGGGCCGTTCGCGCCAAATTCGAGTGACGCGAACGGCCCACAATGCACTACGCCATCGCAGTGTCATCCAGGCGCTGTGATTGGCCAAGCATGCACTGTGACCCCGCATGCTTGGCCAATCACAGCGCCGGCAGCGAGGAGAGCAATGATTGGCCACAGGCAGGATGCCTGTGGCCAATTATTGCTGAGGGTGTTTAGTACACGCCCCACACTATAAAAGGCCGCCAGCACGGCGGCCTAGTGTAGTGTGTTCCGGAGCAGGGAAAGAGCAGCATAGGCAGGGACAGTGACTTTTATTTCTTTCTTGCTTAACCTGGATTCCTTTAGTTTAGGGAAAGAGAAGGATAGGTAGGGAGAGTGTCAGTGTGTTTTGTGCTTGTGCTATAGTGTGCTTAAAAAAAACATTTTTTCTAGGGACAGAAAACTGTAGGTAGGGAGAGTGTCAGTTTCTTTCACTGTGCAAGTCCTTGTTTCTAGGGACTGGGAAGGACAGTGAGTGAATTCTCCTTGTGCTATAGTGTGCTTAAAAAAAACATTTTTTCTAGGGACAGAAAACTGTAGGTAGGGAGAGTGTCAGTTTCTTTCACTGTGCAAGTCCTTGTTTCTAGGGACTGGGAAGGACAGTGAGTGAATTCTCCTTGTGCTATAGTGTGCTTAAAAAAAACATTTTTTCTAGGGACAGAAAACTGTAGGTAGGGAGAGTGTCAGTTTCTTTCACTGTGCAAGTCCTTGTTTCTAGGGACTGGGAAGGACAGTGAGTGAATTCTCCTTGTGCTATAGTGTGCTTAAAAAAAACATTTTTTCTAGGGACAGAAAACTGTAGGTAGGGAGAGTGTCAGTTTCTTTCACTGTGCAAGTCCTTGTTTCTAGGGACTGGGAAGGACAGTGAGTGAATTCTCCTTGTGCTATAGTGTGCTTAAAAAAAACATTTTTTCTAGGGACAGAAAACTGTAGGTAGGGAGAGTGTCAGTTTCTTTCACTGTGCAAGTCCTTGTTTCTAGGGACTGGGAAGGACAGTGAGTGAATTCTCCTTGTGCTATAGTGTGCTTAAAAAAAACATTTTTTCTAGGGACAGAAAACTGTAGGTAGGGAGAGTGTCAGTTTCTTTCACTGTGCAAGTCCTTGTTTCTAGGGACTGGGAAGGACAGTGAGTGAATTCTCCTTGTGCTATAGTGTGCTTAAAAAAAACATTTTTTCTAGGGACAGAAAACTGTAGGTAGGGAGAGTGTCAGTTTCTTTCACTGTGCAAGTCCTTGTTTCTAGGGACTGGGAAGGACAGTGAGTGAATTCTCCTTGTGCTATAGTGTGCTTAAAAAAAACATTTTTTCTAGGGACAGAAAACTGTAGGTAGGGAGAGTTTCAGTTTCTTTCACTGTGCAAGTCCTTGTTTCTAGGGACTGGGAAGGACAGTGAGTGAATTCTCCTTGTGCTATAGTGTGCTTAAAAAAAACATTTTTTCTAGGGACAGAAAACTGTAGGTAGGGAGAGTGTCAGTTTCTTTCACTGTGCAAGTCCTTGTTTCTAGGGACTGGGAAGGACAGTGAGTGAATTCTCCTTGTGCTATAGTGTGCTTAAAAAAAACATTTTTTCTAGGGACAGAAAACTGTAGGTAGGGAGAGTGTCAGTTTCTTTCACTGTGCAAGTCCTTGTTTCTAGGGACTGGGAAGGACAGTGAGTGAATTCTCCTTGTGCTATAGTGTGCTTAAAAAAAACATTTTTTCTAGGGACAGAAAACTGTAGGTAGGGAGAGTGTCAGTTTCTTTCACTGTGCAAGTCCTTGTTTCTAGGGACTGGGAAGGACAGTGAGTGAATTCTCCTTGTGCTATAGTGTGCTTAAAAAAAACATTTTTTCTAGGGACAGAAAACTGTAGGTAGGGAGAGTGTCAGTTTCTTTCACTGTGCAAGTCCTTGTTTCTAGGGACTGGGAAGGACAGTGAGTGAATTCTCCTTGTGCTATAGTGTGCTTAAAAAAAACATTTTTTCTAGGGACAGAAAACTGTAGGTAGGGAGAGTGTCAGTTTCTTTCACTGTGCAAGTCCTTGTTTCTAGGGACTGGGAAGGACAGTGAGTGAATTCTCCTTGTGCTATAGTGTGCTTAAAAAAAACATTTTTTCTAGGGACAGAAAACTGTAGGTAGGGAGAGTGTCAGTTTCTTTCACTGTGCAAGTCCTTGTTTCTAGGGACTGGGAAGGACAGTGAGTGAATTCTCCTTGTGCTATAGTGTGCTTAAAAAAAACATTTTTTCTAGGGACAGAAAACTGTAGGTAGGGAGAGTGTCAGTTTCTTTCACTGTGCAAGTCCTTGTTTCTAGGGACTGGGAAGGACAGTGAGTGAATTCTCCTTGTGCTATAGTGTGCTTAAAAAAAACATTTTTTCTAGGGACAGAAAACTGTAGGTAGGGAGAGTGTCAGTTTCTTTCACTGTGCAAGTCCTTGTTTCTAGGGACTGGGAAGGACAGTGAGTGAATTCTCCTTGTGCTATAGTGTGCTTAAAAAAAACATTTTTTCTAGGGACAGAAAACTGTAGGTAGGGAGAGTGTCAGTTTCTTTCACTGTGCAAGTCCTTGTTTCTAGGGACTGGGAAGGACAGTGAGTGAATTCTCCTTGTGCTATAGTGTGCTTAAAAAAAACATTTTTTCTAGGGACAGAAAACTGTAGGTAGGGAGAGTGTCAGTTTCTTTCACTGTGCAAGTCCTTGTTTCTAGGGACTGGGAAGGACAGTGAGTGAATTCTCCTTGTGCTATAGTGTGCTTAAAAAAAACATTTTTTCTAGGGACAGAAAACTGTAGGTAGGGAGAGTGTCAGTTTCTTTCACTGTGCAAGTCCTTGTTTCTAGGGACTGGGAAGGACAGTGAGTGAATTCTCCTTGTGCTATAGTGTGCTTAAAAAAAACATTTTTTCTAGGGATAGAAAACTGTAGGTAGGGAGAGTGTCAGTTTCTTTCACTGTGCAAGTCCTTGTTTCTAGGGACTGGGAAGGACAGTGAGTGAATTCTCCTTGTGCTATAGTGTGCTTAAAAAAAACATTTTTTCTAGGGACAGAAAACTGTAGGTAGGGAGAGTGTCAGTTTCTTTCACTGTGCAAGTCCTTGTTTCTAGGGACTGGGAAGGACAGTGAGTGAATTCTCCTTGTGCTATAGTGTGCTTAAAAAAAACATTTTTTCTAGGGACAGAAAACTGTAGGTAGGGAGAGTGTCAGTTTCTTTCACTGTGCAAGTCCTTGTTTCTAGGGACTGGGAAGGACAGTGAGTGAATTCTCCTTGTGCTATAGTGTGCTTAAAAAAAACATTTTTTCTAGGGACAGAAAACTGTAGGTAGGGAGAGTGTCAGTTTCTTTCACTGTGCAAGTCCTTGTTTCTAGGGACTGGGAAGGACAGTGAGTGAATTCTCCTTGTGCTATAGTGTGCTTAAAAAAAACATTTTTTCTAGGGACAGAAAACTGTAGGTAGGGAGAGTGTCAGTTTCTTTCACTGTGCAAGTCCTTGTTTCTAGGGACTGGGAAGGACAGTGAGTGAATTCTCCTTGTGCTATAGTGTGCTTAAAAAAAACATTTTTTCTAGGGACAGAAAACTGTAGGTAGGGAGAGTGTCAGTTTCTTTCACTGTGCAAGTCCTTGTTTCTAGGGACTGGGAAGGACAGTGAGTGAATTCTCCTTGTGCTATAGTGTGCTTAAAAAAAACATTTTTTCTAGGGACAGAAAACTGTAGGTAGGGAGAGTGTCAGTTTCTTTCACTGTGCAAGTCCTTGTTTCTAGGGACTGGGAAGGACAGTGAGTGAATTCTCCTTGTGCTATAGTGTGCTTAAAAAAACATTTTTTCTAGGGACAGAAAACTGTAGGTAGGGAGAGTGTCAGTTTCTTTCACTGTGCAAGTCCTTGTTTCTAGGGACTGGGAAGGACAGTGAGTGAATTCTCCTTGTGCTATAGTGTGCTTAAAAAAAACATTTTTTCTAGGGACAGAAAACTGTAGGTAGGGAGAGTGTCAGTTTCTTTCACTGTGCAAGTCCTTGTTTCTAGGGACTGGGAAGGACAGTGAGTGAATTCTCCTTGTGCTATAGTGTGCTTAAAAAAAACATTTTTTCTAGGGACAGAAAACTGTAGGTAGGGAGAGTGTCAGTTTCTTTCACTGTGCAAGTCCTTGTTTCTAGGGACTGGGAAGGACAGTGAGTGAATTCTCCTTGTGCTATAGTGTGCTTAAAAAAAACATTTTTTCTAGGGACAGAAAACTGTAGGTAGGGAGAGTGTCAGTTTCTTTCCCTGTGCAAGTCCTTGTTTCTAGGGACTGGGAAGGACAGTGAGTGAATTCTCCTTGTGCTATAGTGTGCTTAAAAAAAACATTTTTTCTAGGGACAGAAAACTGTAGGTAGGGAGAGTGTCAGTTTCTTTCACTGTGCAAGTCCTTGTTTCTAGGGACTGGGAAGGACAGTGAGTGAATTCTCCTTGTGCTATAGTGTGCTTAAAAAAAACTTTTTTTCTAGGGACAGAAAACTGTAGGTAGGGAGAGTGTCAGTTTCTTTCACTGTGCAAGTCCTTGTTTCTAGGGACTGGGAAGGACAGTGAGTGAATTCTCCTTGTGCTATAGTGTGCTTAAAAAAACATTTTTTCTAGGGACAGAAAACTGTAGGTAGGGAGAGTGTCAGTTTCTTTCACTGTGCAAGTCCTTGTTTCTAGGGACTGGGAAGGACAGTGAGTGAATTCTCCTTGTGCTATAGTGTGCTTAAAAAAAACATTTTTTCTAGGGACAGAAAACTGTAGGTAGGGAGAGTGTCAGTTTCTTTCACTGTGCAAGTCCTTGTTTCTAGGGACTGGGAAGGACAGTGAGTGAATTCTCCTTGTGCTATAGTGTGCTTAAAAAAAACATTTTTTCTAGGGACAGAAAACTGTAGGTAGGGAGAGTGTCAGTTTCTTTCACTGTGCAAGTCCTTGTTTCTAGGGACTGGGAAGGACAGTGAGTGAATTCTCCTTGTGCTATAGTGTGCTTAAAAAAAACATTTTTTCTAGGGACAGAAAACTGTAGGTAGGGAGAGTGTCAGTTTCTTTCACTGTGCAAGTCCTTGTTTCTAGGGACTGGGAAGGACAGTGAGTGAATTCTCCTTGTGCTATAGTGTGCTTAAAAAAAACATTTTTTCTAGGGACAGAAAACTGTAGGTAGGGAGAGTGTCAGTTTCTTTCACTGTGCAAGTCCTTGTTTCTAGGGACTGGGAAGGACAGTGAGTGAATTCTCCTTGTGCTATAGTGTGCTTAAAAAAAACATTTTTTTCTAGGGACAGAAAACTGTAGGTAGGGAGAGTGTCAGTTTCTTTCACTGTGCAAGTCCTTGTTTCTAGGGACTGGGAAGGACAGTGAGTGAATTCTCCTTGTGCTATAGTGTGCTTAAAAAAAACATTTTTTTCTAGGGACAGAAAACTGTAGGTAGGGAGAGTGTCAGTTTCTTTCACTGTGCAAGTCCTTGTTTCTAGGGACTGGGAAGGACAGTGAGTGAATTCTCCTTGTGCTATAGTGTGCTTAAAAAAAACATTTTTTCTAGGGACAGAAAACTGTAGGTAGGGAGAGTGTCAGTTTCTTTCACTGTGCAAGTCCTTGTTTCTAGGGACTGGGAAGGACAGTGAGTGAATTCTCCTTGTGCTATAGTGTGCTTAAAAAAACATTTTTTCTAGGGACAGAAAACTGTAGGTAGGGAGAGTGTCAGTTTCTTTCACTGTGCAAGTCCTTGTTTCTAGGGACTGGGAAGGACAGTGAGTGAATTCTCCTTGTGCTATAGTGTGCTTAAAAAAACATTTTTTCTAGGGACAGAAAACTGTAGGTAGGGAGAGTGTCAGTTTCTTTCACTGTGCAAGTCCTTGTTTCTAGGGACTGGGAAGGACAGTGAGTGAATTCTCCTTGTGCTATAGTGTGCTTAAAAAAAACATTTTTTCTAGGGACAGAAAACTGTAGGTAGGGAGAGTGTCAGTTTCTTTCACTGTGCAAGTCCTTGTTTCTAGGGACTGGGAAGGACAGTGAGTGAATTCTCCTTGTGCTATAGTGTGCTTAAAAAAAACATTTTTTCTAGGGACAGAAAACTGTAGGTAGGGAGAGTGTCAGTTTCTTTCACTGTGCAAGTCCTTGTTTCTAGGGACTGGGAAGGACAGTGAGTGAATTCTCCTTGTGCTATAGTGTGCTTAAAAAAAACATTTTTTCTAGGGACAGAAAACTGTAGGTAGAGAGAGTGTCAGTTTCTTTCACTGTGCAAGTCCTTGTTTCTAGGGACTGGGAAGGACAGTGAGTGAATTCTCCTTGTGCTATAGTGTGCTTAAAAAAAACATTTTTTCTAGGGACAGAAAACTGTAGGTAGGGAGAGTGTCAGTTTCTTTCACTGTGCAAGTCCTTGTTTCTAGGGACTGGGAAGGACAGTGAGTGAATTCTCCTTGTGCTATAGTGTGCTTAAAAAAAAAACATTTTTTCTAGGGACAGAAAACTGTAGGTAGGGAGAGTGTCAGTTTCTTTCACTGTGCAAGTCCTTGTTTCTAGGGACTGGGAAGGACAGTGAGTGAATTCTCCTTGTGCTATAGTGTGCTTAAAAAAAACATTTTTTCTAGGGACAGAAAACTGTAGGTAGGGAGAGTGTCAGTTTCTTTCACTGTGCAAGTCCTTGTTTCTAGGGACTGGGAAGGACAGTGAGTGAATTCTCCTTGTGCTATAGTGTGCTTAAAAAAAACATTTTTTCTAGGGACAGAAAACTGTAGGTAGGGAGAGTGTCAGTTTCTTTCACTGTGCAAGTCCTTGTTTCTAGGGACTGGGAAGGACAGTGAGTGAATTCTCCTTGTGCTATAGTGTGCTTAAAAAAAACATTTTTTCTAGGGACAGAAAACTGTAGGTAGGGAGAGTGTCAGTTTCTTTCACTGTGCAAGTCCTTGTTTCTAGGGACTGGGAAGGACAGTGAGTGAATTCTCCTTGTGCTATAGTGTGCTTAAAAAAAACATTTTTTCTAGGGACAGAAAACTGTAGGTAGGGAGAGTGTCAGTTTCTTTCACTGTGCAAGTCCTTGTTTCTAGGGACTGGGAAGGACAGTGAGTGAATTCTCCTTGTGCTATAGTGTGCTTAAAAAAAACATTTTTTCTAGGGACAGAAAACTGTAGGTAGGGAGAGTGTCAGTTTCTTTCACTGTGCAAGTCCTTGTTTCTAGGGACTGGGAAGGACAGTGAGTGAATTCTCCTTGTGCTATAGTGTGCTTAAAAAAAACATTTTTTCTAGGGACAGAAAACTGTAGGTAGGGAGAGTGTCAGTTTCTTTCACTGTGCAAGTCCTTGTTTCTAGGGACTGGGAAGGACAGTGAGTGAATTCTCCTTGTGCTATAGTGTGCTTAAAAAAAACATTTTTTCTAGGGACAGAAAACTGTAGGTAGGGAGAGTGTCAGTTTCTTTCACTGTGCAAGTCCTTGTTTCTAGGGACTGGGAAGGACAGTGAGTGAATTCTCCTTGTGCTATAGTGTGCTAAAGCATTCCTCATCAACCATCTTTGAAATCCTTGTTTTTTGGACAGTCAGGGAAATTGTCGTTGTGCTATTCTGTGCAAAAGCAATCATCCTGAACCATATTTAGAAATCCTTAAGTAAAGGGACAGAGAAGGACACCTGAAGGTAGCCCTTATTGCTTTTTTCCCATCTCCCTGCAGGCCATCTATTAGAATGTCTGGAAGGCAAACAAGGAGAGGCAGACAGTCAGGAGGCAATAAAAGAGGGCAAGCAGGCTCTGTGTCTGGGGGCAACAGTGCTGGTCGTGGACGCGGTGCATTGTCATCAGCACATGGCCATGGGACACGCTTGTCCTTCTTTTCGGCAGCTGGACATGTTGAGCCACATCATGCCGAAGACTTGGTAGAGTGGATGACCAAGCCCTCCTCCTCCTCCTCATCCTCTCTCACCCAGGCTCAGGGTACTGGCAAAGCAGCTGCCAAAGCGTCCTCTTCCCTGGTATCAATGTCAGACTCATCATCAGTCACTCCTTCCCTAGACCCACCATGTCCTCCTCCTGAGGAGTCCCCCGAACTGTTTGAGCACAGTGTTGGGTACATGCTCCAGGAGGATGCCCAGCGTTTCGAAGGGTCTGATGATGAAACCCAGCTACAGGAAGGCAGTAGGGTGAGAGCAGACAGAGGGGATGCTCAAGAAGGACACCAATCTGGCAGTCATGTTCCAGCAGCTGCAGCATACTGCCAGATTGGCTCCAGTGATGAGGAGGGAGGGGATGATGAGGTCACTGACTCCACATGGGTGCCTAATAGGAGAGAGGAGGAGGAGGATGAGGAGGAGGCACATCTCCAACGAGGCAGGATGCCCTTTGGTGGCCAGCGTAAGGGCAGTACACCGACGGAATCACACCGCAGAGCTCCGCCTGTGCAGGGCGCTGCCTCTGCCCATCATTCAAAAAGTTCCTTGGTGTGGGCCTTTTTTGAGGCTAGTGCATCAGATCGCACAGCTGCTGTTTGCAACATATGTCTCAAGCGTATATCGCGTGGCCAAAACATCAGCCGCTTGGGTACCACATGCCTGACCAGACATATGTTGACCTGCCATGCAGCTCGTTGGCAAGCCTACCTCAAAGACCCACACCAAAGAACAAAGCGGACCTCTCCTTGCACCGCATCAGCTGGGATCTCCAACCCCACTATAACTTCAGTCCTCTCTGAAACATGCACTGAGAGGAATGAAGGTGTAGAATTAGGTGTGTCACAGCCAAGTACTTGCGGCCACTCTGCTAGCAGTACACCGACGTCCGATTCTAGCAGGCAAATTTCCCTGCCCCAGCTGCTGGACCGTCGAAAGAAGTTCACTCCCAGCCATCCACATGCCCAGCGGTTGAATGCTAGCTTGGCTAAATTGCTAGCGCTTCAACTGCTGCCTTTTCAGTTGGTAGACTCGGCCCCCTTCCGTGAGTTTGTGCAATGTGCGGTTCCTCAGTGGCAGGTTCCCAAACGCCACTTTTTCTCACGGAAGGCTATTCCGGCTCTCTACCGGCATGTGGAAGGCAATGTCTTGGCCTCGCTGGACAGGGCGGTCAGCGGTAAGGTGCATATTACCGCTGACTCATGGTCCAGCAGGCATGGACAGGGACGTTACCTTTCTTTCACGGCCCATTGGGTCACTCTTTTGGCAGCTGGGAAGGATGCAGGACAAGGTGCAGTAGTGTTGGAGGTTGTCCCACCGCCACGCCTCCAAAATGCTACTACTGGTTGTGACACACCTCTCTCCTCCACCCCCTCCTCTTCTTCTTCCTCCATGGCCTCTTCCTGTGGTTTGTCCTATGAACCAGCGGTGCTCCGTAGCCGTTCACGGGGCTACGCAAGTACGCAGGCAAAAAGATGCCATGCCGTGCTTGCGCTGGTGTGTTTGGGGGACAGAAGCCACACTGGGGCAGAGGTCCTGTCTGCTCTGCAGGGCCAGGCCGAGAGGTGGTTGACGCCACGCCAGCTTAAGCCAGGAATGGTGGTTTGCGACAATGGCACCAACCTCCTCTCCGCCCTTCGACAGGGACAACTGACCCATGTGCCCTGTGTGGCTCACGTCCTTAACCTGGTGGTGCAGCGTTTCTTGGGCAGGTACCCGGGCTTACAGGATGTCCTGAGGCAGGCCAGGAAAGTCTGTGTGCATTTCCGCAGATCTTATAATGCCAGTGCTCGCCTGGCTGAGCTGCAAAAGGAGTTGAACCTGCCCAAGAACCGCCTTATATGTGACATGCCCACCAGGTGGAACTCAACGTTGGCCATGCTGCAGCGGCTGCACACGCAGCAGAGGGCCATCAATGAGTACCTGTGCGACTACGGCACCAGGACAGGGTCAGGGGAGCTTGGTTTTTTTTCTCCACGCCAGTGGGGCATGATCAGGGATGCATGCACTGTCCTGGCACCATTTGAGGAGGCCACGAGGATGGTGAGCAGTGACAGTGCATGCATCAGTGACACTGTACCTCTTGTCCACCTGTTGGAGCACACGCTGCGTGGAATAATGGACAGGGCACTTGAGGCAGAACAGAGGCAGGAAGAGGAGGACTTCCTTGCCTCTCAAGGCCCCCTTTACCCAGACAGTGTTCCTTCTGTCCCACCCATCGCACAGGAAGAGGAGGAGGAGGAGGAGGAGGAGGAGGATTGTGTCAGCATGGAGGTGGAGGCTGGCACTCAGCATCATCAGCAGCAGTCTTTTAGGGATGATTTACAGTCCCAAGAAACCAGTGGACTTGTACGTGGCTGGGAGGAGGTGACTGCGGATCATGTCGTCCTTAGTGACCCAGAGGACTCCGGAGCGAATGCCTCAGCAAACCTACGCTGCATGGCCTCCCTGATCCTGCAAAGTCTGCGGAAGGATCCTCGTATTCTTCGGATCAAGGAGAGGGACCATTACTGGCTGGCCACTCTCCTTGATCCACGGTACAAGGGTAAGGTTGCGGACCTTATGTTACCGTCGCAGAGGGAGCAGAGGATGAGACAACTCCGGGAGGCCTTGCAGAAAGGTCTGTGCAACGCGTTCCCAGAGACTGGGAGGTTACAAACTCCTGGTCCTGGACAACGAGTTGCTGAGGCTTCGGCCAGTCAAAGAAGGAGCGGTGGGGAAGGTGGCCGTCTGACCGATGCGTTCAGACAATTCTTTAGTCCGCAGCCCCAAAGTATGATCGGTTCCAGCAACCATCGCCAGCGTCTGATAAACATGGTGCAGGAATATCTAGGGGCAAGGTCAGACTTGGACACCTTCCCCACCGAAAATCCTCTGGCTTACTGGGTCTTGAGGATGGATCACTGGCCAGAGCTTGCACAGTATGCAATTGAGCTACTGGCCTGTCCTGCATCCAGCGTTCTTTCGGAACGCACATTCAGTGCTGCTGGAGGATTTGTCACGGATCACAGGGTGCGCCTGTCCACCGACTCGGTTGATCGACTGACTTTCATCAAGATGAACCAGTCTTGGATCACCACCAGCTACCACACACCTGATGCTGATATAACAGACTAATTGATGTTGACTGTTATGTTGACTGGCTATCCTCCTCCTCCGAGTCCTCAATGATACGATTGATGATGATAGCTTGGAAGATCATTTTTGTTTATGGGTGCCGCCACCAGTGGCTAAGGCCCAATTTTTCAGCCCCTGTTTAACAGGGGCGTGTAATTACAATTTTTGAAGCAATACTTTGCAACAGGGCTCATTGCTGTGCTCCAAGTACAGTATGTGTGAGGGGTTGGAGTGTTGTGCCACCAGTGCCTAAGGCCCAATTTTTCAGCCCCTGTTTAACAGGGGCGTGTCATTACAATTTTTGAAGCAATACTTTGCAACAGGGCTCATTGCTGTGCTCCAAGTACAGTATCTGTGAGGGGTTGCAGTGTTGTGCCACCAGTGCCTAAGGCCCAATTTTTCAGCCCCTGTTCAACAGGGGCATGTAATTACAATTATTGATCTAATAATTCACAGCAGGGCCCATTCCTGCACCCACAAAGCAAGAGTAACTCTGAGGGCTTACAGTGTTGTGGCAACACCACCACCACCACCACCACCACGAAAGGCCCAATTTTTCAGCCCCTGTTCAACAGGGGCATGCAATTACAATTCTTGATCTAAGAATTCACAGCAGGGCCCATTGCTGCACCCACCAAGAGTAACTGTCAGGGCTTACAGTGTTGTGGCACCAGCACCACCATCAAAGGCCCAATTTTTACTACCACTGTTCAACAATTATATGTAATTACAATTCCTGATATAATAGTTGACAGCAGGGCGTTCCAGCACCAACCAAGAGTAACTGTGAGTGCTTACAGTGTTGTGCCAACACCAACTAAGGGGCCTATTTCTGCAGATTATATACGGCAGGTCCCTACTTTCAAACATCCAACTTACAAACGACTCCTACTTGCAAACGCAAGAAGACAACAGGAAGTGAGAGGAAATCTACCCCTAGGAAGGAAAATTCTCTCCTGTAAGAATTAATATGGGAGAAAGGTGTCTCCTCTGTACTGATGCTTTATCAGCAATCCTTGTTTCAAGAAAAACACCACATTTCAAGAACAGTTGTCATTGGGACGGAAAGTGAGGTGAAATGTTCTGAACAGGGGCACAGACAGCAAAACAAATGTTACAGGGGTGATAACCCTTACCTATGTTTTCCAAAAAGTTTAAAAATAGATTTTTGGGCTGGAGCTACACTTAAACAATGTACCTGTTCAAAATTACAAACACATTCTACATAAGAACAAACATACAGTCCCTGTCTTGTATGCACCGCCTGTATACGGCTGTTCAGAGTATATAGGGCCTTTTTTATTTTATGTGCGGGGTTCCCCTTAATATCCATACAAGACCCAAAGGGGCTGGTAATGGGCTGGGGTAGGGGAGGGGGGTCATGGGGTAGCTATGCCATTTTTCTTAAAGATTTTCATCCATATTACCGGGACCAGACATTACATTAAAGCCGCAAGCAGTTTTAAATGGCTTTTTTTTCCTTTAGAAGTGTCATTTTGTGCAGGGACAGTTCTAAACACGGGAAACACGTGGCACTTCACAGGCATACTTTAGACACCCCCCAGGTACGATATTTAAAGGAATATTTGACTTTTTTTTTTTCACTTTATGCATCATTAAAATGACTGCTCCCGAAAAACGACCGTTTTTAAAACTTCTTTTTGCATTGATACATGTCCCCTGGTGCAGAACCCGGGTTCCCAAACCCTTTTTAGGACAATAACATGCATAATAGTTGTTATAATTAGCACTTTAGAATTCGAACGTTCGCATCCATTGTATTTAATAGGGTTCTAATGTTCGTACGAACTTTCGGTCCGTTCGCGGGTTCTGGTGCGAACCGAACCCGGGTGTGTTCGGCTCATCACTAGTGTCAACATATAAAATATTCCATGGACTCGACATGCCTCTCAGTATATAGCTTGGGGTGTCTACTTTCCAAAATGGGGTCATTTGGGGGGGTTTTGAACTGTTCTGGCATTTTATACACAACATTAGGAAGCTTACATCCACTCTTCTAACCACTTGAAGACAAAGCCCTTTTTGACACTTTTTGTTTACATGAAAACATTTTTTTTTTTGCAAGAAAATTATGTTGAACCCCCAAACATTATATAAATTTTTAAAGCAAAGGCCCTACAGATTAAAATGGTGGGTGTTGCATTTTTTTTTCTACACAGTATTTGCGCAGCGATTTTTCAAACGCATTTTTTGGGTTAAAAAATACACTTTTTTTAATTTTAATGCACTAAAACACACTATATTGCCCAAATGTTTGATGAAATAAAAAAGATGATCTTAGGCCGAGTACATAGATACCAAACACGACATGCTTTAAAATTTCGCACAAACGCGCATTGGCGACAAACTACATACATTTTTAAAAGCCTTTAAAAGCCTTTACAGGTTACCCCAGTAGATTTACAGAGGAGGTCTACTGCTAAAATGATTGCCCTCGATCTGACCTTCGCGGTGATACCTCACATGCATGGTGCAATTGCTGTTTACATATGACGCCAGACCGACGCTTGCGTTCGCCATTGGGCAAGAGCAGGGCAGGACAGGGGTGCTTTTTTTTTTTCTTTTTTTTTTCTTATTAATTTTGCTTTTTTATTTTATTTTTAAATTGTTCCTTCCAAGTATTTTTTTTTTATCATTTTTATTGTTATCTCAGGGAATGTAAATATCCCCTATGATAGCAATAGGTAGTGACAGGTACTCTTTTTTTGAAAAAACTGGGGTCTTCTAGACCCTAGATTTTTCCTCTGCCCTCAAAGCATCTGACCACACCAAGATCGGTGTGATAAAATGCTTTCCCAATTTCCCAATGGCGCTTTTTATATCCGGCGGGGGCATTCCCTCCCACTGCTTGTAAAAGCAGTCCAGAGGCTAATTAGCCGCTAGGATTGCTTTTACATGAAAGCCGGCCGCAGGCTGAAAAGAATGATACCAAGATGATACCTAAACCCGCAGGCATCATTCTGGTATAAACATTCAAAGTCCAGCAACATACCAGTACGTTGCTGGTCCTTGTTGGACATGTATTGTAATCTTTTTATTTCATGCAGCCAGTTGGCTGAACGAAAAAAGAGATTGATCGGTGGGTATGCCCACCATTAGAATACCGCCCTTCATCCACCCACTTCCAATGATGGGCATACACGCACCATTTATATATGCCGAAGCATGGGGGCATCCTCCCGCAAAAAAGTTATGCCGCACACACATGGTCGGACTTTTCCACGGGCAAGCCTCCGTCGGAATTTCGACCGTATGTACGCGGCATTAGGAGCAAAATCGCTCCTCCGCCCCTGCTGCCCCAATGCATCGGCATATTTGCTTTTTTTTTTTTAACTGTGGTGGTGAAATCACCTCCTACAGCACTGGAGTCGCAGGGATCAGGCCTGTCTCTGCGAACGCTGCAGTTATGTGTGTTGTGTTTTGTAAGTGACAGTGATCGATCGATACTGCACTTGGGTGGCCTGGGCTGGACGGAGGGGCAAAACGCAGGTGCCAGCAGGTATCTGGGCTGATCCCACTAACACTGCGTTTTTGGGAACCCTAAACTGCTGGGGACGCTAGTATAGATCTGATCAGATCAGATATTGATCTGTTCAGATACTATACCACTAAGGGGGGTGTATGCTTCACGCGTGGGTGTTAGCGTTACTGGCACTAACCTGACGCTGCCTGGGGTGTGACGCAGACCCTCTCTGATGCTAAAACCTAATTGATATCACCCGCCGGGCGATCAGGGGGTTAAACCTTTATTGGGTTATATACACGGCGGGTGCCCTGACACTATAAAAAGCAAACTAACTAACCAGCGTCACCCGTAACACTTATATGGTGATCACTGGTGAAAGGGTTAACTAGGGGCAATCAGGGGGTTAAAACCTTTATTAGATAATATATGGGGGTACCTGACGCTATAAAAACCTGCGGCGAACCTAAAAAAAATTACCAGCTACCGATCTGCATCACGACACTAAGACAGCGTTTAGAAAAAACGATCGCTTAGTGACAGTGGTGATGGGGGTGAAAGGGTTACCTGGGGGGGCGATCAAGGGGGTTAAACCTTTATTAGATAATATATTGGGGTACCTGACGCTATAAAAACTTGCGGCGAACCGAAAAAAAATTTGTGGCTACGATCTGCATCACCGACACTAAGACAGCGTTTAGAAAAACAATTGCTTAGCGACAGTGGTGATAGGGGGTGAAAGGGTTACCTGGGGGGCGATCAAGGGGGTTAAACCTTTATTAGATAATATATTGGGGTACCTGACGCTATAAAAACCTGCGGCGAACCTAAAAAAAATTACCGGCTACCGATCTGCATCACAGACACTAAGACAGCGTTTAGAAAAACGATCGCTTAGTGACAGTGGTGATAGGGGGTGAAAGGGTTACCTGGGGGGCGATCAAGGGGGTTAAACCTTTATTAGATAATATATTGGGGTACCTGACGCTATAAAAACATGCAGTGAACCTAAAAAAAATGACTGGCTACGATCTGCATCACCGACACTAAGACAGCGTTTAGAAAAACAATTGCTTAGCGACAGTGGTGATAGGGGGTGAAAGGGTTACCTGGGGGGCGATCAAGGGGGTTAAACCTTTATTAGATAATATATTGGGGTACCTGACGCTATAAAAACCTGCGGCGAACCTAAAAAAAATTACCGGCTACCGATCTGCATCACAGACACTAAGACAGCGTTTAGAAAAATGATCGCTTAGTGACAGTGGTGATAGGGGGTGAAAGGGTTACCTGGGGGGCGATCAAGGGGGTTAAACCTTTATTAGATAATATATTGGGGTACCTGACGCTATAAAAACCTGCGGCGAACCTAAAAAAAATTACTGGCTGCCGATCGGCATCACTGACGCTAAGACAGCGATCAGAAAAATGATCGCTAAGCGACAGTGGTGATAGGGGGTGAAAGGGTTATCTGGGGGGTGATCAGGGGGTTAAACCTTTATTAGGGGGGGTTAGGGGGCTACACTGGACCTAAGACTAAACTTTGGTGACACTTTTACAGTCACAAATGTCACTGATTGCAGTGATCACTAAATAAATTGTCACTGCAATCAGTGACACTGTGACTGGGGGCTGGGGGGGTGATCTGGGGGGTGATCTGGGGTGTCTGGGGGGGCCTGGGGGGGGCGATTTATGTCCCTATGTGTCCTGGTGTCAGTGTAGTGTTGTGTGCACTGACCTGATGTCTTCTCTTGTACGGCGCTCGGTATATGTGAGCACCGCACCAGAGATGACATCACTTCCTCCTGCTCCCTCTGTCTGACCCAGACAGAGGGGGCATTTCCATTCGCCGGGAGCGATCGCGAGGGGGTGGCCAGAAACGAATGGCTGCCCCCTCATCCCGGAACGCTCCCGGACACTTAGCCACCGCTCACTGTACAGAAGGGGGGTCCGATTGGACCCCCCAACTATACAAAGGCGATCACGTACACTCTACGTGATTGTGCCTGTCGGTGCCATTCTGCCGACGTATATATACAGTGAGCGGTCGTTAAGTGGTTAAAAGAACAAACATAATATTGTTACATAGTGCTCATTACACAGATATCGAAAACATAATGACAACAAAGAAGAAAAATAGGAGGAAAAGTCAAGCAATGTGCATAAGTACAGAGCACAGGGGAGCTCGGTACAGCATATAATAGATGCGTAAAATAAACAACTTGTAGGTTTACAATAGGGATGAATAACCAAAATGCAATCGTAAACGTAAAAGACTTACTTGTGAAGGGTACACGGTAGATAACAAAGAACTCAGGAAGGCACTAAGTGGCAAACATGGAAACAGGGAGGGAGGAGGGGAAGATGCTTGGGAAGAGGAGTCAAATTAAAAAAAAAATACAATGTTAGTACAATTCAAAATGTGCTAAGTGGCGCAAGGGTCCCATATTCCGATCGATCCCAGGGTTCCCAAACTTTATCAAATTGGGGGATTATATCATGTACAGAGGCCATTAAGTATTCCATCCTCCGAGTCTCAGACACCAGATGAAGAAACCTGGGCCAAGGAGGGGGTGCACCAGACAGCCAACACAATGGAATAGGCCTTTTGGCAGCTAGCAGAATATAGGATGATAAGCCGATTTACTTTTTTGGATATGCCTGAAAAGGGGAGACCCAATAAGTAATTTAAGGGATAGAGCGGAAGGGACACACCCACCACCCTCTGTATCAATAGCCTCACGTCATGCCAAAAGGGTTGGATCATAGAACACTGCCAGAATATATGAAATAGGGAACCTGTATCAGTCCCGCAACGCCAACAGCGCGACGAGACTGAGAGATCATATTTGTGAATTACTTCAGGTGTTTTATACCAAAACATGAGAATCTTAATGGATGTTTCCCTTTGGGTCACACATTTGGAGGACTTAAATGTAGAGGACCATATCCAATCCCACACCTGGACCGTAATAGGTCTGCCTAATTAAAGAGACCACTTCTTCATGTAGTGATGTGTCGTCTCGGTAAGCGGGGTAGACTCATGGAGAATACGATGGATGGAAGAGATTAAATGTAGCTGGTGCGGGCCCTGTGCGCATAAGTACTCAAAGGTAGTTGGTTTGTCAAGAATCATGGTTGGAGACTTGGAGTGGAAAAAATGCCTAACCTGTAGGTAAAAATGGAAAAGTTGGGCGGGTATATTGAATTTCTTACGTAGCGTATCAAAAGTATGTAATCGCCGCGTGATAGGATGAACCAAATTCCGGAGTTGAAAAAGAGGGGCATCAAGCCAAGGGAAAACCCTGCTCAGGGACAAACTGTCTGGCAAATTTGGGTTAAACAGGACGTTCACAAGGGGGGGGCAAGTAGAAGCAAGATGGTGACTCTTGAGGCATTTACGCCAGATGGTTAAGGTGAAAGTCATCGGAGCTGTACATTGACGTTGAAAATGGGATCCAGGGATGCGCTGGCGTCCCAAACCAAGGAACATGGGTGTACTGGGTATAACACCCCCTTTTCAATGGCAGACCATTGATTTGGCGCGTGTAGGGAGGACCACGAAACAATAGCCTGCAGGTGTGAGGCGTAATAATATTTAAAAATGTCCGGGGCACCCAGTCCCCCCCTGGATCTTGGGGCAAATACCACTGAACACGCTATACGATGTTCCCTATCGCCCCATATGAACTTTAAAAAACTCCTCTTAATCGATTTTAGTTGAGAGGAAGGCAGGGCAACTGGTAATGTTTCAAAGTGATAAAGTATTCGGGGTAAAATAGACATTTTTAGGACGTTAATCCTACCCAACAGGGACAGGGGATATTTTGTCCAAGCCCTCAGGGATTTGTTGATGTCTAAAACGAGAGGGGGGAAGTTAACATGATAGAGAGAGGAGTAAGAGGGGGTAAGAAGGACACCTAAATATTTAAGGGAGGCAGAACACCATTTGTAAGGATATGACCCTTTAAGCTGGGATAACAATAATGACGGGATGCGTATGGGGAGGGCTTCAGTTTTGGAAGTGTTAACCTTGTAACCGGAAATGGCACCAAAGGAGGTTAACAATTTATGCAAGGAAGGGAGAGATATCAAGGGATTAGTAATAGTGAGCAGGATGTCATCCGCAAAGAGCGACAATTTATATTCTTCCTGTCGCATCACCACCCCACGGATATCCGGATGAATGCAGATGGACTCGGGGGGGTTCTAGACATAAAATGAAAAGCAATGGTGATAAGGGACACCCCTGCCGAGTCCCGTTTGTCATGGGGAAGCCAGGCGACAAGAAGGAGGACATCTGAACTTGGGCTGTGACTGTGGAATACAGGGCCTCAATTGTGGGCGGAGCTCTGAAGATGGCTGCTTGAGCCAGTAGCTCCTCACCACCCCAGCACAGCGGCGCCCATAACTCCGGTTCTACTGAACGAAATTTGGAACCACTGGTATCCACAGAACCCCCAGACTCCCGGGCACCCCCCCATCTATAAATAATAATTTTTACGGCTCAATTGAAGCCGCAACGGCCGATCGAAATTCTGCCCGAAAATCCAAGATGGCCGCCGAGTCACAGATTGTTTGTGTCAGTGCTGAGGTAAATTCAAAGGGAATTAATATGGCAGATCTGATAGCCCAACAATGTTCCTCACATGCATCTGGCTTTATTATACAGACTATCTCTCCATCTCATCCCCCTCATGAACCCCTGAGGGAACATTTTCAGGAGAACTCAGCATTAACCCCTTTGGCTAATCCTATTATGGATCAGGACAGCTCTTGTCCTGTCAGCTCTCTGACCAATACATCTACATTTTCTATGGCCAACTTGTACCAGACCCTAGCTGAATTACTTGATAGGGGCCTCTCTCAAACTGTGGCTAAAATCACGGGAGAATTAAAGGCTGATTTTCAGAATTTAGGAGCCAGAATTGAGAACATAGAGTGTAAGTTGGATCAAACAGTGTCCGCCACAAATCAAAATGCAGAACAAGTCCATTTTATTCAAGAACAATTAGATACAGCTTTGTCTAGGATCGACGATTTGGAAAATAGGTCCAGGAGATATAATATCCGTATTAGAGGACTTCCAGAAACTATAACTGACATCCCGGCAGCGATTCAAAATATGATTCAATCCCTAATCCCAGAAATTCCACAAGACCGCCTGGAGCTAGATAGAGCACATAGGGCCTTAGGTCCTCTAAGGAAAGATGGTCTACCGAGAGACATAATAATTAAACCCCATTTCTATGCGATAAAGGAGGAAATTATGAGCAAGGCGCGAAATATGTCTACGATTCTATGCCTGGGTCATAAAATCCAATTATATGCAGACCTCTCTCCCTCTACAATGCAACGCAGACGTGCAATGAAGCCTCTACTTCTAGCCCTCATACAAAAAGACATTAAATACAAGTGGGCATTCCCATTTGCAGTAAAATTCTCTTACAAAGGGAAGAATCATTCCTTTTCTACTTTTCCTGACGGCGAAAAACTGTTATTGAATCTCAAGATCATCACTCAAGAAAATGACATGGACACTTCTCGAAGTGGCCCACAATCTTCAAAGAGACCGAACCCTACCAGCCCTCAATCTCCCTTGTGGACCAGGGCAAGAACCAAGAAAGCCAAAGACAATGGTCCCGCTTGAAGAGACCCAAGCTCACAATTTATACTTTGTACTCCTCGATTCCCATGAGTTCCAGGAAAGATTTATTCTAAGAGTCTGGAACGAATGTTTTTTTTTTGTTCTGATTGTTTAAATTTTTCCAAAATGTATTGCAAGGGGTTTTTATCCCCGTCTCAATTTTTCTGAGTTCGATCTACTACTTGTAGAGTTCTTTGTCCAATTTGGGGGGGTGAGACTCTCGCTCCTCTATCCACTTCAGGGGGGAGAGGTGGGGGTCCCTCCGGACAGACCTGAATATGGTAGATCTAGTAAGTCTTTAATTTTTTTTAAGGGGCGCCCTGGCTGGGGTGGGTCCCATGTGCTTCCACCTTTCCCCTGAGTCTCCTAGAGACTTTGTGGAAGGAATAGCCTTTTCCTTAGGGAACGGGCTTTTCATTTTCTACCTTGGTAGAAGTTTTGGGGAGGACTTTATCCTCCTCGAGATCGTTTTCATCCTTTTTTCGGTTTTTAAAAATTTTAATTAAATTTTTTTATTACTGTTTTTCTATGACAATTTTTTACTCTTCTTATTTTTTCCACTTTTTCATTCCTTTTTTCTCCTTTCCTATCTCTAATCCTATTATCACATGCCTGGCAGTTCTGGTTTTTGCAGATTCAATTGAAGGTACCCGCAACATGATCCTTTGGCTTTTGATTACCCGTCTAGAACACTTACAGATCCTGAGGATGGTGTATTGCGGTAAAGTAGATATAGTGGATGACGATGGCAGCTCCCTCCCTGAGTCCCATGGCTGATTCCGTACTAGGTTCACTCAAAATAGCTACACATAATGTTCAAGGCATGAATTCCCCTGTTAAGAGACGCAAACTCTTTGACTCTTATAAATCCCTGGGTATTGACATACTCATGATTCAGGAAACCCATTTCCCTAGGCAATTCAATCCCAGCTTTATACACTCCCGATTCCCACAATTTTTTTTAGCTAATGCCGAAAAGAAAACCAAGGGTGTGGCTATTTGTATTTCAAAATCATGCCAGTTTAGTTTCATATCTGATTTCAAAGATCCTGAGGGCAGGTTTATACTGGTTAAGGGCACAATAGAGGGACGAATATATTCTCTGATTTCATATTATTCCCCCAATTCAGGGCAAGATACATTTTTTCGATTCATCCTGGACACCCTATCTCCTCAATTAGAGGGCACAATCATTTGGGGGGGAGATTCCAATGCAGCATTTGATCAGGGGTTGGACAAATCCAAACCCCCCTCGACCCAATTAACCAGACCCACTAAGATAAGCCTGAAAATAGTTAGACTTTTGCATGATAAAGGCCTAGCTGATGTATGGCGAGAATCTAATCCTTCTATAAGAGATTATACTCATTACTCTCACCCACACAACACCTACTCTAGGATTGACCATATCCTGGTTCCTTCCTATATTCTCCCGGATGTTATTAAGTCAATTATCAAAGACACGGTCCTTTCTGATCACTCCATGGTTGTCATGTTCCTACGCATTAAAACTGGTAGATCAAAGGGGGGTAATTGGAGACTAAATGAGTCTTTACTTTCCGATCCTGCCATACAAATGGAAATAGATAAAGCTCTTCAAGAATACTTCAGCTTAAATGATATAGAAAATGTTTCCGCTGAAGTCCTTTGGGCTGCTCATAAGGCCTTTATTAGGGGCAAGCTTATCCAAATTTCGACAAGAATCAAAAAGGAAAGGGAAGCGGGCATTGATAGATTGGAGAGATCATACAGGACCCTGAGAACACAGCATAAAAGGAAACCTTCTCCATCCTTATTGTCTAAGATTGAAAGGAGTAGACTAGAACTCAATTTAGCACTCACTACAAAAGCGGAGAAATCTCTCCGTTGGACAAGTAATACATTTTATACTCAAACAGGTAAAATAGGTAGAATGTTGGCATCCAAATTGTCTCCTAAAACGAGAGTTTATTCCATACCTAAGATCCGCATTGCTGGACAGGACCCCACGGCTAACCCTGAAAAGATACTAAAGGCTTTTCAGACATTTTATTCCGAACTCTATAGCGACCCTTCAAATATACCCATGAACTCGGTATCCTCATACCTAGATGGCCTCCCTATTCCATCCTTGAATATGGAACATAGAGATATCCTAGAAGCTCCCTTCTCTGTTGAAGAGGTTACAGCAGTAATTCAAGATCTCAGGGCGGGTTCAGCCCCGGGACCTGATGGATTATCAGCTCCCTACTACAAAGCCTTCAAGGACACCCTTACCCCATATTTAACAAAATTTTTTAATTTTACTACAAGGGGTTCCCAATTAGGTACACAACTTAATACAGCCTACATTACTGTTATACCCAAACCGGATAAAAACCCAGAAGAAGTTTCCAATTATCGCCCTATTTCTTTGATAAATAATGATTTGAAAATTCTCACTAAAATTTTAGCGAATCGCCTCTCCTCTTTTATTACTAAATATATTCACAAGGATCAGGTAGGATTTATGCCAGGAAGACAAGGCCCAGATCAAGTGAGAAGAGCGATTGATATTATCTCCCTTTTGCAGTCCAACTGGGACGGAGGTCAAAAACAACAGGGTTTCCTGTTAGCACTTGATCTGGAGAAGGCCTTTGACTCTGTATCCTGGCAATACTTTTTTCCCCTATTAGAACGATGGGGTTTTGGCCCACGTTTTATGGGAGTTATTAGAGCTCTGTATTCTCAACCTAAAGCTCAAATTCGTATACAGGGATATTATTCCTCTCCGATAAATATAGCCAGGGGTACAAGACAAGGTTGTCCACTATCCCCTATTGTCTTTGCTATGGCCATTGAAAGCTTGGCCATAGCCATTAGACAAAATTCTGACATTAAAGGCGTAACCTGTGGGAATCAGATGCATAAATGCGGACTTTTCGCCGATGATTTGCTTCTCTTTCTTACCTCTCCCATTACCTCCCTCCCGAATCTTTATAAAGTAATTTCTGATTTTTCTAATATTTCAGGACTCAGGGTCAATTTTGCCAAGTCACAGGCACTAAATATTTCCCTCCCGTTACCCATAGTTTCCCTCATCAAACAGTCTTTCAAATTTGAATGGAATTCTTCTCATATTAAATATCTGGGAATCTTTCTGACTGCTCGAACAGAATCTCTTTACACAAGTAACTATCCTCCCCTATTCCATAAAATTATTACAGATCTTAAAAATTGGGACAAATTCGAACTATCTTGGTTGGGCAGGATTAATTCAGTGAAAATGACATTACTTCCTAGAATTTTATATCTATTTCGTTCCCTCCCCATTCCCATCAGGAAAGATCAGATAAATTCCTTACAAAGTAAAATTCTCACATTCGTATGGGGCAAATCTAGTTACAGAGTTCCCCAAAACACCCTATATTTAAATAGGAAGAAGGGAGGGGTGGGTTTGCCTAACTTATATAATTATTTTTTAGCTGCCAGACTAGCACAATTATCTATATTTTATTCCAAGAATGAAAAACCGGACTGGGTGCTGATAGAAGAACAAGCGGTACCACAATTATCCTTAGAGTACCTGCTTTGGTGCCCACAAAGACAGAGACCACCTATTTTATCCCCTTCCTTATCTCAATCATTTTCCCTTTGGGACAGACTCCGTCCTCTTCCCACTCTAGTGTCTGTAACACAACCACTAGCACACATTTTTAATAATCCAAAATTCTTTCCTGGTATGGATACAGAGGCCTTCAGTTGGTGGACAAACAAAGGTCTATATAGGATAGGACAATACTTTACAAATCGGGGTCCTATTACCATGCCCCATTGCCTAAATAAATTTGACCTCCCTGACTCTGAAAAATTTAGATTTGAACAGATTTCACAATTCTTGAATGATATTTGGATGGAGAAACCTCTTCCTCCCAAATTTACGGACTATGAGATCTGGTGCGGATCGGCCGTGGGACAAAGGGGGGGCATTTCTGTCATCTACTCTTCACTTACTTGTACAGCTACTAAAACCTCATACATGAAAGCATGGGAAGATGACCTCCAGCTAAATTGGGATCTAGGATCCTGGCAAAAGGCCAACTTTCGCTCATTCCAAAGTATTTTGAACACCTCCCTCATGGAAGCTAACTTAAAAGTTGTCATGAGATGGTATATGACTCCCATCAGGCTTGCATCCATCTACCCAGAATCGGATCCCAACTGCTTTAGAGGCTGCCATTTATTGGGCTCGATGGTGCATATCTGGTGGGAATGTCCTAGGATCAGGCCGATCTGGAAGAAAATTTTTAATCTCATATTTAAGGTCACTTCGTGTTCAATACCTAGGTCAGCTTCTGTTGCTCTTCTCAATGACAATATTCCCAACGTTTCTAAACCAACTAGAAAACTGATTCACTTTATACTTCTGGGGACTAAAATTATTATTGCTAGATCTTGGAGGAAGCCCAGGGTATCCATTAAGGCTATACACAATAAGATCTCTTGGATTATGGCTCAAGAGAAGATGGTTAGCATATCAACTAATTTAATCCCTAAATTTGAGGCAATATGGGAACCTTGGGCAGTTTTCTGTGGCGTTTCTTTGAAGGTCAGGCATGACCCTGACCGCTCTTATTCCTAAAGGGCCTCGTGTTCGGCATGTGATTTCTTCTTATTTCTTTCTTCTTCTATTCTATCTTTTCTTGGTTCTTTTATCTTTTGTTTTATTTATTTTTATTTTATTTTTGTTTCGATGCTTAAACATGATTCAAAGATTTGATATCATTATTTACTGTGTTCTTATTGCGGTATTTCCAAGTCTTAAATTTGATGGGCGTTATTGTATATGAGTGTAGTACTGTTCTTCATTAAGATTCCGAGTTCCTTTTTATTGGTTTCATATGAGGATGGCGGGCTGGGGGGGGGGCCTGACCTGGGCGCAGGATGATCCCGTTAGGGGCGTCCAGGTGGGGTGTGACTTCCCTGAATGCCTATTTTTCATTTTTTTTAATTTTTTTTTAATCTCTTGATGAGAACATTGTGACATAAACAATTGGAAATAACCCTTTGTCATGTTTAAACAACAATTTTTTAAGATTTTCTGTACATGTCTTGAATTGAAAAATAAAAATTTATTGAAATGGAATACAGGGCCTCTAGAGCTTTTAGAAAAGAGCCATTGAAACCAAACGTTTTTAAGACAGCAAACATATAAGGCCAACTCAACCTGTCAAAGGCCTTTTGGGCATCTAAACTCAAAATTAGCGCTGAACGAGAGGATCTATCCAAGAGATCTATCAGATCTATTGTACGGTGAGTGTTGTCCCCTGCATGCCTGCCAGGGACAAAACCCACCTGGTCTCTATGGATTAATTTGGGAATTAGCCTAGACAATCTGGATGCAAGAATTTTGGTGAATATTTTATAATCTGAATTTAGGAGGGCTATGGGCCTGTAGTTATCCGGAATAGAAGGGTCTTTACCGGGCTTTGGGATAACTGAAATGTAAGAGTGGGAGAAATGTGGGTGTGGGGATGTGCCCTTAAGCAGTGAATCGTATAAAGTCAGCATGTGAGGGGACAAAATGTTGAAAAAAGTTTTGTAGTAAAAGTAGGGCAAGCCATCAGGGCCAGGTGATTTGTGTAGAGGTAACTCCTTAATTGTAGCCAAAAGTTCCTCAGCCGATATAGCCATATTCAAACTGACAAAATCCGCTGAGGATAATCTTGGAAGTTTTATGTTAGAGAAAAATGTCTCAAATTTTTCCTGAGTAAAGTTAAAGTGATTTTCTGAAGTCAGACAGTTGTACAATCTATGGTAGAATTTGCCAAATATGTTTGACATTTCACGGGGGCAATGTGCTCTAGAGCCATCAGCTTGTAGAAGGAAATCAGGGAAAGAATTGAATGGGCGTGGGCGTAATTTGTGAACTAACATCCTATGGGGCTTATTCGAGAATTCGTAGAATTTTTGTTTTGTCCATAATAGGGATCTAGCTGCCCTGTCAAGCTGCAGAGACTTGATTTGTTCCCTGAGGAAAGTTACCTTTTGGAGTTTCAACACCGTGGGGCCACACAACAGCCTCCGCTCCGCGGCTACCAGAGAGGATGTAAGGGACTTTAGTAGTCCATTTCTATCCTTTTTTAACCTAGAGCTCTCAGCTATGCAAGCACCCCGAAAAACTGCCTTGTGTGCCTCCCACAGCGTGGAAAACTCGGAAACCCACCCCATGTTAAGCTGGAAAAATTCTTCCAAACTTTTTGCTAAGGTAGAACGTGGAACTTCAGATTGTAGGAGGTGGTCATTAAGACGCCAATGACAGGATTTGGGATAAGCCTGGGAAAGCATGAGGTCTATCATAATGGGAGCATGGTCTGACCATGTAAT
Source organism: Rana muscosa (assembly GCA_029206835.1). Classification (NCBI taxonomy): domain Eukaryota; kingdom Metazoa; phylum Chordata; class Amphibia; order Anura; family Ranidae; genus Rana; species Rana muscosa. Next base: position 1,022,459,538 of record CM055116.1, read on the forward strand.
GGGTGATATGTCAGACTCGACCACATAGGGGATGAGTGGGGCTGTGATAAAAAAGTGGTCAAGGCGTGAATACATTTTATGGGCTGGGGAGTAAAATGTGAACTGCTTAGCAGAGGGATGCCTGATCCTCCACGAGTCGAAAAGTTGACAGGACCTAATACATTTGCGGAAGGAATTGGCATGTGATGTAACCTTTTTTGAAGGTGTAGAACTAAGGAGAGTCTGTCTATCTCTAGCGGGTGACATAACCTGGTTGAAATCCCCACCAATAATCATAAAGGGTTGTGAACAAAATTGAGGGGATTCAAAAAGTTTGTTGAGAAAGTCAATCTGACCTGTATTGGGGGCGTATACATTCACAAGAGAGAAAGAAGCAGTCACATATTCACAGTCTAGTATGAGGAATCTCCCATGTGGATCAGCATGTGAGCTTTTAACCTTGATAGGGCATGTTTTCTTAATCAGAATAGCCACTCCCGCCTTGCCCGTGGACATTAAATTCAAAGAGCAGCAAAATATAGAAAACAAAAAAAATAAAAGCAAAGGTGTGTATAAAAGCAGAGATGTGTATAAACATTGCAGATAGAAATAACCCTTCGGTACCCAAGTAGTAACAGATAAACCCTATAGTAAATTTGCAGTAGGTTAGGAAAATAAAAACATTGTACTCTTGACCTACAAAGTTGACTTGTAACCATGGACATAAGAAAAATAGAAACCAACAGTAAAAAAAAAAAAAAAAAATAGAACTTGAGTTCTTAAAAGCCTGAGAGGCATTTGCATCTCAGGAGACCTTGGAAGTAGACCAAGGCCATGTAGGGACACACACGGACTTCCATCAGAAGACTCTAGGGAGAGAGATGGGAAGGATCGGCTGCTCTCCTTATGAACTCGGTGACCTTTAAAATAAGTCTGACAGTATGAGGCCTGTTGAAGGCGATTAGAAAGAGTCAGCGGGGGGGCGTGTCCGGAGTGGTGCTGGGAGCAGACGTGTTTGTCTGAGCTCCCCAGGACCGGTGCAAGAATCAGCCAACATCGGGTGCAGACCACACAGAAAAACACTCTCCTGTGACCCCCCAGATTCGGAAGCCTGTCCGGAGTGCTTTGGGGGGAGAAAGAGTGGCTGAAATCCCGGGGATGAGCCACGGAACCGGACAGCGCGGACAAGGCCGCAACCGCGGATTTGCCTGACAAACCTGACCATCGGACCCCCCGTAAAACCGCCGTCCTCCGGCTGCACGGCGATCTCCGCGGGCCCGCGATCCTATACGCGGCTCGGCGGACTAGGAAAGGCCGCGGCTTGGGCCTAGTCGTGGAGGTCGGTGGCCATCTTGGTACACCCGACCTATCTCAGGAGTAGGAGCTGAACGCTGCAGGTACGAGGGGCAGACCCACTCCTAGAGACCCCCCCCTGTGTACCCCCAACCTCAACAGTATCCCTGGGGTATGAGAAGAGGCAGCTCCCAGCGGAAAACAGGCAAAAAGGCAGCAAAATCGGACGCCGCTGGCAGGGCCGCAGCCGCGGCCTTGCTTACCTATCCTGCCCAGATGGAGAATCAGGTTGAAGCTCCTGACCGGCTGCCGGCCACGGCAGCTGATTTTAAGGCCGTGATGCAGGCCATCACGGCTCTGACGGACAAAGTGGATCACATCCAGACCCATGTGGAGTTCATCCAGAAAGACTTTGATACCCTCCGTGGCCGCATGTCTGAAGTGGAGCAGAGGGTCTCCCAAACAGAAGACACAGTACGTGACCAGGGGACTGATCTGCATGTCCTGAAAACTAAAGTTAGAGCCTTGGAGGCCCGAGCTGAAGATGCTGAGAATCGCAATAGGAGAAACAACTTGCGGGTGCTGGGCCTTCCAGAAGGGGCTGAGGGTGCGGACCCCACCGCATTTGCTGAACGCTTGCTACAACTTATCCTCCCCTCGGCTCGCTTTTCCCCATTCTTTACGGTGGAAAGAGCCCACCGCATACCCTCCACAAGGGGACCGCAGGGAACACCGCCCCGTACTTTCATCTTTAAGCTGCTTCACTTCCGTGATCGTGATACAGTAATGAAGGAAGCGAGAGCCCAAGGAGAACTGCGATTTGAGAACGCCAAACTCCTGATCTTCCCAGACTACTCGCTGGAAACTCAGAAGCAACGGAAATCCTATGACGCAGTGAGAGACAAACTTCGAGCCAAACACATTAAATACAGCATGCTGTTCCCGGCCAGGCTGCGAGTAGAGGACGGCGAATTGGTGAGATTCTTTGCATCCCCCGAGGAGGCCTCCAGGTGGATCGACACGTTACCCCGCGGATAAGTACCAGCATTACTGAGGGGTCAAATTGTTTTTTCTGTAAGTGCCTTTTTATATGAGCCATGCCAATTGCTGCCCTATGGACGTGCCTCCTTTCTATATTGGCCAGTGCCTCCCCCCCAAAGTAGATCCTGTGTGTTCCCTAACATTTTACTTTGGAGACTGTAAGGGCTGGGGATCATTACTCCAGGGTTTCTCCCGTGGGTGGGTGAGGGCGCTCTGATTAGAGGGCCGGGTGACTGCTGATCCTCTCTTATATCCTCCGTCCCGTGCTTCGGCCAGGGCCACTAACTTCGGCAGCTCATGCAACGTTAATGTTTAAGTTTTTCTGCCCCCGGCGGCTGCCGGGAGACTGCACCCATATATATGATCCGGTCTCCGGCAAGAGACTAACTGTACATCATCTGATTGCTGGACTGTGGATGCCGTTCCACACACGTTTCCCCATTACAGGCGTGTTCGCCTGGGTTCTGAGTTGGGATCCTAAGCCTCCCCAAAGTTGGGGCTGGGGCTGGTGGAGTGGGGGGTGGGGGGGATGGTTGGGAATGTTCTGTTATGTTTTGCTATTTTCTTATATTTTTACGAGCGATGGCTTACAGTGTGACTTGGGATGTGTGGGTCGGTGTGTTTTGATTTATGTAATGGTCCGGGTCCGGCTCCAGGGTCTGGTGGTCTTGTTCCAGCTCAAATTAGTGCCACAGGGAGAATATGGCTGAGTGCACCATAATTTCGTGGAACACTAGGGGTCTCAATTCTTCTGTAAAGAGGTCACTGGTGTTTCAGTTCCTTAATGCTCACCGCCCCCAGATATGTATTCTTCAAGAGACGCATTTAACTGGCAGCAAACTTTTAAGCCTGAAGCGTTCCTGGGTAGGACACCTCTATCACTCCACTCATACCAACTACTCCCGGGGAATTAGCATTTTAGTTCACAAATCCCTGCCTTTTAGGTTGTTGGCGCTGGAGCTGGACCCGGATGGGAGATATGTCATAATGCATGCGGTAATAGATAGGTTGGAGCTGGTGGTGGTGGGTCTATACCTGCCCCCCCCGGCCTCCATAAGATTACTCAACCAGCTGGTTTCTAAGATTGTTGTATTTGGTACGGATAATGTGGTGATCATGGGTGATTTTAACCTGGTCCCGGACCCTGGGCTGGACAGGCTGTCCGGTGTGGCTGGCCCGGTTCCGGACCTGTCCTCCTGGGCAGAGGCCTCCAATTTGACTGATGTGTGGCGGTGGCGCTACCCTGATCAGCGGGCCTACACATGTCACTCGGCCTCCCATAAAACATTTTCGCGTATAGATCTGGCCTATGTGGGGGGGTCTGTCCTCCCTAGGGTCAGGGGCGTCTCCATCCTTCCTCGGGGTGTCTCGGATCATGCTCCTCTGCAGTTGAGGCTGAGCGTGTCCGCGGCTCCGGGGGAGGGATTGTGGAGGTTGTCCAGATTTTGGCTGTCCGACTCCAGGATCTCTGAGCCATACCGTTCTGAGGTGGTACAATACTGGCGAGACCTGGACCCTACTGTGCCTCTGACTGTGTCTTGGGATGCATTCAAGGCCTTCTCTAGGGGCAGCCTGCAGACGCATATCCGGAGGACTCGCAGGGACATGAGGGAGGATATAAAGAGGGCTGAGGCAAGGGTGACTACACTTGAGACAGAATACGCTGCCACCAGAGACCCCGGGGTATACTCTGACTTTCAGACCGCATTGAGAGCTGTACTTCTTCTCCGCACATCCGCTACCAAAACTAAACTACTACACCAATCCCAGCGCATATTCGAACATGGGGAGAAAACGGGTAGTATGCTGGCGTGGCTGTCGAGGGAGAGCTCCTCACCTGTGACCATATCGGCAATAGCTGACTCGGATGGGTCGCTGTTGACCGATCCCGCCGCCATCAATGGCCGCTTTGCATCCTTCTACCAGGAGCTGTACAGCTCCCGGCTGACATGCACGGATGAGGAGCTCACGTCATATCTGGAGGAGACGGAGCTGCCTTGCTTGACGTCCGCATACAGAGATGCATTAGATGCCCCTATCACGCTGGATGAGATTCGGCGGGCGGTGTCCTCCCTAGAGGGAGGCAAGACGCCGGGCCCGGATGGCATCCCTGCCGAGCTCTTTAAGACGTATGTGGAGGAGCTGCTTCCCGCATTTAAACTTATGCTACAAAAGGCTGAGGAGGGGGAATGTCTCCCCCGGACCATGGCTGAGGCAGTTATAGTAATCATTCTCAAACCAGGCAAGGCCCCTGACCAGTGCTCCTCGTATCGCCCGATATCTCTCCTAAATGTCGATGCCAAGATACTGGCCAAGGTATTAGCAGCACGCTTGAATGTTGTAATCACGGCATTGGTGCACGCTGATCAATCTGGGTTTATGCCAGGGCGGGGGACTGATATCAATATACGACGGCTCCTCACACATCTTGCCAGAGCGGACGGGGGAGGCCCGGGGGTGGTGGCCTCTCTAGATGCTGAAAAAGCGTTTGACTCGGTGGAGTGGCGCTACCTCTGGGCCGTCCTGCGTAAATTCGGGTTTGGCCCCCGATTTATTAAATGGGTCCAACTACTTTACCGCGATCCCGTGGCCCGTATTCGCACAAACAACTCGCTGTTGTCTCCGTTCCCCCTGTCCCGGGGCACTAGGCAGGGCTGCCCACTCTCCCCTGGCTTGTTTGCGCTGGCCATGGAACCCATGGCGGCACGTATTAGGGCGGCTCCCCAGGTTGAGGGCATCCCGGTGGGGGTGGTCACGGACAAAATATCCCTATATGCTGACGATACCCTCCTGTTCCTTAAGGACGTCTCTTCCCTCCCACCGGCCCTCCACATTGTGGATGTGTTTGGCTCGTTCTCTGGCATTAGGGTAAACTGGGGAAAATCACTCCTCTTTCTTTCTCGTACATCACGGGACACAGAGCGACATAGTCATTACTAATGGGTTATATAGATACCGTCAGGTGCTGGCACTGGCAACTTCCAAAACCGGAAGTACCCTCCCCTATATAAGCCCCTCCCATCCGGGAGCACCTCAGTTTTTTGCCAGTGTCTAAGGTGTTGGCCAAGAAGAAACATGTGTTTTTCACTGAGCTTGCGTACAGGTTCTTTTGGGCCTCAGTAAGCTATTCCGGATCCGACCAAAAAAGCTTCATAGCTAAACGGTCGGTACCCGGGCCTTGCAGAGAAGAGCAAGGTTTTGCCTGTAATGCTTCTCTTAGGAGAGCTGGACCCTGGGATCCAGAGCTCTGGTCATACCCACGACCAAGATGTTTTCTGTGCAGGGTGCTATACAGGTCCAGGGGAGTGGAATCCTTGGGAACCCGGTCCCTGAAGGTTTGATTACAATGCCTGCCGTGATAGGTGAAGTTTGGGCTTTTGTGGACCAAACAAAGTCCTGCGGCGGGGAACAGGTAAGTGGGGGCCCCCAGGAACTTGGTTCTATTGGGGGACCCCCAAGCCTAATTTGTCTTTCTGTCTGTTACCTAATGGTATTCCCGCAAAATTCTGTGCATGCCTGTAACTACTAAAAAAATGTAATAATTTTTAATGGTGGTCAAGAAAAAAAAAAAAAAAAAAAAAAAAAAATTTTTATATATATATTTAATATATTAGACTGCGGTACCTGTGTTTGTCCACTAGAGGCCGCTGTGGAATGTTTTCTTGTCATGTGGACTAGCTTCTTCTCAGCAGAGCAAAGTCCAGGCAGATGGTAAGTTCTCTTATAGGAAACTGCTTCCTCTGCCATGTTGCAGTGCTCGTCCATCCCCCGGCCTGCGGCAAAGAGGGGCCCTGGCTCCTGTCCCTTGTTACCGTATTTGAAATTAGCGCCGAAGGCGCACGTGCCCGCGCGCGTGCGCGTGCACGCGCCTCTATATATAGAGGTGAGCCGGGAAAGGGGGCGGAGCCTGGGGGATGACGCTCTGTGCGCGCCGCAGCGCTTCTGCGCATGTGCGGGCGTCCCAGCAGTTTAAAAAAAACCACAATATTGTAGTGAGCTGGCTATGAAGTACAGAGACAGAGCTGGCAACATTTAAAGGCATACAGCAAGCGGTTGATACAGGCATCCCTTAGAAAGGCACATTAGTAGACACCAACTGTGATATAGCAGCAATTGTGCTAGACTATTCTCAGTAAAAGTGGTGTATTACGGCTGGAATACCTCAGCTTTAGGCTTAGGAATATGCCGTCCAGAAGCTCCGGAACTGAATCTTCCAGGAAGCGAAGGGGGTCTCATCGGGCTCGGAGGATCTTGGGCATACTCCTGCTGCACCAGTCTCCCCTGAAGTTCAGAGGTAAGTGACCGAAGAGACCCCGCAGGGGTACTTGGTACTGTGGCTGTCCTCAGTCACCTGCTCCTGTGTATGTAACAGAGGAGGTTTTTTCCTCAGCTCTGGGAGGATTAGAGAGAGATTGTCAACATTTATCGCTGCCTCCCTGTCAGGGAAAGCACGCCCGATCTCCGTCTCCTCCTTCAGAGTGCCTGTTAGCAGAGCAACAGTCCCATACAGGGATCGACCTGCCTGAAGGGGATCAGGATAAGGTTGATTCTGTTATAGAGGAATCAACAGTGGGGGAACCTTTTCTCAGCATCTCAAGCTGAAAGATTATGGGTTCAGTCTCTGACTAACATGGTCCGATCAGCATTTAAAAATGCACCTTGCGGAACCATCAACCACTACTGTATCCTCGTTGGGGTCGCTAGAAGCCCCCAGACTGTTTGTTCTTTTCCACTTCACCCTTTACTGAAAGGGCTCATTTACCAGGATTGGGAACGTCCTGAGAAAATATTTATTCCCCCAAGAGATTTCCGGTGGTCTATCCCATGGAGGATAAGTTCATAAAAAAAAAAAAAATGGAAGGTCCCTACAATGGACGCAGCCATCTCTTGTATGTATAAATCACTGACATGTCCAGTGGATAATGTCCAAATGTTCAAGAACCCAATAGATAAAAGATTGGAGTCCTTATGAAAATCTGCTTGGTGATACAACCAGCAGTAGCAGGTATTGGGGTCTGCTAAGCAGTGAAGGATCAGTTGAAACAGGTCTTGAGGGACTTGACAGATCAGCAGGCTTTGCCCTAGCTGATCTACCTAGAGCCTTAGGCTTTGCGGTTGACGCCATAGAGGATTCAGTCCATCAGGCCTCCCGCCTTACGCTGTCTATAGTACATATGCGTAGGCTCCTATGGCTCAAAAACTGGTCTGCTGAAGCTCCCTGTAAAGAATGGCTGGTTAGCGTCCCATTTCATGGTGAACGCTTATTCAGGGAAAACCTGGACAAATATATCCAGAAAATTTCCAGCGGTAAAAATACGCTCTTGCCGGTTAAAAGCAGAGTTAGAGGTCCCTCTTTAAGAGGCCTGCTTCTCCAGTCCCTGGGGCATCGGCTGTGTAACAGTTCCGACGGCCTCCTCGGTCAAATCCCGGGGGTAAAAAACAGGGACAGTAGCAGGGTAATGAGAAACCCTGGGTCAGGGGAGGTACAAAACCTCCCCCAAAGTTAAATTCATTGAAGCCCCCACTCAGTCGGGTGGGGGGAGGACTCCAGTTGTTCGCAAGAGACCTGGCGGGACACGATCAAGACAGATAGGTGCTCTCCGCAGTAGGTTTGGGATACAGTTTGGAGTTAAAAGACTCTCCTCCTTCCCATTTTTGAGGTCAAACGTGCCAAGGGATCCCCGGAAGAGAGAGTCCCTCCTGTTGGCACTAGAACAACTATTGCTCCAAGGAGTAATTATGGAGGTTCCCCTGGAAGAATGAGGGTTCGGGTTTTACTCAAACCTCTTTACAGTCCCGAAGCAAACGCGGACGGGAGGCCCATATTCTAAAAGGGCTATACAAATTCCTGTATATCAGGACTTTCCGAAGGAGTCGATCCGATCGGTGGCCACTGCCCTACAAGGGGAGGATTGGTTAGCCATGATCGACATCAAAGATGCTTATTTGCACATTCCCATCTTTCCAGTCCACCAAAAATTTCTACGCTTTGCAGTAGAAGGGCACCATTTTCAGTTCAGAGCCTTACCCTTCGGTTTGGCCACAGCACCACGAGTGTTTACAAAAATTCTGGCCCTTTATTGGCCAATCTAAGAACACAAGGTGTAATGATAATGGCATATCTAGATGACTTGTTGCTGATAGACCACTCAGTGAAAAAACTAGACGTGGTCGTTCACAAGACAATCAAGTATCTGGAATCTCACGGTTGGATTATCAACCGAGACAAGTCAGCCCTAAAAACCAGTCAAAAGTCTGGAATACTTGGGGCTAAGGTTGGATTCAGGCCAGAGAAAAATATTCTTGCCTCGAGGAAAGGTGTTGTCTTTGAAAGATTTGATCCACTTAGTGGGTACAAAAAAGACAGCCGTCCATACGCCTGTATATGAGGCTGCTGGGAAAAATGGTGGCATCATTCGAAGCAGTACCCTACGGTCAATTCCATTCAAGGAATTTGCAAGGGGCCATACTGTCAGCCTGGAACAAAAAAGTTCAGGCCCTAGACTTACAATGTCCTTGTCCCCTTCCGTTCGCAAGAGCCTCCGTTGGTGGTTGGTTCCCCAGAATCTGGAAAAAAGGAAATCCTTCAGTCCGATTTCTTGGAAGGTGGTCACTACAGATGCCAGCCTTATAGGCTGGGGAGCAGTACTGGAGCAATAGTCTCTCCAGGGCAGATGGTCGGATGCAGAAAAGGCCCTGCCCATCAATCTCTTAGAGATACGAGCAGCCCGGTATGCCCTAGTAGCATGGACATCCAAACTCCAAGGGTCCCCTGTCAGAATGCAATCAGACAATGCCACAGCAGTGGCATATATCAATCATCAGGGGGGCACCAGGAGTCGTGCAGCCCAGAGGGAAGTAAATTACACCCTGAAATGGGCAGAAAAATATGTCCCAGCCATATCTGCGGTATTCATTCCAGGAGTGGAGAATTGGAAGGCGGACTTTCTAAGTCGCCAGCAATTAGGCCCAGAGGAAGGGTCCCTTCACCCCGAGGTTTTCTGGACAATATGTCAGCGGTGGGGAACATCGGATGTAGATCTTCTAGCATCCAGATTCAACGCAAAGGGGGACAGGTTTGTCTCTCGGACAAGGGATCCCCTAGCTTGCGGCTCGGATGCCCTAGTGTTCCCTTGGGATCAGTTCAAGCTGATATATGCATTCACACCGCCACAATGGTTACCTCGATTACTCCGCAGAATCAGGGTAGAAAAGAAACAGTGATTCCGGTGGCTCCAGCGTGGCCCCGAAGAGCGTGGTACGCGGAGATTGTAAAATTTCAGTGGGGAGTCCTTGGACTCTCCCACGTCGTCCGGCTTTCGCAAGGACCGATATACCACCCTTCCTTACCAGCCCTAGGTTTGACGGCCTGGCTATTGAAGCCCACATTCTAAAAAAGAGAGGGCTCTCTAATGCTGTGGTATCTACCATGATCAATGCCAGGAAGCCGGTATCCAGGCAGATCTACTATAGAATCTGGAAGGCGTACATCGCGTGGTGTGAGGCCAAGAAATGGCATCCACATAAGTACGTAATAGGTAGGAGTCTGGACTTCCTACAGTGGGCTGTAGATAGGAAGCTTGCCTTGAGTACTATCAAGGGTCAGATTTCGGCCTTGTCAATATTTTTTCAAAGGCCCTTGGCTTCGCATTCACTAGTCAAAGCCTTTATACAAGGAGTGATGCGTATTAGTCCTCCGGTTAGTATTCCCATATGTCCATGGGATCTAAACTTGGTTCTGTCGGTTCTACAGAAACAACCATTTGAACCATTACAGCATATTTCTTTGGTTCTTCTCACCAGGAAATTGATTTTTCTAGTAGCCATTTGTTCGGCTAAAAGAGTATCGGAATTAGCAGCTATGTCCTGTAAGGAGCCATATCTGGTTATCCATAAGGACAGAGTAGTGTTACGTCCTCATCCAGCCTTTCTTCCTAAGGTGGTATCGAGGTTTCATTTGAACCAAGATGTGGTTCTTCCTTCTTTTTTCCCCAAACCTACTTCGGTAGAGGAAAAGTTATTGCATTCTTTGGATGTAGTAAGAGCAGTTAAAGCTTATCTAAAAGCCACTGCTCAGATTCGCAGAACGGATACTTTGTTTATTCTGCCGGAAGGCCCCAGAAAGGGTCAGGCAGCGTCAAAATCTACTTTAGCCAAGTGGATTCGACAGGTCATTATACAAGCTTATGGCTTGAGAAGGAGACCGCCTCCGTTCAAAGTTAGAGCGCACTCCACGAGAGCAGTTGGAACTTCATGGGCAGTGCATCACCAGGCCTCCCTGGCTCAAATCTGTAAGGCCGCAACATGGTCTTCGGTACACACGTTTACTAGGTCCTACCAGGTGGACGTTAGAAGTCAGGAGGATGTCGCCTTTGGGCGCAGTGTGTTGCAGGCCGCAAAAGATCCTCATGTCTGATAGCGCTCAGCTTATATATGGTGTATCCCCCCCCTCATTTGGCATTGCTTTAGGACATCCCATTAGTAATGACTATGTCGCTCTGTGTCCCGTGATGTACGAGAAAGAAAATAGGATTTTTATAACAGCTTACCTGTAAAATCCTTTTCTTGGAGTACATCACGGGACACAGAGCTCCCACCCCTCTTTAGGGACACTTATTGCTTTGCTACAAAACTGAGGTGCTCCCGGATGGGAGGGGCTTATATAGGGGAGGGTACTTCCGGTTTTGGAAGTTGCCAGTGCCAGCACCTGACGGTATCTATATAACCCATTAGTAATGACTATGTCGCTCTGTGTCCCGTGATGTACTCCAAGAAAAGGATTTTACAGGTAAGCTGTTATAAAAATCCTATTTTTCACTCCATCTGTCGGGACCTCGCCCCCCCACGGGTACCTCCTTAAACTGGACGTTGGAATTCAAATATCTCGGGATACTGATTAAGGCGCCCCTGTCCTCATACATAGACTTGAACCTCATGCCACTGCTGAAGACCTTCTCGCGGAGATGCACGGCCTGGAGATCACTCCCTCTTTCACCGGTGGGTAGGGTCAACCTGGTGAAAATGGTATACCTTCCTAAATTCCTATACTTTTTTCGTAATTCCCCATTGATCCCCCCGGCCTAATTTTTCGCCACATTGAGTGGTATCATATCCTCTTTTGTGTGGAATGGCAGACCTCCACGGTTGGCCATCTCCACCTTACAGCTCCCCATTGCGCGAGGTGGCTTGTCCCTACCGGACTTCCAGGTGTATTTTTGGGCGGCGGTCTTGGTGACAGTCAGGTGGTGGTTCTCTCAGCCTAAGGACAACCCCGCGGTGACCCTTGAAGCCGCGATTATGGGTTCGTACTCCTCCCTCAGCAACTTGGTATTCAGGGGTCCAAAATCTCACCCAGGCCTTACTGAACTAATGCGAACGACGATATTGGTGTGGCGCAGGGCTAGCGCACGTAATAGCTCCCCTGACACATACTCCCCCCACCTCCCCTATGGGGTAATCCCACCCTTCCACACTTGAACACGGTCCCGGACCCCCAGGTTTGGGCAAAGAAGGGCATAGTGAACCTTAAACACATAGTCGCCGGAGGTAAATTACGCGCGTTCCCCGACCTTAGAGAGGCCTATAAGTTGCCAGGCTGGATGTTGTTTCGATATTACCAACTGCGCCATGCATACAATAAGCAATTCCCACCTTTCATTGCCCTCGGGTCGGACTCTGTGGAGAGACTCCTTACTGCCAAGGTCATAGATAAACCCCTATCCTTCCTATACTTCTGCTTGTCCGTAAGCCCCACTGGAAAGCTTGAAAAGGCCATGAGTAAATGGAGGGGGGACATCCCTGACCTGACGGAGGAGGAATGGGAGGCCACCCTATCCTCATTTGTGACGAACATGATCTCGGCCAAAGACAGATTTTTGCAGGTTAAGTTCCTCCACAGGGCCTACTTCACTCCAAAAAGACTGACTCTTATGAACCCGGAGACTCCGGTGAGTTGTCCTCAGTGTGACCTGCGGGCTGCCTCCTTCCTACATATGATTTGGTCTTGCCCACGTCTGGTGGATTACTGGACGGGGGTTGTGGACAGCCTCAATGGAGTCACATCCCTAGACATGGGACCTGATTCTCGGGCATTACTGCTTAACGTCTTCGGGGCAGCGGTCCGGGGCAAGTATACCAGGCTGTTTCTGGGCTATGCCACCTTCTATGCACGAAAGGTGATATTCCTTCACTGGAAAGACGCTGCGCCTCCTACAGTTTCTATGTGGCGTACAGTTGTGAACTCCGCGCTACCACTATACAAACTTACCTACCTTAATCGGAATTGCCCCAACAAATTTGATAAAATATGGTCGGGATGGATAGATGCCTGGGGTGACGGACCCCTGGGGGATGCACGGGATGGGGTGGCTGGGGATGCACCACAGCCCTGAATCCATAGATTGGTTTTCCTGTGAGTTGATGACCAGTTCTGTTATGTTATGCATCCAGTTACTTGAGGTTCCTTCTCTTCCCTCCCTCTTCGCCCTCCTGCAATTCACGCAGGGTATATTGAACTCCATCTTTGGATACAATAAGGCGGAAAGGGAATCCCCAGTAGTATGGAATCTTGTGATGCTGTAAATGGGAGGTGATTGGGCGCAGATTTCTACGTTTAGCAAGAGTGATTGGGGATAGGTCGCTAAAGATCTGCAGTTTTGCCCCCTTGTATTGAAGTTGGGATTTGTTACGTGTAGCCAGGGTTAGTGCCTCCTTGCTTTCAAAAAAATGGAACCGCACTATAACATCCCTGGGTCTAGCTCCAGCCGGAGGTTTTGGGCCCAGAGACCTGTGGGCCCTATCTAGGCGCCAATCTATATCCACTACTGTGGGGGCCAGGGTGTTGAAAAGACCCAGAAGATAGGTGCGTAAGTCAGGGTCCCCAATCGTTTCCGGGATACCTCTGAAGCGTAAGTTCTGCCTCCTTTCCCTGTTTTCTAGGTCCTCTTGCTGTAATTGTAGTTGAGAGACTGAGATACGTAGGTTATGATTGTCCTCCTCCACAGCCTGAACATAACTGATCATCTCGTCAAATTTATTTTCAAGAGTGTCTGTACGTTCCCCAATTTGGTAATTTCCCCTCTCAGTTCTGCAGCTAACTTGCTCACTTCTGCCGAAACGTTGCATGTGATTTGTTGAAGCAGAAGCTGCAGCTTAGCGTCCAGCTTGGCATCCAGGATGTCTGGGGTAAGGATTTCCTGAGGAGAGGATGAAGTGAAATCTGGACCCTGGACGGTAACTAATGGTGGATATACAGCATTCTCCGTTCCCAGGGATGGATCCAATGAAGCAAAAGGATCTGTGGGGGAACTCGAGGCCGCAGGATGCGACCTAGTGACAAAGCGTTCCATATATGATTCCTCACGTGATCCAAACAAAGGCTTATAATATCGCTGCTGCTGGCCAACTTTTCCCATGGGATTCCCAAGGGGTGTAGAGATTAATCAAGCTTATCCTCGGGGATATAAAATGGCTAAGGTAGCATCTCTGGGATCTTGAAGAGCAGCCGGGATCCTGAGCTCATTCAAATGGCATTCCCCATGTTAGCTGGGATGGCCGCCATTCTGTTTGTCAGGTGCATCAGTCAGGTGTATAAATGACCATTGTAATGGCTGTATGAGGAGGTTATTTGAGGAGGTTATTAGGCCTACTAATGCCCAGTAATGCACCAAGCCTGGAGGGGAGGGAGGGAGCTGAGCGTCAGGTGTAGTGACAGATGGGGTGCACCTGGAGTAGCAAGATGGCCACCGACCTCCGGGGGTAGGCCGGAGCCGCGGACTTTCCTGAGAGTGGACGCCGGCCGGATGAGCTCCGCTCCGTGCAGGCCAAAAATTTTCCCCACCAAGGCTAGCGATTGGGACCTCGCCGGTATACTGGTAAATAGTCACTCCCAAGCGGATCCCGTATGGAAGGGGTAGGAGATTGCCCTGCTACTCACTGTGCCCGAGAGTGGAAGAAGCCAGGCCAGTAGGCCGCAAGACGGCGTCCGGTCGCGGGATGCGAGGGCGAGCAACAGGGATCTCCAGACGACTCCTCCGCTGTCCTGTTGTCCCCCAGGGATGAGGCAGCTGATGAACTTCGAGAGGGCAGTCGTTCAACCCCCGGATTGCGAGGGTTAGGAGTGGGAGAGTCCCGGTGGATCTGCAGGCCTCAATATGGCGGCGGGCCTCTGCAATGCGGACCCAGTTTTATGCCCAGAGCAGGTACAACTAGCCAAACACCACAGATAGTCAGCTGGGGCTGTAGTGGGTGAAGCCCAGGGACCAATGCCGGTGAATTTGAGTGTCTCCGGAGGGAATTAGGACAGGGATGGCATTAGATTCTCACTGTCAGTGAGGAGCTCAGTATCCACACGTCTTCCCCGCTGCACGTCCGGACACGCCCCCCGTGTGATTTGATTTTGTTGCCCTTCAAGCAGTGTGCTACCAGTAATGGTGAGTTTCTATTGCAGAGTGATTGGATAGAGTCAGTCATTCTTGGAGCAAAGTCAGGATTTCTAATTAGTGGAGTTATTGGTCCTAATGAAGTGGTGAGTGAGGATCTCTGTGTGATTGTTGTAGATTTTTTAATGTTGCCCCTATGAGAGGGTGTTGTTTCAATTGTTTAGGACATAAGTTCCAAGGTATCCAGGGAGTGTGTGATACCAGAATTGGACCCAAATTATTCTCCAACCCTACCCAGTCCTTGTTTTCCTTGTGACAGATCCAATCTATGTCCTAATTAGGTGTGTGGCTAGGTAGTAGTTTTTGAAGTTGGGGAAACCCATGGCTCTATCTTGCTTGTTCATAGTAAGTGTGGATAGACTGATTCGTGTTTTTTTGGAAGCCCAAATGAATTTTCTTAGCAAGGAGTGTAGGGATCTGAAAAAGCTAGAGGGTAGCACTATGGGGACAGTTTGGAAAAAGTATAGGTATAGGTAATTAATTTTGAAGTTTGATATGTAACTGTATTGGGAAAATATGTTGCATAGGTTGGGCATGGGGATGTGGGGTTGGGATATGAAGAATAGGAGATCATCTGCGTATGCCACGCATTTGTATACTTTATTTTTGACATTGAAACCATGAATGTCTGGTGAAGCGTTTATGGTGCGAATTAATGGTTCCAGAGTTAGAATGAATAATAGGGGTGAGAGGGGACATCCCTGTCTTGTACCATTCTGGATTCTTACTTTATCAGATAGTGTTCCGTTTATTTAAATTTGAGCTGTTGGGTTATGATATAAGGCCTTTATCCAATTTGGCATATGAGGTTTCAGTTCGATATGAGTGCATGTGGCGAACGGGAAGTCCCACGACACACGGTCGAAGGCCTTCTCTGCGTCAGTAGATAGTAGCATGCCTTCGTATTCATCTGTGTGTGATCTGTGAATGAGGTTCATGGCCTTTATGACATTGTCTTTAGCTTCCCTACCGGGCATGATTCCTACCTGTTCCGGGCCTATCAATAGGTGCAGAAGAGGTCGTAAACGGTTTGCCAGTATTTTCGCATATAATTTTAGGTCGAGATTAAGTAAGGATATCGGTCTGTAGTTGGTACAGTCGGATGTGTCTTTGTTAGGTTTGGGCAGTACTGTTACCTGAGCTCTCAGGAAGTCTTCCGAGATTGCAAGTGGATTTTTTAGAGAATTGAATGAGTAGCTGTGGCGTCAAAATATTGGAAAAGGTTTTATAATAGTGGGCTGTAAAGCCGTCTGGACCAGGGCTTTTTCCAGTTTTGAGGGATTTAATGGCATCAGTTAGTTCCAATTCTGTTATCGTCTTCTAGTGCTTGTGTGTCTGCGTCACTTAAAGTGGGGAGACCACTATCTGTGAGGAATTTGTGAATTATTTCTGTCCTTGACCCAGTAAGGTCTTTAGGTTTGTGTGTATGTGGTAGGTTGTACAAATCTGTATAATATTCCTGGAATCGTTGGGCTATCTTTTTGGTATCATGGGTTAATTGGTCTTGTCTAGTTTTAATGGCCAGTATGTTTGTAGATAATAAGGTTTCTTTTAATGCATCACAGAACCCCAAAGCATCCTCCCCATGTTGAGGGCATGTGGCCTGGTATGGTTCAGGAGGGGGGGCCGCTCTCTCGTCCCCTCTCTTTTCCTGCGGCCTGCCAGGTTGCGTGCTCAGATAAAGGGTCTGGTATGGATTTTTGGGGGGAACTCCACGCCATTTTTTTTTTAATTTGGCGTGGAGTTCCCCTTAAAATCCCTACCAGACCTGAAGTGTCTGGTATGAATATTTGGGGGGAACCCCACGTCATTTTGTTTTTAAATTTGATGCAGGGTTCCCCTTAATATCTATACCAGACCTGAAGGGCCTGGTAATTGAATTTGGGCGGACCCCACGCATTTTAAAACATTTTTTATCAATTACTTTTCTTTGTATTGCCGGGAGCCGACAATTCATTATAGCCGCGAGTGCTTTTAAATTACTTTTTTTCCTTCAGAAATTACACTTTGTGCAGGGACAGTTCTAAGCATGGGAAACAAGCGCTACTTTACAGGCATACTATACACACCCCCTGGGTACGAAATTTAAAGGAATATTTCACTTTTATTGTTTCACTTTAAGCATTATTAAAATCACTGCTCCCAAAAAACATTTTTTTTGCATTGATACCTGTCTCCTGGGGATCAGGCCCGGTCCCCAAACTATTTTTATGACAATAACTTGCATATAAGCCTTTAAATTAGCACTTTAGATTTTTAATGTTCGATTCCCATAGACTTTAACGGTGTTCGGATGTTCTAACAAATTTATTGCCTGTTCGCAAGTTCTGGTGCGAACCGAACTGGGGGTGTTCGACTCATCCCTACACAGGATATACCCTGTACGGTCTCTGGACTTCTCTCTGTGTTGGTCGGCTGTGGGCACATATGGGGGCACACATGTTCTGGAGCTGCCTGAAGGTATCACAGTTTTGGGCAGATGGGTTTGAAGTTGTCAACCTCTGTCTTCAGTTGACCCCTCCACTCTCCCCAGAACTGGCACTGCTGGGTATTCAGGATGACGCACAGAGACCACAGTGTACTAAACAGTTGATTGAATTTTTACTTTACTATGCCAAGAAAGAAATTATCCTAAAGTGAAATGCATCCTCCACCCCTAGTAATGGTTTCATGGGAGAAATCTATTGAGGTTCTTCCAATGTATAAGCTGACTTACATTAATAGGATTTGTCCACATAAATTTGATAGGGGTTGGCAGCCACGGATGGCCCAATGAGAGGTCTTTTCTCCTGATGGTTACATGCTCTGCTGGGCTATGTCACAAATCTAGTCTCCTAGCATGTTGTATACATGGGATGTGGATATGGTGTTGTTCTCTGTACTGAATGCCGAAATTATGCTCATGATATATGTTACATGTCAATGATTCTGACCTGTTCCACTGTCAATTATGACTCCTAACTGTCTTTATGCACCTATGTATCTATGCCAAGTTTTTCAATAAAGGAACATTCTGATTGTAAAAATTTTTTTTATATTCTAACCAAAACCTTCAGAATAGAAGTTCCTGTTATTATAGGAAATGTATGTCTGAAAGTTAGGTTGGCCATCATCTCAAATGAGAACCATCACATTTAACCTTTTGATAATTGATATAGGTTTGCAATATGTTTTCTAACCGTCAAGCTCACCTGGATGCACTGGTTACTGGCAACTTCATGGCAATGGAGTTATAATGTTCAGAAATGTTATGCATTAGGGAGCAAACACATGCATGCATTATTTAATGTAGGGGAA
Source organism: Rana muscosa (assembly GCA_029206835.1). Taxonomy (NCBI): domain Eukaryota; kingdom Metazoa; phylum Chordata; class Amphibia; order Anura; family Ranidae; genus Rana; species Rana muscosa. The sequence continues at coordinate 1,022,477,588 of CM055116.1, forward strand.
GCAAAACTAGGTAAATTATTGAATGAAAGGGATCAAGCATTTTATATTAGACCTAATATCAGCACGCAATGACAATCTGTAGCTTCTAGAGTAAAAAAGATACTTTCTTGTTTTAAAAGAGCCATTGATGTGAGGGAGATAAAGAGAGAGAGAGTTAGAAAGAGCAGGAGAGGGAGATAGAAAGGGAGAAAGAAGAGAGAGACCCACACACACACAAATACGGGCCCCTTCAAAGGTATTAGAAGAGCTTATCTTGAACATGTATCTAAGTTGTTGTAACCTGTTCACCCATTAATAATGAGTATGGATGACCTCAGCTATGAGGAAGATAAGCTAAAAAATTTTTTTAAGAAGAAGCGACTAAGGGAAAATATGATCACCTTAAATACAGTAATGGCCCTGATAGTAAATATACTCTCTGGTAGTTTCTTTAGCCTCAAGAAGACTATGGGGAAAATGTACCAAAACTGGTTCACAAAGAATCACAAAAGTTGTGCATAATAACCAATCTGCTTCTAGCTTCAGCTTGTTCAATTAAGCTTTGCCAATAAAACATAGAAACTGATTGGTTACTATGCACTGTTGCACTAGATTCTGTTTGCACCAGTTTTAGTAAATCTCCCCTATGTCAGGCATTCAGAGCTAATTAAAGGGGTTGTAAATGTTCGTTTTTTTTATTTCCTAAAAAGGTTCCTTTAAGCTAGTGCATTGTTGGTTCACTTACCTTTTCCTTCGATTTCCCTTCCAAATGTTTTTTTTCTTTGTTTTCTTTGTCTGAATTTCTCACTTCCTGTTCCTCCTCAGTAAGCTGTTCAGTAAGCTGTTCAGTAAGCTGTTCTGGCTAACTAACCACTGCTCGGATGATGGTGGAAAGCTTACTGAGGAGAAGCAGGAAGTGAGAAATTCAGACAAAGAAAAAAAACATTTAGAAGGGAAATCGAAGGAAAAGGCAAGTGAACCAACAATGCACTAGCTTAAAGGAACCTATTTAGAAAATAAAAAACAAACCTTTACAACCCCTTTAACAGTAAAAGGCCTGGCAGGATGATCAGAAAGCCATTGAAAGAAATTTTACAAACAATGAGGAGGAGGGAAAACAAGGGAAAGCTGTGACATTAACACCTCAAACACTCCTCCCAACTCCATCTGATACCTCTTCTAAACTATAGACTTAATCGAGAAGCAAAGTTGTCATCCTTAATATTATGAGAGCACAGTTTAAATATGAAGCAGGAATTGACCAGTGTAGGGCAAGCTTGTGTTAGGTGGTTTTTGGTAAGGAGTGTGGTGCATGTTGTATTATGGTGGTAGTTACACATTTGTGTTTTTTTCCTCTCTCTTTTCCTTTTCTCTGTCCACATTTTTTCATCCCATCAGGTGATCTGGAACAATTTTAAAATGTCTTTTCCTTTCTTTTATAACTATATTATTTAGTATGTTTCATGTTTTTTAATACATTTTTTTCCAGATGGAACTTTATCTCTTTCTAACATGTCCAAGAAAGCTTATTCTTCAGTCCTGAGGAAGTAGACGCATCACAAAATGCATAGACTGATCCAGATTTTGAACGTTTATGTCTGTATGGCACACATTTGTAATGTCATAATATAAAGATCCTATTTCCACATATAGTCAGGAGACAATTTTAAAAATTGTACTTATGTAAGTGTTAATATTTTAACAAAATTTGCTGTGGAAAGTACAGTATTTATCGGCGTATAACACACATCCCAATTTAAGAGGGAAGTTTCAGGAAAAAAGTTTTTTTCAAATAAACCACTTTGAAGCAAAATAATGGTCAGTTGCCAATCAATGCAGCCTGATTAGTGCCCATCTGCAGCCTCAATGTAGCCTCTGTGCCCATCTGCAGCCTGATCTGCGCCCATCCAATGCAGCCTGATGCCCATCTGCAGCCTCAATGCAGCCTCTGTGACCATCTGCAGCCTGATCTGCGCCCATCCAATGCAGCCTGATGCCCATCTGCAGCCTCAATGCAGCCTCTGTGACCATCTGCAGCCTGATCTGCGCCCATCCAATGCAGACTCATGCCTATCTGCAGCCTCACCATCTCTCATGCAGTGCAGGAAAACAGGAGGGGGACAAATAACCGAACCGCCACCTTCTGTTTACAGTACTCGGCTCTCAGTTAGCAGTCACATACACAGTCCCACCTCCGCCATCGTCATTGGACCAGCTCCTGTAATTGACAGAACACTGGTCTAATGCCGGTGGCGGAGGTGCGACTTGTGTGAGACGTCAGAGTCGAGTAAACAGGACATGGCGGCTCGATGAATCCAGCGGCGCTCGTCCCCCTCCTTCTCCTCCGAGGTAAACTATCTGCGTATAACATGCACCCGTGAATTTCCCCCTATTTTTAGGGGGAAAAAGTGCGTGTTATACGCCGATAAATACGGTATTTGTAAGGAGTATTCCCAGGTCAGCATATTTACATTAGTGGGCCCTATTTACATTAAATGGCATTTGGATTAGTATGAATTGGGAGGATGCCCCCTAGGAATATTTTTTCATTATATGTATTTTTTGATTGACCATAGATATGCATAGTCTTCATTAGTGATGAGCCGAACACCCCCGGGTTCGGTTCGCACCAGAACCCGCGAACGGACCGAAAGTTCGTACGAACATTAGAACCCTATTAAATACAATGGATGCGAACGTTCGAATTCTAAAGTGCTAATTATAACGACTATTATGCATGTTATTGTCCTAAAAAGGGTTTGGGAACCCGGGTTCTGCACCAGGGGACATGTATCAATGCAAAAAGAAGTTTTAAAAACGGTCGTTTTTCGGGAGCAGTCATTTTAATGATGCATAAAGTGAAAAAAAAAAAGTCAAATATTCCTTTAAATATCGTACCTGGGGGGTGTCTAAAGTATGCCTGTGAAGTGCCACGTGTTTCCCGTGTTTAGAACTGTCCCTGCACAAAATGACACTTCTAAAGGAAAAAAAAGCCATTTAAAACTGCTTGCGGCTTTAATGTAATGTCTGGTCCCGGTAATATGGATGAAAATCTTTAAGAAAAATGGCATAGCTACCCCATGACCCCCCCCCCTACCCCAGCCCATTACCAGCCCCTTTGGGTCTTGTATGGATATTAAGGGGAACCCCGCACATAAAATAAAAAAGGCCCTATATACTCTGAACAGCCGTATACAGGCGGTGCATACAAGACAGGGACTGTAGGTTTGTTCTTATGTAGAATCTGTTTGTAATTTTGAACAGGTACATTGTTTAAGTGTAGCTCCAGCCCAAAAATCTATTTTTAAACTTTTTGGAAAACATAGGTAAGGGTTATCACCCCTGTAACATTTGTTTTGCTGTCTGTGCCCCTGTTCAGAACATTTCACCTCACTTTCCGTCCCAATGACAACTGTTTTTGAAATGTGATGTTTTTCTTGAAACAAGGATTGCTGATAAAGCATCAGTACAGAGGAGACACCTTTCTCCCATATTAATTCTTACAGGAGAGAATTTTCCTTCCAAGGGGTAGATTTCCTCTCACTTCCTGTTGTCTTCTTGCGTTTGCAAGTAGGAGTCGTTTGTAAGTTGGATGTTTGAAAGTAGGGACCTGCCGTATATACTCTGCAGAAATAGGCCCCTTAGTTGTTGGTGTTGGCACAACACTGTAAGCACTCACAGTTACTCTTGGTTGGTGCTGGAACGCCCTGCTGTCAACTATTATATCAGGAATTTTAATTACATATAATTGTTGAACAGTGGTAGTAAAAATTGGGCCTTTGATGGTGGTGCTGGTGCCACAACACTGTAAGCCCTGACAGTTACTCTTGGTGGGTGCAGCAATGGGCCCTGCTGTGAATTATTAGATCAATAATTGTAATTGCATGCCCCTGTTGAACAGGGGCTGAAAAATTGGGCCTTTCGTGGTGGTGGTGGTGGTGTTGCCACAACACTGTAAGCCCTCAGAGTTACTCTTGGTGGGTGCAGGAATGGGCCCTGCTGTGAATTATTAGATCAAGAATTGTAATTACATGCCCCTTTTGAACAGGGGCTGAAAAATTGGGCCTTTCGTGGTGGTGGTGGTGGTGGTGGCGTTGCCACAACACTGTAAGCCCTCAGAGTTACTCTTGGTGGGTGCAGCAATGGGCCCTGCTGTGAATTATTAGATCAAGAATTGTAATTACATGCCCCTGTTGAACAGGGGCTGAAAAATTGGGCCTTAGGCACTGGTGGCACAACACTACAACCCCTCACAGATACTGTACTTGGAGCACAGCAATGAGCCCTGTTGCAAAGTATTGCTTCAAAAATTGTAATGACACGCCCCTGTTAAACAGGGGCTGAAAAATTGGGCCTTAGGCACTGGTGGCACAACACTCCAACCCCTCACAGATACTGTACTTGGAGCACAGCAATGAGCCCTATGGCAAATTATTGCTAAAAAAATTGTAATTACACGCCCCTGTAAAACAGGGGCTGAAAAATTGGGCCTTAGCCACTGGTGGCGGCACCCATAAACAAAAATTAACTTCCAAGCTATCATCATCAATCGTATCATTGAGGACTCGGAGGAGGAGGATAGCCAGTCAACATAACAGCACAGGCACTCAGCATCAGCATCAGTCTTGAAGGGATGTGACATGTTTGTAACCTCCCAGTCTCTGGGAACGCGTTGCACAGACCTTTCTGCAAGGCCTCCCGGAGTTGTCTCATCCTCTGCTCCCTCTGCGACGGTAACATAAGGTCCGCAACCTTACCCTTGTACCGTGGATCAAGGAGAGTGGCCAGCCAGTAATGGTCCCTCTCCTTGATCCGAAGAATACGAGGATCCTTCCGCAGACTTTGCAGGATCAGGGAGGCCATGCAGCGTAGGTTTGCTGAGGCATTCGGTCCGGAGTCCTCTGGGTCACTAAGGACGACATGATCCGCAGCCACCTCCTCCCAGCCACATACAAGTCCACTGGTTTCTTGGGACTGTAAATCATCCCTAAAAGACTGCTGCTGATGATGCTGAGTGCCAGCCTCCACCTCCATGCTGACACAATCCTCCTCCTCCTCCTCCTCCTCCTCTTCCTGTGCGATGGGTGGGACAGAAGGAACACTGTCTGGGTAAAGGGGGCCTTGAGAGGCAAGGAAGTCCTCCTCTTCCTGCCTCTGTTCTGCCTCAAGTGCCCTGTCCATTATTCCACGCAGCGTGTGCTCCAACAGGTGGACAAGAGGTACAGTGTCACTGATGCATGCACTGTCACTGCTCACCATCCTCGTGGCCTCCTCAAATGGTGCCAGGACAGTGCATGCATCCCTGAACATGCCCCACTGGCGTGGAGAAAAAAAACCAAGCTCCCCTGACCCTGTCCTGGTGCCGTAGTCGCACAGGTACTCATTGATGGCCCTCTGCTGCGTGTGCAGCCGCTGCAGCATGGCCAACGTTGAGTTCCACCTGGTGGGCATGTCACATATAAGGCGGTTCTTGGGCAGGTTCAACTCCTTTTGCAGCTCAGCCAGGCGAGCACTGGCATTATAAGATCTGCGGAAATGCACACAGACTTTCCTGGCCTGCCTCAGGACATCCTGTAAGCCCGGGTACCTGCCCAAGAACCGCTGCACCACCAGGTTAAGGACGTGAGCCACACAGGGCACATGGGTCAGTTGTCCCTGTCGGAGGGCGGAGAGGAGGTTGGTGCCATTGTCGCAAACCACCATTCCTGGCTTAAGCTGGCGTGGCGTCAACCACCTCTCGGCCTGGCCCTGCAGAGCAGACAGGACCGCTGCCCCAGTGTGGCTTCTGTCCCCCAAACACACCAGCGCAAGCACGGCATGGCATCTTTTTGCCTGCGTACTTGCGTAGCCCCTTGAACGGCTACGGAGCACCGCTGGTTCAGAGGACAAACCACAGGAAGAGGCCATGGAGGAAGAAGAAGAGGAGGGGGTGGAGGAGAGAGGTGTGTCACAACCAGTAGTAGCATTTTGGAGGCGTGGTGGTGGAACAACCTCCAACACTACTGCACCTTGTCCTGCATCCTTCCCAGCTGCCAAAAGAGTGACCCAATGGGCCGTGAAAGAAAGGTAACATCCCTGTCCATGCCTGCTGGACCATGAGTCAGCGGTAATATGCACCTTACCGCTGACCGCCCTGTCCAGCGAGGCCAAGACATTGCCTTCCACATGCCGGTAGAGAGCCGGAATAGCCTTCCGTGAGAAAAAGTGGCGTTTGGGAACCTGCCACTGAGGAACCGCACATTGCACAAACTCGCGGAAGGGGGCCGAGTCTACCAACTGAAAAGGCAGCAGTTGAAGCGCTAGCAATTTAGCCAAGCTAGCATTCAACCGCTGGGCATGTGGATGGCTGGGAGTGAACTTCTTTCGACGGTCCAGCAGCTGGGGCAGGGAAATTTGCCTGCTAGAATCGGACGTCGGTGTACTGCTAGCAGAGTGGCCGCAACTACTTGGCTGTGACACACCTAATTCTACACCTTCATTCCTCTCAGTGCATGTTTCAGACAGGACTGAAGTTATAGTGGGGTTGGAGATCCCAGCTGATGCGGTGCAAGGAGAGGTCCGCTTTGTTCTTTGGTGTGGGTCTTTGAGGTAGGCTTGCCAACGAGCTGCATGGCAGGTCAACATATGTCTGGTCAGGCATGTGGTACCCAAGCGGCTGATGTTTTGGCCACGCGATATACGCTTGAGACATATGTTGCAAACAGCAGCTGTGCGATCTGATGCACTAGCCTCAAAAAAGGCCCACACCAAAGAACTTTTTGAATGACGGGCAGAGGCAGCGCCCTGCACAGGCGGAGCTCTGCGGTGTGATTCCGTCGGTGTACTGCCCTTACGCTGGCCACCAAAGGGCATCCTGCCTCGTTGGAGATGTGCCTCCTCCTCATCCTCCTCCTCCTCCTCTCTCCTATTAGGCACCCACGTGGAGTCAGTGACCTCATCATCCCCTCCCTCCTCATCACTGGAGCCAATCTGGCAGTATGCTGCAGCTGCTGGAACATGACTGCCAGATTGGTGTCCTTCTTGAGCATCCCCTCTGTCTGCTCTCACGCTACTGCCTTCCTGTAGCTGGGTTTCATCATCAGACCCTTCGAAACGCTGGGCATCCTCCTGGAGCATGTACCCAACACTGTGCTCAAACAGTTCGGGGGACTCCTCAGGAGGAGGACATGGTGGGTCTAGGGAAGGAGTGACTGATGATGAGTCTGACATTGATACCAGGGAAGAGGACGCTTTGGCAGCTGCTTTGCCAGTACCCTGAGCCTGGGTGAGAGAGGATGAGGAGGAGGAGGAGGGCTTGGTCATCCACTCTACCAAGTCTTCGGCATGATGTGGCTCAACATGTCCAGCTGCCAGAAAGAAGGACAAGCGTGTCCCATGGCCATGTGCTGATGACAATGCACCGCGTCCACGACCAGCACTGTTGCCCCCAGACACAGAGCCTGCTTGCCCTCTTTTATTGCCTCCTGACTGTCTGCCTCTCCTTGTTTGCCTTCCAGACATTCTAATAGATGGCCTGCAGGGAGATGGGAAAAAAGCAATAAGGGCTACCTTCAGGTGTCCTTCTCTGTCCCTTTACTTAAGGATTTCTAAATATGGTTGAGGATGATTGCTTTCGCACAGAATAGCACAACGACAACTTCCCTGACTGTCCAAAAAACAAGGATTTCAAAGATGGTTGATGAGGAATGCTTTAGCACAGTATAGCACAAGGAGAATTTCCCTCACTGTCCTTCCCTGTCCCTAGAAACAAGGATTATCACAGTGAAAGAAACTGACACTCTTCCCCAAGTTTGGCGAGAACAGCCTGGGAAATCAGCGGCTCAAGAGGCGGCAAGAAGGATCGTTTGCTACCGCTGCCGGCAAGCGGGACATATTGCAGCCAATTGCTACCTTCCTACCTATAGTTTTCTGTCCCTAGAAAAAATGTTTTTTTAAAGACGGTTGATGATCAATGCTTTAGCACACTATAGCACAAGGAGAATTTCCCTCACTGTCCTTCCCTGTCCCTAGAAACAAGGATTATCACAGTGAAAGAAACTGACACTCTTCCTACCTATAGTTTTCTGTCCCTAGAAAAAATGTTTTTTTAAAGACGGTTGATGATCAATGCTTTAGCACACTATAGCACAAGTAGAATTTCCCTCACTGTCCTTCCCTGTCCCTAGAAACAAGGATTATCACAGTAAAAGAAACTGACACTCTTCCTACCTATAGTTTTCTGTCCCTAGAAAAAATGTTTTTTTAAAGACGGTTGATGATCAATGCTTTAGCACACTATAGCACAAGGAGAATTTCCCTCACTGTCCTTCCCTGTCCCTAGAAACAAGGATTATCACAGTAAAACACACTGACACTCTCCCTACCTATAGTTTTCTGTCCCTAGAAAAAATGTTTTTTTAAAGATGGTTGATGATCAATGCTTTAGCACACTATAGCACAAGGAGAATTTCCCTCACTGTCCTTCCCTGTCCCTAGAAACAAGGATTCGCACAGTAAAACACACTGACACTCTCCCTACCTATCCTTCTCTTTCCCTAAACTAAAGGAATCCAGGTTAAGCAAGAAAAAAAAAATGTCACTGTCCCTGCCTATGCTTCTCTTTCCCTGCTCCGGAACACACTACACTAGGCCGCCGTGCTGGCGGCCTTTTATAGTGTGGGGCGTGTACTAAACACCCTCAGCAATAATTGGCCACAGGCATCCTGCCTGTGGCCAATCATTGCTCTCCTCGCTGCCGGCGCTGTGATTGGCCAAGCATGCAGGGTCACAGTGCATGCTTGGCCAATCACAGCGCCGGGATTACACTGCGATGGCGCAGTGTATTGTGGGCCGTTCGCGTCACTCGAATTTGGCGCGAACGGCCCAAATCGTTCGTTGTTCGCCGAACGCGCGAACAGCCGATGTTCGAGTCGAACCTATGTTCGACTCGAACACCGAGCTCATCCCTAGTCTTCATTATAATTAAAAAATTCCTGACAGGAGAGAAAACACATAGGGCCCATTTACACCAATGTGTGCACCAGTGTTACATTTGGCAGCAAATTTTGATTTTGTTTTAGTCTTAGTCTTTTGACTAAAATGCCATTTTTGTTTTGGTCCAATTTTAGTCTTCTGCAATTATTTTAGTTTTAGTCGTATTTAGTCGACTAAATGTCCAGTACATTTTAGTCAACTAAAATGTTTTTAGCCCATTAAAATCTAATGGGTTTAGTTACATTGTAATGCATTATTTAAGCATTTCTCTACAGTTTCTGTGTGTATCTCTTTATATACTCCTGAAGTGAAAAATCTAATAGGTTATTATTTATGGTAGTAAGGTTTGAGCATATACTACAGACACAGATTTTGTCATTATATAAGTTCTTTAAGGTAAACCAAGTTTCGATACAAGAAGATTACTTTTTTTGACAGAAGTGTAACGTTAAAAAAATAAATAAAATCTTTGCGTGATGATGCCACCATGCAGTGCACATTTACATGAACTTGTCTGCTTTAAGGAAATATATAATGTTTGGGGGGTGTTTATGTAATCTTCAGGCCTAAATAGATTTTTTTAGCATGGGTGCAAAAACAGCTCTGGCAGCAAAAGGGTTAATCCTGCACAGATCAGACAGTGTGCTGCTCTCCCGCAGTGGACAAGCTGTTAAGCCTATTGACAAGAAGTAGGTCTCCTTCAGGGGGCCTCCATATATCAGTATGCAGTGTGAGTGTGTGGCAGTGCGTGAGAGGGTTAACTACCAAACCAAGCCCCCGCCATCCTAATAGAACATCCCCCTTCAGGCTGCAGATAACAGCCATTGATGGTCTAACCTTCAGCTCGGACAGCCTCCTATCTACAAATGCCGGGCTCCATCCAGAGAAAGCAGGCGAAGCTCTGTAGAAACCGGAAGATTCAAGGGTAAACATTCCTGCCTCACATTTCCGTTTGGTTTTCATTCGTTAACAAAAAGGAATTGATATTCGGCAAAGTTTTCGTCAGTGGATGAAAATGTGGTGTACTTTTCGTTTCATTTTCGTCAATGTAAAAATGGTGCTGACCTAAACGTTTTCGTTGACAAAATTAACACTGGTGTGCACATAGTAGTGCTTGCAGTAACGCACATGGGTAGGTGTGTGTGATCTTTTGTAGTTTCCATTTAAAACACAGTAAACTGCAGCACATTATTGTGAACCAGACACATAGGAAAGAAAGGGATTTCTACTTAAAAATGCATTCTCATGCAGTAAAATTATTGGGCTTTACTGTAGAATAAAAGTATAAGTGTGAATAGGCCCTTAGTCCTATACCATGAGTTTTCATGGTTCTAACTTGTTAAGGGAGTCTATTTATACCAAGATGTAGACACTAGGGATGAGCTTCGAGTTCGAGTCGAACTCATGTTCGACTCGAACATTGCCTGTTCGCCCGTTCGCCGAACAGCGAACAAATTGGGGTGTTCGCGACAAATTCGAAAAATCTATGGGAGAAATCTAAAGTGCTAATTATAAAGGCTGATATGCAAGTTATTGTCCTAAAAAGTGTTTGGGGACCCGGGTCCTGCCCCAGGGGACATGTATCAATGCAAAAAGAAGTTTTAAAAACGGCCGTTTTTTCGGGAGCAGTGATTTTAATAATGCTTAAAATGAAAAAATAAAAGTGAAATATTCCTTTAAATGTCGTACCTGGGGGGTGTGTATGATATGCATGTGAAGTGGCGCATGTTTCCCGTGCTTAGAACTGTCCCTGCAAAAAGTGTCATTTTTGAAAGAAAAAAATGCATTTAAAACTCACTCGCGGCTATTAATGAATTGTCGGCTCCCGGCAATACATACAAAAGTCATTGATAAAAAAAAAAAAAAAAGTGTGGGGGTTCCCCAGAATTCAATTACCAGGCCCTTCAGGTCTGGAATGGATATTAAGGGGAACCCCGCCGCAAATAAAAAAAAAATTGACGTGGGGTTCCCCCAAATATCCATTCCAGGCCCTTCAGATCTGGCATGGATTTTAAGGGGAACTCCACCCCAAATTTAAAAAAAAATGGCGTGGAGTCCCCCTAAAAATCCATACCAGACCCCTTATCCGAGCATGCAACCTGGCCGGCCGCAGGGGAAAAGGGGGGGACGAGAGAGCGGCCCCCCTCCCTCCTGAACCGTACCAAGCCACATGCCCTCAACATGGGGAGGATGTCCCCATGTTGATGGGGACAAGGGCCTCATCCCCACAACCCTTGCCCGGTGGTTGTGGGGGTCTGCGGGCGGGGGGCTTATCGGAATCTGGAAGACCCCTTTAACAAAGAGGACCCCCAGATCCCGGCCCCCCCCCTATGTGAATTGGTAAGGGGTACATTGTACCCCTACCATTTCACGAAGAAAGCGTAATTTTTTTTTAAAAAAAACACACAAACACCTTGAAAAAGTCCTTTATTAAAAAAAAAAAAAAAAACATTCCAGCGGTGAAATCCAGTGTCCCGCGGCGATCCCGATGTCCAGGGCTGTCCGTCATTGGTTGTGCCTGAGCGGACCTGATGGGGAACTCCCTCTCAGTATTTTAAATGTATAGACCCGCCCCTTCTAAAGTTCCCCATCAGGTCCGCTCAGCGGACCAAATGCGGAACATGAGAAGGGGCGGGTCTATACATGTATTACCAAAGTGAGAGCAGTTCCCCATCAGGTCCGCCCCCTCGGTATGTCGGACCCGCCTACGTCATTGGCCTGAGCGGGAAACTTGCTTCACTGTGTAAATTTAAATTTACATAGTGAAGGAAGTTCCCCGCTCAAGCCAATGACGTAGGCGGGTCTGACATACTGAGGGGGCGGACCTGATGGGGAACTGCTCTCACTTTGGTAATACATGTATAGACCCGCCCCTTCTCATGTTCTGCATCTCGTCCGCTGAGCGGACCTGATGGGGAACATTAGAAGGGGCGGGTCTATACATTTAAAATACTGAGAGGGAGTTCCCCATCAGGTCCGCTCAGGCACAACCAATGAAGGACAGCGCTGGACATCGGGATCGCCGCGGGACACTGGATTTCACCGCTGGAATGTTTATTTATTTATTTTTTTAAATAAAGGACTTTTTCAAGGTGTTTGTGTGTTTTTTTAAACATTTTTTTTACGCTTTCTTCATGAAATGGTAGGGGTACAATGTACCCGTTACCAATTCACATAGGGGGGGGGCGGGATCTGGGGGTCCCCTTTGTTAAAGGGGTCTTCCAGATTCCGATAAGCCCCCCGCCCGCAGACCCCCACAACCACCGGGCAAGGGTTGTGGGGATGAGGCCCTTGTCCCCATCAACATGGGGACATCCTCCCCATGTTGAGGGCATGTGGCTTGGTACGGTTCAGGAGGGAGGGGGGGCCGCTCTCTCGTCCCCCCCTTTTCCCCTGCGGCCGGCCAGGTTGCATGCTCGGATAAGGGGTCTGGTATGGATTTTTAGGGGGACTCCACGCCATTTTTTTTTTAAACTTGGGGTGGAGTTCCCCTTAAAATCCATGCCAGATCTGAAGGGCCTGGTAATTGAATTTGGGGGAACCCCCACGCTTTTTTTTTTTTTTTTTTTCTCAATGACTTTTGTATGTATTGCCGGGAGCCGACAATTCATTAATAGCCGCGAGTCAGTTTTAAATGCATTTTTTTTCTTTCAAAAATGACATTTTTTGCAGGGACAGTTCTAAGCACTGGAAACATGCGCCACTTTACATGCATATCATACACACCCCCCAGGTACGAAATTTAAAGGAATATTTCACTTTTATTTTTTCATTTTAAGCATTATTAAAATCACTGCTCCCGAAAAAACGGCCGTTTTTAAAACTTCTTTTTGCATTGATACATGTCCCCTGGGGCAGGACCCAGGTCCCCAAACACTTTTTAGGACAATAACTTGCATATTAGCCTTTATAATTAACACTTTAGATTTCGAACGTTCGAGTCCATTGTATTTAATAGGGTTCTAAAGTTTACACGAACATTTTGTCTGTTCGCAGGTTCTGGTGCGAACCGAACAGGGGGGTGTTCGGCTCATCCCTGGTAGACACTCATACTAGAATTCAATCTCTTTTTCCAAATCTTTTCTGAGAAATTGTGAAATATGTGACAGTAGGAGATGACATTGGCACAGAAACATCAAGTGACAGGAAACAGTTATTTTCCTCCTTATAGGCTGATTGTGAATTTATACTAGTCAATTATACAATTGTTTATTTTAAGAATATATTCTTAAGTGATATCATTGTGCAATTGGGGAAAAAATTATTGATTGACTACAGCTGAATACCTACCTGTTAGACTGGTAATAAACTGATTAAGAGTGACTTTTGGAAGAATGAATAGCAAAAGGATAATGTGCAAATAAGTATTCAAGGTCTATTGATTTGGTGAATCAGTCAAGCATGAAGCTTGAAGTTGAGCTTTTTATATAACGTATC